>JBCHWC010000145.1:0-272500 GCA_039654765.1 Mylopharyngodon piceus | reverse complement strand
CAAAATGGTCCCTTTATATTGGTTACTCCGAATGACATCAATGAAATTCATTTTTCCGGACATTCTTTCTCATAAAGCAATGACTTCTACACATAATTTTAATACCATTTTGCACTATGTTGATATATGTTATAAAATCTTGCCAGAATAAAAAAAAATATACATGTATTACATTTTAAGATATTTTAATCATAAATGAAATGGCTGTATTGGCCTTTGGACGGTTAAACCGAATGACCTTTTGACACTTCAAAATCTTTAAAATACCTTTATATGTAGCAAAATATAATTAAAACCTTTTGGATTCAACAAAAGAGATCTAGTTGTACTACCTTACATACTTTGGATGTCATGTCTTTTTTTATTATTATTAAGGCCTTTGGACCAAAAAAAACAAACAAAAAAAAAACACCCGTCACGTCATTGACCCTTACACAGGTCACTTGTGATGGCATTTCATTTTTTAGATTTGGAAGATGTTTTAATATGGTTTTACTGTGTAAATGTAGCAGATTGTGATCATACTCAGTTTTGAACATGCAAAAAGTAGACATGCAAATTGGCCTGTCGATTCATAGAGGTTTGTTTGTGTTTGTGTGAGAAACTTTAAACTGCAACAGGGAGAAAGAAACTTTTACTGACAACACTTTCCTTATAAAAGTGAACTTAAGTTTAGTCTATATATCTTTAATGGCCATTAAATGCCTCAAGTAAACTTTCGTTGCTTTAGCATTGCACAGACCAATACGTCGAAAAGTCATAAATGCAAGTGCAAAGTGTGCAGCATCAAACATGAACAATATCCTTTATTTTTTTTAATCACCACATGATTAACCAATGAAAGATTGACATTCGGTTTTATTTCTCAGGCATATTTGAGGACGCTTCTGCAGCACATGAATGAACAGACGTCTCCCTCTAGTGACCGATGCACAAATTAAAGAATTTATTACACAGACAATTAAAACATACAATAGAAAAAGAAAAGAATAGTATATCTAAAAAGTTAACACTATATACAAAGACTTAAATATCGCATCACAGTTCAGTGAAGTAAACGAAGGAAACCCTCCCCCCCATCTGATCTCATCACCTGTTCTTATATTCCACACAGTGTCCAAACATCTCCTGTGAGGCGTACGTCATGTACAGAAAACCATCTTCATCTTTATGGTCCTTATAGAGCTGAGCCATGGTCACAGACATGCTGGCGATGCCGGAGTTATTGATCAGCAGGTAGAAAGCTTGATTGGGCATCAGGGTCATTCGATTCCTGAGAAATCAAACCAGACGTGAGGAAAAAAACAACACCGTGAGAAAGTCCTTAAATCCACCCAGGTGACGATCAGCTGACGCCTCTGTTCACTGTACCGTACCACAAACCCTACTGCGGTATGAGAATTCTCTGGATCCATTGAATAATATACCATCTACTATTATTGCATATTACTTAAAGTTTTATTTTTTTATGACACACACACACACACATATATAGGGTGAATTCAGGTTGATTGGGACACTTTACCATTGAGATGACGGGGAAAAAGTGTACCAATCAACCTTAATTCTCCCTATATGCAAGTGTGTGCGCGCATACATATGCATATTATATATATATATAAAATCTTTAAAAAAAAAAAAAAAAATTATGCACAACTGAAATATGCTGCTTTTAAGATTAATTGTTTGGAGATATAAAAGTTATCCTACTTAAGACAATTTAGATTTTTAGACCCCATTTTTACACAAATCTGATTAATTAACGAAAGTGCTGAAATGTTTTGCTCACCTGATGATGGTGACGAACTGAGTCATAGTGAGTTCTTGAGGCACGAGGAACTTTGTTTTATCCAGAGGCGGCAAATACTTCTCTCTTTGATATCTCTCAATAATCACCTGAAATAAACATCATTTAACTCAAACTACCAGTAACAGATGAACTATACACAAACTGGGCTTTTCCTACCGGGATTTTAGTCGGAAACTTGGTTCTGATTCCCGCCACCTCGTGTTTTCTCGTAGCTGATCCGTGATCAATATTAAAAAAATCAAAGACAACTTTTAAATTTGACAGTTTGTCAACAGATCATCTAATGTTTGTATGATATAAAGACACATACCTAAACTCTTCCTCTGTTTGAAAGGTTTGGGATGTTGAGTTTTCTCAAATGGAGGCATGTTGAGTCGCTCCACTGACCTGCGCACTAATTGCTGCCGAAGCGCACTAACACTAATTAAATAGTGCGCCGGCGGTGACGTCACGGGTCATGCGCGCTGCCACTTTACCAGCATAAATCCAAAAAAGAAAAAAATTCAATCCACAATAAGAGTTAAAAAATAATACTACAAATACAAAATGTTGATGTTTTCCAGTTGTTGGGTTGTTTTAATATAAATCTTTTTGTCTATACATACTAATGTGTATAATAAGTATGAAGATACACATTCCTACAATGTTGCAGGTAAATGAGGGTCTGAATGGATCTTTGTGTTGTTCTCGGGTTTCTCCTTCTCAGGGTGTGTGTAAAACAGAGCTTAGTATTGTGTAACAGTTCGTGCATGACATGACATGACCACTTAAATGAATCCATTGTGAAATTATGTCGCATTTGGTGGACTCGATTATGTAATGTTAATACATGCATTTTATATTACCTGCCTTCTTTCATTTACTACTATACTGCTGTTCATTTGCATATCGCTTATTTTATTTGTAGTAAAATTGTGTTTAAAATCTACAAATCTGTGTTTTCGTTAGTCTTTATTTTGATTGTGTGTTTTGGTGTGTATTTAGAGGACTGCTAACCGCTATCAATAAACAACTCTGAAACTGAGAACATTTGGCAGAAAAAAAGAACACGCATCCGAACTACAAGTCCCAGCATGCTCAGCGCACTCGTCTCCGATTGGCTATTCACAGTGCAAATTGTTTGTTCTGTCCAATCAGAGCGCTTCGTGCTCGCAGCGATCTGTTGACCTGATTGTGGGCGTGAGATGAGCGGAAACCAGCGTTGTGAAGTGCGAGTCATTTGACCGAATCGGTTCGTTCGAACGGTTCGGTTCTTTAGAGGCATATTCAGACATCCGCGCATTTATCATGAACTTTTTGTTATTTGTTGCTTTTATCACAAGCTTCATAAATTTAGTGCATTCATGGTATTTAGAGGAAGTCATTTCATCTCCAATTATGTTTTTGATAGATAAATATTATCATATGTTGTGTTTGTTTTCAACACGTCAAATTAATTTTTGGGGTAGCATTTTAAAGCATTTTCTAATTCCTATATAAATATTATAAAAGTAGCTTTTTGAGAGAGACTATATGAGCTGATATAAAGCAGTGTTATTATACTTAAAACTAAAATAAAATAAATATTATAAACATTAACTGAAATAAAAAAAATTAAAACCTTGATGTACTAAAATAACTAAAAACTTTAAAATATAAACTGTTAAATATGGCGAAAATTCTCACATAATATGCTAACATATACATGCATAATTAAAATAAAATGTGATATAAACGTTATATAAATAAAAAATAATATTTTAGTGATGTATAACACATGTCAGTTAATCAATTTTTATTTATATAGCACTTCTCCAAACAAATCAATGCAGTTTAAAGGCAAGAACAAGCAAATCACGCTACAAATAAACGATTAATATTAATAAACAAGTACTAGAATTTTTTTTTTATTAAAATTTAATTTAGATATCATTAAAATATACGCTTATACATCCATTAAAATTCAAACTAAAACGGAATGTATTTGTAAGCTGCCACTTTGCTGATCGGTTCGACAGGATCAGTTCAGCGAGTCGGCTCAAAAGAACGATTCATTCGCGAATCGAATACAACTAGCGGAAACGTCATGAAGTGACAGCAGCAGCAGCAGCAGCTCGCGGTGAGTCGAGCTCCGCAGCCGCCCGTTTCCCTTCGAGCACCGAGGCGGATATTGCAGCGGAGAGAGAGAGCGAGCGATCGGACGAAATCTAGTGTCCGTGTGGTCGACCAGACCTCCGATTCACGGCCTAGCCATGGACGAGCAGGCGGGCCCCGGTGTGTTCTTCAACAACAATAACAACTCGGTCCTTCCCGGCGGAGCGAAAGCGCCACAACCGGGCGACGGCGGGGAGACGGCCCGCGCTCAGTACAGTATTCCGGGGATTTTACACTTTCTGCAGCACGAGTGGGCCCGTTTCGAGGTGGAACGAGCGCAATGGGAGGTGGAGCGGGCCGAACTGCAGGTAACGCGCCTATTGTGACCGTTATTTTCTGAGGTGTTTTGAACGCTGTGCGCCAAAAGTCACAATCAGACATTTGTGGGCTTGTTTTTCTCTCGCTGACGTTACGCGCGCGCGCGCGCACACACACAACCCTGTACATTCAACGCAGCAGCACAAAAACTTGAGTTTCTCTCCTCTGTACAGTAACTCGATCCTTTTTCTCCACAGCAAGAGATCTGCGTTCTTTACTGCGACTGAAACGAACAGGGAAAATATCATTTCTTAATCTTGCTATGAAATATGGCCAGGATGTGTTCTTGACAGGAATTCTGCATGCACATTTTTTAAATTCCTGTCTTGCACTAAGATTCTAAAAAAAACCTTCATGTAGAATAATTATAAATTTAGCCTTTTCATCGTTTTGCATAAAGAAAATAAAGCCTGTTTGTATCACCATTAAGATATTTTTGCACACACACACATATATCTCTTTTAATTTAATCTTAATTTAATATAATGTAATGTAACACAGTAACGATGATCTAATAGGAATCATCATAAAGAGATTTAAAATGGAAGCATCCCTACATTAATTGTCTTGAAAATAATGTCAAAATGCAAAAATCTTCATGGCCCTAAAATCACGCTTCATTTCTTATTTTCGGGTGTAAATGTGACAGAAATGTGAGTTTGTTCCTCTGATTTCTTGTGATGATGTCACAGTTGGAGTCAGCGGCTGTGGTGACATCATCAGTCTGCCACCGTCTGCCTGCTTTATCTGCATAACTGAGGAAAGTGTATCATCACAACTATGAGGAAGTCCTTAAACGCTGGACACTCCTTTGTCTGGTGAGGTGATATTTGACCTGCAGACCATCTCGCGTCCTTGATCTTCAGTGGTAGTGGCTGAACTTCTGCGTACCCTTGTGCAATGTCATGCTTTACTACCTGTAAGTCCTTGACGCACACTTCTCTGTGATTGAGATGAGATATTTAGACCTAAAGGGCAGCGATTGATTAATTAATGCTGTGGGAATGTCTTTGGCATTTATGGACCGTTTACCCGGACGTCCGTATAGTCGCATTTTATTATGCATGTCGAATGAAGGACAAACCAGAAAGTGTGAGTGGAAACTGCTGGCCATGTGACGGGGATTTCAGTACTGGGAAAATTAATGATATCGTAAAACAATAGAAGAAAGATATGAGTTTTACAGGTATTTAAATGCATCAATACGATATTTTTCAACTTGAGGTTTATTATTTTACCTTATCGCTCTACATTATAAAAACTGGTAAAAGCTTCTCTTTTTTTAAGTTTCAAAGTCTCAAAATACCCCACATATAATTTATTAATAGCTTGTCAAATTTGCCCCTATTTGGGTGTGAGCAAAAACACGCCGTTTTTGTGTGTGTCTCTTTAAATGCAAATGAGCTGCTGCTCCCGGCCCCCTTTCCAGAAGAGGGCGGAGCTTTAACAGCTCAACAACAACAAAGCTGGAGAATCTCACGCAGCCAAAATGAGGATTGTCAGTAACGGTGTTCAGCCTTACATTGTTCAAACCGGAGTCGACACTGATGGAGAGACTCAGGAAGAAGTTACAACTTTTAGACGTTTCTGAACGGTTAGTGGATAAATTTATGTAGTTGCTGTGGAGTTGATTCAACTCATCCACTAGCATGTGCCGTCATGTTAATATTTTGTGCAAATCCAGCGTTGAATTGACCCTCGTTTGTGAAGCAGTCCGGTGTAAAATGACAGCATGTCAACAACACTCTACTACAACAACTCTTCCTCTTCTCTAAAGCAGCCCAACATGGCCCCGCCTCCTTTGTTGTGTGTTCTCGGGGGTGGGGTTTATGTAAATTTTAGGGTTTGTGATGTCACTAACCCGGAAAGAAGCTCTTTGTAGTCCCTAGCAGCCGTTTAAAAAGCGATTTCTGTAAAATAAAATGTCTCCTTTTGCATTGAACTTTGAGCGTCGTAACTTTGCAGATGTTGTTTATGATCAAACAGCAACATTACACACTAACTAAAGTTAAAAAAGTCAAATCGTAATCAACAACCCCTTTAATGTCTTCCTATCAGAACAGCAAAAAAGACTTTGTGGTTGCTGAATAAATGCACTTCCGCAACCTCTGCTACAATACAATCACAAACAGTATAATGGAGATTCATGTTTGCATAAATATCGCAGATGATTATGCTTAAATAAACAAGAGAAGCAGAAGTCGTGATCACTATTAAAGGGGTCATGGTGGATTAAATTTTCCCTGATCTTTTGACATGTAAGAGGTTGTTGTACTATAAAAATATCTCTGTTTCAGAACTAAAAACTTCCTAATTAGTCCAAAAACGGCTTTTATTGAATGACCCGTTTCAGATTTTGTCACATTATTACATCACAGTGCAACAAAAGACCGCCTCTGCAGAGGAAGATTGACGCCCACTTCTACATCATCACCTCTTTAGCCCCGCCCACCGATTCGCACATGTCATGTAGTAGTAAATACGAGACTGACGCAAACACAGGATTACTCCCGCAACAAAACCTGAGGATTACAAGATGTTTTGAACTGCCGAGTTGTGGAAAAACACAAGCCATCCTTCTGATCCTAACATTAATAAAGCGTGGATGAACTTTATTTTTAACAAAGTTCCAGTCAGATAGCGTCAGTAAGACACTGTTTGCTTCGTTTGCTTCATTTTACTGCAGATTCACTTGTAAACATGACACTTTTTGTCTGTTTTAATGTCAGGCGGTACAACCAAATAGTTGTATGTATATACTGTAGTTGTACCACCTGACATGGAAAGTGAACCAACCTACCCATACTTGAAATTAGCATTTTTTTAATCAGTATTTGAGAGAGATTTACGAAGAATTTTCACTCTCCTCTGGATGATGCATTATCATGTTTACTGTTATTACCTTGACAATTCATAATAAAAGTCCCATGTTTGCAGTTGTGCCACCCTGACGTTCAAGTTTTTCAATTATATCAACAGCTTTAAAGCTACTGATACTCATAAAATTTGTTTATATGAAAGGTTTCAAACCTAAAATGATGCCATAGTCTTTAGTTTGTAATTTTTTTATTATTATTAAGACGCCATTTTTCTCTGCCATCACTAATATAATGCAGTAATCACCTCACAAACACATAAGAAATAAATATAAAGTTGATCAATTACCAAATCCTTTCTATTTGTCTTCGGAATCAGCGAAAATCGAAAGCTTTCAAAACACTCCCAAACGTGTAATAGCGCGGATGTTGAAAATAATTTTAATATGCAAAACAGTTACCCAATCACAGCAGTGGGCGTTAACTTCCAAGACTTGACTGCGGCCCGCCCATCAAAACTGAGAAGGTCAAAAATAGCTTATGACTTCTAAATCAGGATGTTTTTGCCTGCGTTTGTCAGTCATGTTTGATATCGGCACTATTGTGGAAGGACTGAAATCATAACATCTGTACATTTGTATTTCAGCATGCACTTAAAAGTACGAATGCATTTGACATCCCTAGAAGGCAGCGTCTCGATGAGGAGATCCTGACGGGTGTTTGTTTCTTTCGTAACCAGCATGCCTTTCATAGCTCTGTGTGGGCGCCGGCGTGTAGGAGAGGCCGTCATATGTTGAAATCGCCCTCCGGCACCTTGACAATCAATTGAAAGGAATATAATTCGCTCCTTTTGCATGTAGGCTCCTGCTACCTGAAGTAAGAGACGTGGCGGTGTGAAATTAAAGGCCATTAGCATCACAAACGAGTGTGCCAGAGTGTGTAGGCAGCGCTGCTGTTGGAGTGATGCTGGGAAACAGGACCGAACAGAAGAGTTTTATGAGCTGATGTTGGTGACTCATACTGCTGATGCTCGGCTTTCTCTCTCTCTCTCCGCTTGCGTCGTGTCCTCGGCTGTGAAACGGGAATGCCAGGCTTGACCAGAGAGGGATGTTGATCGTGTAAGCTGGAGTTTGACCAGTCCTGACTCACATCAGCGCTTCAGTGATGGGTCAGGATGGTCAAGTAGACTAGTCTGTTTATGTGGTTCTGTTTTAAGCTTTAATATTTTTAGTGAAGGAGATTTAAAGGCAATGAATTCGTGGCGGTGTTATTTTAATATTTGTTTTTAGTAATATTGTTTTGTTTTTTTTTCGTTTTTATATTTGAGTTTCAGTTTAGTGCAGCTTCAAAGAGCTCTACACGATCCCAGACGAGGAATAAGGGTCTTATCTAGAGAAACCATCGGCCATTTTCTAAAAAAAAAATAAACATTTATATACTTTTAACCACAAATGCTCGTCTTGCACTGCTCTGTGATGCTCCACGCATTATGTAATCATGTTGGAAAGGTCACGCGTGACGTAGGTCTGAAATGGAAGAAACTTACATTTTGTTTTTCTTCTCTTTTGCACTTTTACTATGATTATTTACGTCCTTTGTGCTTCTGCATTGCGTTGGATGATGTTGACATGACTCATGCCTTCATTATATGATGTTGACATGTTTTTATTTGTTTGTAGTGATGGAGGCCACAACATTTGAATCCAGGTGTCACATGGAGAACGTAATGTTCTCAGAGTTTCAGGAACTGTGTTTTGACTGCCGTAGTCAGTGTGTGTGTGTGTGTGTGTTTTGACTGGGAAAGGCAGTGATGTCAGACCAGCATGTGACTCTCCGTCCAGCCGTGAGTAACACTGTCTGATGTTCTCACATCACTCATTGGTCGTTCGTTTGGTAGGTTTGAGTTCACATGAGCGTCTGCTTTGGTCATTTCTCACAGACGTGCACATTACACATTTTCTTACACTTTGCATTTACCTTCACCCTGTTTTTCCTATTTTCTGGCATCCGCTGCAGTTTTCAGAAGGCAGCTGTTGCTGTGTCTCTTTTGTGGACAGTGCCGACAGGACGGTTGCAGGAGTAAATAATTGATCCAGGTCCGGGTTTCCCTGCGCTCTTGTTGGGTTTGCGTATGCCGGTGCGCGTCGGAGCGTGTGAATGCGTGGCCATCTGTGTGTGCCATCTGAGCTGCCGCGCGGAGGAGACCTGTTAGAACGGCCGGTCGGAGTCGGCGCTCTCAGGTTTCCTCGCCGTGTGTTGGGCGTGGAGGTGCAGGAGTTTCCCACTGGCTTCAGGTTGGGTTTGACATAAGCTTCTTGACTCATGAACTCAATCAATCACAAATGCCCTTATTTCCTGTTAAACAGCTCTAGTAGTGCTCTAATCTTCCCATAATCTGCTTGCTTGGCTTATTCCTGACAAACTCTTAATTCATCTACTTTGATTTCCAGCTAATAACCAATTAACTCTCAGCTCGGCCCAGATTAGAGTTAACTTAAACTAAAACTATTTCTGTTAATTGAAATAAAGCTGAAAAAAATAAAGTATAGATATAAATATTAGATGAAAAACTAACTAAAAACAAAAATTAGACATGTTGCCTTGGCAATAAACTGAAACAATAAATAAATAAAATAAAGCTGAAATAAAATATAAATTAAACCGAAATAGTAATATAAAAACAAACTAATAAAATGACAAAATTGCTAAAAAAATCAAACTAAAATTAAAATGAAAATAAATAAAAAACTACAACTGAACTAAATCTAAAGTTGAAATAAAATGAAATTAAACATCAATAGCAATTATTGAAATAAAATAAAATATAAATATTAGATGAAAACCTTAAAGTAAGCAGAAATTACATGTTGCTTGACAATAAACTGAAATAAGTTGAAGCACTAAAATTACTTGAAATAACTGAAAATGAAATAACAATAAATTAAACTTTAAATAGTAATATATTTTAAAAAAAAATAATAAAAATGACAAAATTACTAAAAAATAAACTAAAATTAAAATGAAAAACTAAATCTAAAACTGAAATAAAACCAAATTAATCCTCAATAATAATATTTGAAAAAAACAAACTAATGTCAGCGCCGATGGCCTCATGGGCAGCGTGCCGACATGTAGCGCCAATGCGACCCGAGTTCGAGTCCCGGCTCGTGGTCCTTTCCCGATCCCGTCCCCCTCTCTCTCTCCCACTTCGCTTCCTGTCTAATCACTGTCCTATCATAATAAAGGCAAAAACGCCAAAAAATAAATGTTAAAAAAAAAAAAAATAAAAAAAATAAAAATGACAAAAGCACATAACAGAATTACAAATTAAAATAAAATTAAAATGAAAACTGAAAATATAAAAATAAAAGATAAATCAAAAACAAATAAAAAAATAATAATAGAAAAAAATAGACAAAATAAATAAGGACTAAAACTGAAATAAAAAAAATTAAAAATAAATAGTAATATTAAAAAAAAAAACTAATAAAAAATTACAAATACAATTGCTTAATTAAAATAAAATTGAACAAAACCTAAACTTGATATAAAACCAAATTAAGCCTGAATAGTAATATAAAAAAGCACATTACTAAAAAAAAAATGTAAACAAATTAAAATGACAAATATAAAAATAAAAGTTAAATCAAAATACTCATAAAAACTATATCAATAATACTGAAATGACACTGGCTCTGTGTTTTCGTTCTCCTCCTGAGAAAAGTGAGTGTCCTTTTAGAACCAGTACATCAGCTTTAGGTCCCAACATGCTCCAGTAACGCCACCCTTCGTGCTTGTGTTCATGGCTCACGGCCTGTAAAAGCAAGTCTGTCCTTGTATGTGAAGGTATGCACACCTGCCTGTTGTGTGAGGTAAACGCCCTGCATCGCTCCTCCTGACAGATCACTGGCACATGCATGAAAGAGCGAGCGTTGAGTAGGGCGTATGGTCACAATTTACCACCCCAGACTGAGCTAACAACACAATAGTTGTGTCCCAGATGACGTATACTCTTCCATCTAATGTATGAATTTTACATAACTATTGAGTGCATGAAGTGTCCAACATGCCACACTTATTAAGTGCATCATGCTGGTATTTGAAGTGCACTTCTCTTCTGATCTTTTAGTATGAACACACTCCTGTTTATCCTATATTATCCACTTTATTTTTAACATAAGAGCAGCACGGCCATTTGTAATTGAATGTGCGAGACTACCGCCGTCATTCGCCACAAAATCAGCCTGTTATGCTTCTTTATACTGCAAACTGGTATTTGGTATCATATATTTATTATCGCAGATAAACACACTGGTTTGTAGCAGAAATAGTTTGAACAGTTACTGCACTTTGCTATTCTTCGAGTTGTTTGCATAAAGCAGCTAATGAATCTAAAGTCTTGCACATTCACAGAAAATAACTTGTATCTGCATTGCTAAACAAGGTGGATAAATGCTAGGGCTGTATAAAAAATATCGATTCTCTTTTTTTATGAACCGATATTGATTCTTAAATCCCAAGAACTGATCTTTAGTCTGTGCAGTTTTCAGTTACTGAATGAACAACACTTTGTAGCACCTCTCATCCAATAAATAGAAATAAATGTTGTGCTTTGTTACTTTTGATGTGAAATAAAGTCTCAGATTTCAAATTCTGTCCATTTTTATTGTAAAATTCAAACAATAAATACCATTTTGGTGCTCTTTAATGTGTGGTGACAGATCATGAACCGATCATCTCTTCGTCTTTACTACTAGTTACAGCACCAAATAAACATGAATGAACATCAGAAGGTATGTTGAATGATTCAGAACAACTTACTGAAATGAATCATGTCTCATGTGATCGATCAATCAGTGTTTCAACCGCTGAAAGACGTCAATAAAACAGCATGTTTACATGCACACCAGTAAGCTGATAACTCATAAATATCAGCTTGTTGAAATAACCAGTTTTCCCCGTTTACATGCAAACCAGTAAACTGACAAAGCAAGTAAACCGCATTTACATGACTTTATTGATAAATCGGGTTATTTCCCTGTAGTGACGTCAAAAATAATCATTTGCGTATCTGACTCTGAGTATTCCATATGTTATGTCAGTTGTGATGTTAAATAAAGCTTGCAACATGTCGGCGAGAAACTTACGGCTCATATATTATTCTCTCGTGCAGTTACAGATGCAGCGTTTTGACTGAATTATTCTACTTCTGCTGCTGTATCAATACCCAGCCCTAAAAAAATGCCATAGAATACGCAAATCGGGATGCACCTAATAATAAACTTAAATATTTGGTAAAATGGACCACTTTTAATTAGAATTAATTAAATGGAATTTTCAGTATTGCTGGAAAGGAAATATAAGCATATTTATATTTTATCAGTATTTTTTTACTGAGATTGTTGCAGTGCATTCTGGTATTGAGTCAAAAGATGCATGTGATGCTGCTTTAGAATTTGAGAGAAATGAGGCGTCGTGTTCCAGGCCTGTTTTGTGAGTGTCATGTGACCCACTCACTGAACTTTTGTGACTCACGCGTTTGAGCCGATTTTGGGACCTGTGCTGTTTTGAGCTGTGAAAATCAGAGCAGGGATGAGTGTGTGAGACGGTGGAATAAAACACATCTGCCCTCATCAAACATCATCATACTCACAGAAACCTTCACATCTGAACAGTTGCTTGCTGTTTGTCAGATGACACACGTGTGGTTACATGCACTAATTTTCTGATTTCAGATTCTGAAAGTTCGGTTTATATAAACCCTAAACTAATCTGAATCACATATTCTGTACAAACCGTCAGTGCATACACACTTAGATTAAATAGTGTTCACTAATGGGACCTTATTGTAAAGTGTTTCCAAATTTGAGACATGAGATGTAAATAAACAGGCATGTTCGTAAGATGTATGTAATTGTGAACATCATCAGTGCATCACGAGTCACGACACAAGATATTTCGAATCCAATTTAGAAAATGGTCAAATTTAAGTGCCTACATGCTGTCGATGGTATTATTTCAGGTCTACACCACCTCTTTCAATAAGGTCAATTGAAATTGAATTTAGATCCAGCTGGGTCAGATCGATTGATGTGTTTAAGTCACCTTTTCTTGAATCAACTCCACAGCAACTACATAAATTTATCCACTAACCATTCAGAAACGTCTAAAAGTTGTAACTTCTTCCTGAGTCTCTCCATCAGTGTCGACTCCGGTTTGAACAATGTACGGCTGAACACCGTTACTGACAATCCTCATTTTGGCTGCGTGAGATTCTCCAGCTTTGTTGTTGTTGAGCTGTTAAAGCTCCGCCCTCTTCTGGAAAGGGGGCCGGGAGCAGCAGCTCATTTGCATTTAAAGAGACACACACAAAAACGGCGTGTTTTTGCTCACACCCAAATAGGGGCGAATTTGACAAGCTATAATAAATGATCTGGGGGGTATTTTGAGCTGAAACTTCACAGACACATTCTGGGGACACCAGAGACTTATATTACATCTTGTGAAAGGGGCGTTATAGGTCCTCTTTAACTAGTGTTAACTAGTATTTGGTAAGCGTCTCCACTGACCAATTTGAGACATGAGATGTAAATAAACAGGCATGTTCGTAATTGTAAACATTATCAGTGCATCACGATTCACAAAATGGTCGAAGTGTTTACATGCTGTTGATGGGATTATTTCACCACCTCTTTCAATAAGGTCGATTGAAATTATATTTAGATCCAGCTGGGTCGGATCGATTGAGGTGTTTAAGTCACCTTTATTTATATAGCGCTTTATTACAATACAGATTTCTTCAGTGTTTACACAAAGGCTTTTCAGTCCGATTATCCGGATGCATGAGCTGTGATTGCTGGAGGCTTTAGGACAGATATCTGTTTCCCATGATGTATAGAGAGCAGTGGGTGAGTCTGTTAGTCACATGCTCACACAGGACAGAAGAACGTTTAGTACTGACCCAAATTCATGTCGTCGTGTCTAACAGCAGAGTATTTTCACTATTATACTTTGCCTTTAACATCAGGATTGTGAAGGATCGCTAGCTTTAAATGCTGCACCAATTCCAATGATCTTTTCTTTATAAAAATGTGACTTTGCCTCTCTAAGAAAATCAGTGCTAATCTCCATATTTAGAAATGTTGTTTGCTTCAAAATAACTCATCTATATTTCACGAAACCTGATTTCTGTCCTGTAGGGTGTAATGCATGTGGGCGCTCTACTAAACCAAACGCCGTTCATCCTATAAGTGTTGATCTGAATTGCTAAATGATGGTTCAGGCGTTGGTGAAGCTGCGTTTGTGTTGGACATGTTCAAAGGGAGGATGACACACTGTTAATCCTCCCACTCGTTCCTGACGCACAACACCTGCCCTCGGGGAGTGCGCACATAAATCCATACCGCCGTTTTAGAGTACATACTCACTATTTAGACGGCAGAGACCATTAACTGGCCCTCTAAGTAGTGCAGGTTCTGTGGAGCAGACACATTAGAGGATATCCTGTGAGTTTGCCGTACTGGGATCCAAATTAGCGTCTATTTTGGGCGAGTGAGCTGTGTGTGTGCTGTCTCTCTCTCTCTCTCTCTCCGGATGGGAACCCTGAGCCAGCAGATAGGGCGACCTCATTCATTCAGAACTCTGTCGGTGTTTTACAGGGACTCTCCTGCTGTCTGATTGACTCATTGTGTTTATTTCTTTAGGCTCATCTGATCATGTAAATGAGGCTCAGCGGCGGATTAGACCACAATGTTTTTAAGCTTTTACCTGCCGATTTAAATTTGTCCTCATCAGATTAACTCATGATGGACCCACGGGACCCTTTGGTGCTTTTACGGTCATGTGTCTAGGGCCCTATGAAATCTGTTCTTTTTCCCCCAATTTCATTTTATTTTCTTCCAAATTCTGTTTTATCTGTTTTACTTCTTCTGGATTCTGTTTTTTAATGGTTAAATTATTTTTTATTGTTCAAAAAGGCCTTATTTATATCTCTTTTATTTTTTTCCAAAATCCATTTTATCTGATTTTCTTTTTCTGAATTTTTTTTTTTTTTAAATTTTAGTGATCAAAAAGCATGTCTAATTAATTGAAATCATTAACCACAATTTATTAAAAGTTTAACAAAAATTAAATTAAGGCCTATTTAAATTAAATTAAGTTTTATTTTTTCCCAAATTCTGTTTTATTTTTTCTATTTTACTTTTTCTGTATTGCTTTTTTTTTTTTTTTTTTTACATTTTAAATTCCAGTAATCAAAAAGCATGTTTAATTAATTTAAATCATGAAACTTATACAATTTAACAAAAATTTATTAAAAGTTTAACAATATTTTAATTTTTAAGGCCTTATGAAATCCATTTTAGTGTTTTCCAAATTCTGTTTTATCTGATTTACTTTTTATGAATTCTTTTTTGAGTGTTTTTTGTTTTGTTTTAATGATTAACTTAAATTTTAGTGATCAAAAAGCATGTCTAATTAATTGAAATCATGAAACATACAATTTAACAATTTTAGTTTAACAAAACTTGAAATATTTTTTATTTTTCTCAAATTCTGAGTTTTTTAATTAATTAAATTTTAATAATCAAAAAGCATATCTAATTAATTGAATTCATAAAACTTTAACAACTTAATAATTTATTACAGCTGTGAATGTCTCGTCCAATCAGAATCTAGTTTTATAATGTTTTACGCCAAATGGATTCATTCATTCGATATGAATCATCTGATCTTCTGCTTTGAGTCCATCAAGATCCAAATAAAAACAAAACAATCAAATTGCAGATTGTATAAAAACACATTTCTATTCGTGTCAAATTAAATACGGCATCATCTCTGACTGAGCCTGAGAATACCAGTATAATTTTTGTTTTATTATAGTTTTAATAATATTTTGAATTAGCTTTTGTTAATTTTAGTTTAATTTTTAGGAATTTCTTTATGTCCTTTTGTCATTATTAGTTTTTTGTTTTTTAAAATATAGCTATTTAGGTTTAATTTATTTTTATTTCCATTTTCAGTTAGTGCTTCAGCTTCAACTTATTTCAGTTTATTGCCAAGTTAACGTTTCAAATTTTCATTTAGTTTAGGTTTTTCGACTAATGTTTATATTTGATGTTATTTCAGCTTTATTTCAATTCACAAAAATGTTTTTAATAGTGTTAGTTAACCATAATAACCCTGGAATGAACATGAAAGTGCATCACATCAAACACTTTCCTCTCGTTCCCGTCTCTATTTCCAGTTTCAGAGAAGTATTCCTCGAACGTTTATCCAGATGACTGTAATCAGGTTCTGAAGCGCTCAGATTTGCTCATGTAGGCGAGATAACGTGTGGATTGGATGCTAATGACTCGTGAGTTTTCTGATTTCTTCAGTCTCTCTTACACATGTGCCGACTGTCGACCCCAGATCAGAGCTGCTGTGAGTGTTTGAACACACTCAACTTTGGTTCAGAGCGCGGGAACAGTCATTTCTAACCACACAAGTAAACCACAGCTCCTCCTCCATAGAGCTTGCTCAAGCAGAATCAAACCGTTGTTGAACACACAGTTGCTCAACCAGAGGTTACGTCGCTCTGAGCTTCTGTGTCTCTGTCACGATAACCAGCAGGTTTTCATGCCTTACACATCTGTCTGTCTGTCTGCTGGCGTCTTGATCGTTTTTAAGTGTTGACTGCGATACTGTATTTTAGTGTATATATATTATTTGCAACAAAAGGTACGATTATGTACAGTTTATATATCCTCATTAATTGTCACTGCAAAATACAAGACAAAACAATCTTGTGGTTTAAAATGTACTTTATTGTCATGAAAATACTGCGTATAATTCTTAATGGCTTCATTTTCTAGTTGATTTGTGCGTATATGAGGCTGGTTTCGTGAGATTCACGCAGTTGTGTGTTCTCTAATCATCTGGTTTTGTAGCTCTTTGTGAAGGTTAGCAGTGGTCTGGCGGCGGTGTCTCTCCTCTCGGCCGTGACCTGCTGGTTGTTTGTGTGGTTCTCCAGACCAATCTCTCTCTGATTACGTCTCGCTCCCCACAGAGGCCCGATTAGTGCTTAAGATTCGTCTGTAATCTGCCTGCCCTCAACTGGTTTTGTCTTTTTAGGTTCTCATTGGTCACAACAGCTTTGTTTCCATCCACATATTTTTATGCACATTTTGGGATATTGCATAAAAAAACACTGAATAGAAACACCAAGATGTGCATAAATTCTAAAAACTGAGGCGGATACATTTGTTATCCGATAAGAAGACATGCACATAAACTGCGATGGAAACACATTTACTGAATAAATCCCTCATGTGACTTTGCCTCATCAGAGGCTGTGATTGGATAACCGGACTAACCAGCGGACCAATCGCATCACAGCATCTCAAATGTTGGTTTGGTGGTTCTGAAACGCCTGAGTCAGAGTCATCAGAATGATTTGGTTTAATTCCCTTTAGAAGCGTCTCACATGATTGTGTTCCCAAACACCAGCATCCGGACGCAAGATCACATGACGGCGTTTATTGTGTTTCGTCTGACGCTCTGAGACCAACTCATTTATGATGGAGGGAAAAAGAGCCCGATTGAAGCAACTTACAATTTTATCACTGATATTTTCCCAGGAAGTGACAATTAGGCCAATTCCTTGTGTATAAATATTGGAAATTCATCATATGATGAAAGTTAAATAAGTTGTAAATGTTGTTTTTAAAGTTTTTTTTTTTTTATATATATATATATATATATAGTTTTTGTTAATATTTTGAATTAGATTTTATTTTTAAATTTTCTGTTTTCATTTTAATTTTAGTTAATTTTAGTCATTTTACTGTTTTTTTTTTTTTGTCATTTTTATTGTTGTTTTATATTGTGTATATAGTTTTAGTTATTTTAGTACTTCAATTTAAACTAAGCAATGTTTCCTTTGCAACTAGAAATCTGAAATAAAATAAGTTTCATTTTTATTTTCAGTCAATGTTTATTTTATTTCAAGTCATAAATGTTTTTAATTTTTTTAGTTAACGATGATAATCCTGGTGTATCATGCTCACTTTGAATATTTTTAAATCATTCTGTGATATTCATCAGTAATTTGCGTACAAACACACCCGTTTTTAAACACATTTAAATAAGGAAGTCAGATGTCAAATCCTCCAGAGATCATTGGTCCTTTGAGAAACGCTCATGATGATGGGAATGTTTCCTGGTCTTCTCCCGCTGTCGACACATGATGAATAAAGTTGCTCTGCTCCGTGATGTCAGGCTCCAGCATTTCCCGCTGTTCAGCAGGCGTGTCAGAGACGCCTCTGGGGAAGCGAGTGGGTCGTGTCGACGTCACTGAACTATTTCTGAATTCACCCGCTTTTCTTTCTCTCTCTCTCGTGCTCTTAATCTCTCACTTCCTCCGCCAGCGTCGCCCCCCGGGACGGAGATGCTTGTTTAAAGTAAAGGGTACGAGCTGACGAGTCTCCACAGTCACGCTTCACAACCAGAGAGAGGCTGGAATTATTGAGGTCGTTAAACACACTTGAAGGAAATGCAAATGCATTTTAACGGGTCAGTCCATGATTAGCACCTCGTGTGAACGAGGAATTCTCCCATCATTCCCCACGCCTGTCCTCCTTCTGTGTGAGTCTATGGCCCAGTTCTTCTTCTGGTCTGGTGTTTTCTGCAGAATCTCCGGCTTTCAGACGGAGACTGATTCAGAGTCGATTTGTTTCACTGTTTATCGATCGTCTGATGTACTGTATTTTGTAGAAAATAAGTTGCACTCGGTCAAAATTGCAATATTGAGTCTTGTCTGTGTATAATTCAGTGTTATTTTAGTATCATTGAGATACTATTATAGTTTTTATTAGGGTTGGGACAATTCGTGGATCGTTTCTGATATTTTCCAAATGCATTGCAAATCGATTCTGATCTTAGTTTTAATAGCAGATGGCGCTCTAGGCTAGTTTTTAACCACACACTCAAATGCTCATGAAGAAGAGCGCTTGTGCGTTCGGCTGAGTCTGAGAATGTACTTGAACCTGAAGAATGACACGAGATTAATATAAACAGCCCACTGTAAACACATTTGTAATTCACTTCAACCTTTTCGAACTTTATGAATGATTATTTTATAGAAGTTTGAAGTGGTGTGTGTAAGGAGTTGGAGGGAAGCAGAGTACGACTATTTCTAAAGCACACAGCGCCATCTGCTGTTGAAAACTCGCTCAGAATCTATTCGAGTGAGAATCGCTATGCATTCAGAAAATATCAGAATCGATCCAGAATCATTTCTCGATTCGTGATGCATCGATATATTGTCCCAGCCCTAGTTTTTATTAATATTTTGAATTGGTTTTTATTTGTGCATTTTTCATTTTCATTTAAATTTTAGTTAGTTTTAGTATTTTTTTTTTAAAAATATGTCTGTATAGTTCTATATGTATATTTTAGTGCATAAAGTTGAATTTAGATGTTGCATTAGCAACTAGCTGAAATAAAATATAAGTTTTTCATATATTTTATTTTATTTCAGTTATTTACATTCATAACATTCATTGTATTTCAATACAAAAATCAACAAAAATGTCCATCTTGAGTTTGTTAACTGTAATGATCCTGGTATAGTTCACACATTTTTTTATTATTACATTCATAAATAATATAAAATATAGGTTAATAAAACCAAATGTTTACAAACATTATGAACATGTATTTCCACTCCACAACAAATCCTTATACATATAAATTAAACATATAATGTTGTTCAGAACAGAACAGGAATGAAAAATATAAGTATAAAACAAACATAAATTATAGTGGCATTCATTAAATATAAATGCCAAGCCTAAATGAGTTTATTTAAAGCAGATCTATCATCTTGTGTGAAATGCGTTAAACGAATAAACTTGATCTCTCGTTCCTCTCTCATAAATGTTTATATTATTTGCCGTAAAATATAATTGACACCACATTCAAATGATAAAAAAACGTGAAATACTAAAAAATCGCTGTTTTGAGAAACATCAAATCTTTAAAAAGATATTCATGAGTTGGTTTGAGGCCCTTGACAAGTAAATGAAATGAGTATTTCTGTTTTTCCCCACAGTTGTGTTTGTGAGATGCTTTCATTTCAACATTATGATTTTATATTCATCTGCCACTGTATTTGGTCATTTGACGTCAGTAGATTGAGACATGTCAACCTGCTTTCACAATGAAATCTCGTTAGAATTGACAGACATGCTGCATGTGAATCGACATCTTCATGCTGTTGTTCATGTTAGTGCATACGCTGACAGGAAGTTGTCATGATGGATTGGTTGTCATTTGAGGATGTTGTGTCTGATTTTAAACCGGTTTAGTGTTGCTTTAATCGGATCGTGTAGTGAAGTCGAGAGGTCGTGTGTAAGTCCGGTGTAAGTTGTTTAACATGTTTCTACACTGACCTGAGGCGCTTTAACCGTTTTCTGCTCCAGAGAAAGAGACATTCAGTATTCACACATGCTTAAAATAATTCCATTAGTTTTTCATAATCTCATAATCCTATTTTGCATTCTCAATAATCTCATGCAGTAAAGTAATGAAATCACTCTTTTTTTCTTTTTTTTTTTTCCTATTCTATTTCTATCCGTATATGTATACTAGGATGTACAGTTGTACCTTACAAATTAAATAATCTTTTTTTTTTGCATCACAGTAATGAACATTTGGGATAAAAATCTTCATGCTAAATATTTTTTTCTTTTGAAATATTGATAGTTTTCCTGAGGTGCACCTCCATATCGTCCAAGTAATGAAAATAATTCTTTCGACACATCAGTTTGATTCGACACACACTACTTCCTCCGTGTCTGTCCAGGGTTTGCTCAAGTAAACACGGGCGGTTCTGTCCGGGTCAGTGATGCGTCTGATGGACGCCCTGTAGATTCGAGATGTTTTCCACATTTTCATCCACATTCCAAAGTGCAAATATCTGTGTTATCAAGTCACGACCGCTGGCTTTGTTTCGGCCTTGGTTCCCAGCGCTCCACAGCGTTCTGGCAGTGTGTGTTTGAACACGCATGATCACACAACCCTGGAACAACACAACAGGCTTTCTTCAGTGTGTAATGATGCTGTTTGAGCATGAAAAAGCTCTGAAATTATTTTCTATATCAGCGTCAGTGTTTCTGAACTCCCTCCATCTTGAGTTTTCTTCACAGTATTCCTCATTTAAATAATTCATGCGCAGAATAAAGGGGCGGGGCCTGGTTGAGTTAGTGGTGTGTTGAAACTGGCGGTTATGGTAAGGGGGCGGGACATTTCCCAAACACCAATCACAACACACTGCTCCAGCCGACCAATCAGAGCACATTGTGCTTTTCAGAAGGAGGGGCTTCATAGAGACAGGAACTAAACAGAGCGTTACTGACAGACTGGGAAGAGAGGAGCTGAACAATGGAGAATATGAGGAAAATAATCAACTGTTCTAGTAGAGCCCAAAAACATCATCAAGAGTTTGAAAAAGGGCATAATATGACCTCTTTAACAATGAAGTACTGATTTTGATTATTTTTAGTGTGATGAAATGATGAAATGATTCAGATATTGTACATCCAATCTTTTCCAGAAATGTAACTAGTATTTGAGGTATTTTAATCTTATCTCTAAGGCAAGATAACATGCACATGATCCCTAGTAAGCGCACTAGGTTATAGAGACAAACCTTCTGAATGACAGGATCCATCATCAGCGTGATGTCGTCGTCCTGGTCTGTGTTTATAATGTTCATCTGATGGTGGTTTCTGTCATGTCCAGACTTGATCATTCTCTTCCGTCATTATGACTGTAAGTCACAAACGGGCCGCTTGCCCAACATGCCATTTAGAGACGGTGAAGAATTCCAGACATTCCAGGAAAACACACAGTAAACAAAGGAAAACAGTCACATGGTGAGAAACTCTTCAGGATGAGATTAGTGGGTCAGTTCAGTTCAGCGTTTGGTTTGTCGTCAAATCAAAGTCTGTTTCACGCTAAAAGAGGATCAAACGCACATGCATAATTATAACATGTTCAAATGATCAAATTTAAGGCCATAAAAAGTCTTGAATATCTTAAATGGTAGAACAAGTCTTCATTATTAGGCCTTAAAGGGATCGTTCACAGTTTAATCCGAACCTTTTACCATCTCTTTATGAACATCTTGAGTTTTGGGTAAACAGACTTTCAATGGGTCGGAAAGCTCTCATTATTTGTGTTTCGAAGATGAACAAAAGTCTTATGAGTTCAGAACGACATGAGGGCGAGTAAATGATGACAGAACTTTCATTTTTGAGTCAAATATCCCTTTAAATTTGGTGAGGGAAAAGTTGACCATCAATGAATACCATGTATTAATGCTGATCTACTGTTGATGAATTGTGACACTTCATGATGTTTATATTGTCATATGAAATTCTCTGATCTGTACCATTTCTGAATCATCTTTCCAGAGTGCGTATGAATTAATATTTGAAACATGTTTGTTGCAGGCTCAGATCGCATTCCTGCAGGGCGAGAGGAAAGGCCAGGAGAACCTGAAGAAGGACCTGGTGAGACGGATCAAAATGCTGGAATACGCTCTGAAACAGGAGAGGTCAGTACACTCGCATAACATCCCTATGGTTGGCTTGATTTTAATCATCCAAACATAATTTACACCATGTCTATGCTAACATCATGTAGCCTGATTGCAGGGAGCGAGGCTCGTTTGAAGTTTATTTGACGATCAGTTCCCATAATTCCTCTCTCTCTCTGTGTCTCTCTGGGCTCATGATGAGTCATGCTCTGCTCGAATTATACGTGTTCTCTGTCATTCAAATGCAGGGAAACCTCTGAAAACTCATCTGCTGCAGCAGAAGCACCAGAATAGAGCTTTAAATCCGCCGGCGGTGAAAATAATGACGGACGCTAAATCAGCGCGCGCCTACAGCCTGTCAGACCCGTTTCTGTGTGATTAGTTTAATTTCTCTGTCCTCATAAAGCATGTAGCGTCTCATGATGAGATTCATGCGTTTGTCACGTCAAGCAAGAGCTTTATTAAGCAGTCTAACGTGAGTTCGTTGTTTACGGTTGCCAAGCAACGTCGCATTAATGTTGAATTCATCTGATGTGCGTCACTGGATGAAGCTCATTCAATCTGAAATTACCTGTGGTGTCATATTAGATTTTATCCTTTAAATCAAGTCTATGGCTGCAAGTAACTATTATTTTGTTAATCGTTGACTCTATTGATTATTTCTCTGACTAACTGGATGAAAAAGCACAATTTTCTGTATTTTATTCTAAAAAATCACATTTTTCACATCCTGCCCATGTTTTTCTTCGGTGCAAATTGGGTTTTTGTCTCATATTTATATCATATGATATTTTAGCAATATCACAGGAGTAAAAGTGCTGTTTTTTTTCCGAACATTTGCACGATTGCAAATGTGATATTGATTTTATACAACAGTTCAATAAACAAGAAGTTAATATTGTTACATTTTAGACAATATTGTCTGTTTTTGCCCAATTTCACCAATGAAAACAGTTCAAAACAAACCCTCTGCAGGCTGTTGTGCATCTCCAGAAACACACAGCAGTGCTTCATTACTGAATGAATCTGTGGTTTTTAACAAATGGAGTGAGTCACTGATTCAATGACTCATTCGATGGTCACTTGTGTCATTCTTCAATGAATCAGGTGTTTGAATGAAGACAGTCGCTGCGTCTGAAATCACAAATACTACAATTGAATTTGAACTTCACGATTGTTAAAAAGTACGTTCTATATAGTATGAATGTAATCTGGACGTACTACATCCGCAATGTTGTCTTTATCATGTGACCTACCAGCGTCAGTTGCGTTGCTTCACTGCCATTCACAAATCCTCTCCCGTGACCTCATGGGATAGTAGAGCGTCCATCATAAGCTCACTTCAGAATCTCGGCGGGAGTAGTAGGTCATCTGTTTTTCACATACTATATAGTAGGGAAGTATTTGATTTTGGATGCCACCTTCTGGCGGTTTTAGTTTCATATTTTGTGCATTTCATTTTTCTTACATATTCATTCCACCTCCATTTTATTGTTTAAAAAATACATTTTCGCATGATCTCCTGCAATGCAATGTGCAAATTGCTATCAAATGTATTAAATATTTAACAGTGACGTGCACTCGGTCAGGACAGATTATATGCAAAATCCTCACATGGATTTATAACAGAAATATGTAAATTATGCCCTCTCAATCTGACACCTGCAAACCATCAGATTCAGAAATGTTCAGCAGTTATTAATGCCTCTGCTAAAAGCTCTTTAATTAGTTTTAGGTTTTAGGAATCTGAGACACTTCCTGTCTGAGGGTTACCAGAGTTCAGCCTCATTTACCGTGGTATTCGAGCTATTCACGAAGGAAAGACTTCTCACATTCCGAGGAATTTATAGAATCTTCCTACACGTGTGTGCGGCGACTCCATGATGCGAGCGAGCCGCTGTCACCGTGGCAACAGAAGCTCTGAACCCGTGTTGTGTCTTCCTCTCCTCCGCAGGGCGAAGTACCACAAGCTGAAGTACGGGACGGAGCTCAACCAGGGCGACATGAAGCCTCCCAGCTACGACTCAGGTGAACCCGACGTTTGTGTTGAGCACATTTATGTTTGACTACAAAACTGATTTCAAGATCAAAAGATGTTTAAAATCATGAGAATTCAGTAGTTCACTTCCACACATTAGGCCGGAGTTCTTCCTGAACCATTTTCACACCCAGCTTTCGTGGCAAATGGACATACGAAAAAGCTTTAGTGTAAAAACAGCCTGATTTTTGCATGTAATTGAATGTAGAATGTGGTCAGACAGGAAGTTTGAGTGGCTCTTGTGCAAATATACTGTGATTGACACGCATCTGTCATCCTCTGTGTGACCTTTCAGATGAGGGCAATGAGAATGAGGCCCTTCCTGAGCCGCCCAACAGTCAGCTGAGCTGGAAACAGGGACGACAGCTGCTGAGACAGTGAGTGATGTCACACTTACACTGAAATCATGTGACGAATGAACTGATACATTCAAAAATACTGATGCAAGATCTCCAGCCTTTTTCAGCTATTCAACACACCTTCCATATAGACTACGATATTTTTAATATTTCTGCTGTAATTATGACCAGTGTTGTTATTACTGTTTACTAAAACCATTCAAAATAGTTTTCACCAATTGAAATAAAGCTGAAATAAATTTAAACAACTTAAAAATTAGAAATGTTACCTAAAATAAGTTGAAGTACTAAAATGTTCTAAAACTAAAACTGAAATGAAAATAAATTAGCTAAATAGAAATATAAAAAAAGAATAAAAACTACAAAAGCACAGCAATTACAAAAAACAAATAAAAATAAATTAAAACGGAATAGAAATATTTTAAAAACAAAAAAATTACAAAAGCAATAATTTGTATAATCAATAAATACTATAATATTGTATAAATAATATTAAAATTTTTCCATTTTTTTATTAACATAAATTGATGCATTTAATTAATTCAGTTTGTGATTCCAGAAATTAATATACGATGAATGCACAGATAAATTAAAAAATATTGATGCGAGTATTATAACCAGTGTTGTTATTTAGTGTTTACTAAAACTATTCAAACTAGTTTTCGTCAACTAAAATAAAGCTGAAATAAAAACAAAAAATGAAACATTTAAATTGAAAAACACTTTAAATAAAGAAATTTTGCTTTAGTAACTAACTGAAACAAAATAAATATAATTTGAAGCACTAAAATGACTAAAATTAAAACAAATTAAAGCTAAATATAAATATTAATAAAACAATGAAAATAACAAAAGCACAAACCAAAATTAGTAAAACTGAAATAAAATTAAGCTAAATATAAATATTAAAAAAATATATAAAAATGACAAGCACAAACAAAATTAGCCTAATCAAACTTAAACTAATATTAAAACTGAAAATATAAAAATTAAAGCCAATTCAAATAATTAATAAATACTATAATATTAGAGATGCACTGATATATCGGCCAATAATCGTTATCGGACGGATTTAATTGAATTAAACCGATAGTTTAAAAACAACCGATAGTCATTTGATTTTCAATATTAATACTAATTATATGAATTAATAACATTCAGAAAGTTAAGAAATATTGAGTATATTTATATAACTGATACCAGTTACTCTGAAACAAGTTGATGAAATGGAGAGAATAAAGTTTTTATTTGCATTTCTTTCAAAATATAATGATAAATTATTAATTATAATGAAATTATCATTAATTTAAAAGAAGGTATAAAAGGCAGAACCCCCATATCATTTACATCTTTTACATGCTTTACTCCTTGATATTATATGTGTTTTTTAGCACTTTAATTTACATTATATTGAGATTGTTTTAGTATTTTAAGCAGTGAATATGTGACAGGCAGAGGTAAAGCGGTCCAGGTCACTCCCACACTGACGCTTGAAGTTCTTCCACACCTCCGCGCTCTTATCTATTTATAAACATGTATATATTGAATTCTGCAGCTCTGACAGCTCATGCTTGTGTAATATTGATTGTTCTCACTAAGAAGATAACTTTTAACTTGACCATTCAGAACGAAAACACACTCACACACAGTCTGAATGCGCTCAAGGATCAGACGTGACGTAATCGACTGTAATCTGAGACGGAGGTCAACTCACACCTGCTGAAGGATAAAAAATAACATCATTAACAATACAAAAATTGATTTAAAATATAAAAAACATAAGAAAAGAGATTTAAATTCATCGCTTTTATCCAGTGACTTTCACTGCATTTAGAGTATTTTCATGCATTCACTGGGAATCGAACCCACGACCTACTGGAGCGTCTCGAGACGTTGTGGGTTTTTAATAATTTTTACTAATCCAAATACCCAAACTGCACATCGCGTCTTATTTTTTATTTCAATGCATGGTTTCTTGAATGTCTGGAATGCAACATAACGCAACTGTAACCAAGATACAACGTTGTTAAAACATTTAGTTGTTGTGTGATCTGACTATAATACATACTGTATAATTCATGATATCTCATGATATTAGTGCTAACACAGACACAAAACACCTACACGCTGACAAAGCATCATGGGAAAAGCCTTCACAGCCGTGTTTTGTGCTCTGCTGACTAATGAGGGCGCGGAGCAAGTGTTCGCTGGTTTCATTGATTTCACGTATCACTGAATTATCTGGAAATAAACATGTGTTTGTCGTGATGTTCACTGATGTTCTCCTCACTCTGAACACTACAGCGCTGTGTTTGATTCAGTGTTTTTAATGATTGTGAATGTGTAACCTTTGTCACACACACATCCAGTAAATGAGTCAGATGTTTACTGACCGCTCTGACTGATTCAGACAGTGATTCACTTCAAACTGATTCAGTCAAAGAATCAGTTCAGAGTTCATGAATCGTACATTGTTCATGCTGTATGTTTGTTGTGTGTGTGTGTGTGTGTGTGTGTGTGACAGTAAGGCTGAATGAATGCAGGATTGTTTGGGCTCGTTCAGTTTCCTGTGCCTGGAGAGAGGCTGGTACAGCAGGAGACGCCACACTGCTCTCGCTCTTTCTCTCTTGTTTTCCTTCTTAAACTGCTGCTAAAGATTTAGTTCAGTCAAACTCTTTCCCTCACGGCGATAAAACACCGGAGCATCAGCACAGGAGAGCAGGACAGTAGTGTGTGAGGTTTGACCGCAGGTATGTGTTCGACACACACCGCACTGATGGACGTTTCTCTCTCAGCGCTGTGGTTTGATCTGAACGCGTGTGGAACGTTAAACCTGAAGAAACGGCATCCGATCAGAGATTGTTTGTCAAGTTATTTGCTTAACCTATCATGCTTCCTGTTTATGCAAAATATAGTTTGTATTCGATAATTTCTTGTTTTTATTCTTTTGATTTTAGGTTGAAATGTTCCTGACAGGTTTCATAAGACGCTCACTTTGTTTTTTTGAGCTGAAATCATGAGCGTCACAGTTTTTCCTGGTCTGAATATTAATGTGTGTAAATATGAACTGATCTGACCCTCAGAATGGAGGTTTCTCCGGGTTGACCCCTGTGGTTTGTGTGTCTCTCAGGTACCTGCAGGAGGTGGGATACACCGACACCATCCTGGATGTGAAGTCCCAGCGGGTCAAAGCGCTGCTCGGACTGGCCGGAGACAGCGGAGAGAGACCCGGAGACAAGCGGCCCGAACCCATGGTGAACGGGACCGAGCCGTCCTCGATGAAGGACAGCACCAGCACCGTGATCGGGTCAGTGGGTTCCGCAGGGTCACAGCGGCCGTCTGAAGTGTTCAGATCTGACCACACGACACCAGCCCATATTAGCTTGATTTATTCACTTATTTATTTATGTAACTCACTGAAGATATTACGGTCTATATTAGCTTGATTCATTTATTTAAATCACTGACAATAAATCAGCCTATATTAGCTTTATTTTTTTACTCACTGAAGATAAATCGGCCTATATTAACTATTTATTTATTCATTAGTTTATATATTTTTATTTAAACCATTGAAGATAAATTTGCTTATTAACTTTATTTATTTATTAATTAGTTTATTTATTTTTATTTAAATCACTGAAGATAAATTGGCCTATATTAACTTTTTTATTAATTAATTTATTTTTATTTAAATCTTTGAAAATACATCGGCCTATATTAACTTTATTTATTAAGTAATTTATTTATTTTTATTTAAATCAGTGAAAATAAATTGGCCTATATTAATTAATTAATTAATTTATTTATTTATTTTTATTTAAATCACTGAAGATAAATTGACCAATAATAACTATATTAATTCATTTATTTATGTATTTTTATTTAAATCAGTGACAGTAAATCAGCCTATATTAACTGTATCTGTTTATTTATTTATTTTTTATTTAAATCACTGAAGATAAATTGACCTATAATAACTATATTAATTAATTAATTTATTTATTTATTTTTATTTAAATCAGTGACCGTAAATCGGCCTATATTAACAAAATATATTGACAAAATATTAGCTTTATGCATTTATTCATTTTGATGTGATTTTTTTTTATATATATATATATATATATATATATATATTTTATCCCCCCCCTCATTACTAGCTTATTTTTATTATTGCACATGAATATTATTGCATCATTTTTTCAAGTTCAATCCATAAACTCTAATATTGATGATTTTTTACAATTATTAATGAGAACAATTATTACTATTAGTCACAATTTTGACTTTTTTTCTACTGTGTCATCACTAGATATGATGAAAAACATATATATTCATGGTAAGAAACAGAAATGATGTACATGTGAAACGCTAATGTGATGAATTGTCTTGAGAACAAAAAAACCTGCCTTGATTTCACTGTCGTTGATCTCGTTCACTCACGTGTGTGTCTTTATTTGTCTGGATCGAAACACAGTAAACCCGAGATGTCGGACTCGGCGACGGTGCTGGAAGCCTTCAAGTTCATCGAGAAAGCAGCGGCAGAGTTCAGCGATGAAGACGATGATGATGATAGTGAGGGACAAAACAAGACCATCGTCGACCTCGCCACCGTGAGTTGATGTTCACACACATTCAGAGGATCTCACGAAGCGCTGAGAACACGGAGAGAACATGCAGAAACTGACACTCGCCAGCTGCCGTCAGTCACACGTCCTGCTTCCTGTCGTCCCTCTCTCTCTCTCTCTCTCTTTCTCTCGGATAGATGGTGAGGAGGAAGGTGTCTCCGTCTCCCTCCTCTTCCTCAGCAGACATGAGTGATGATTTGGACACAGATGAAGTTCTGAAGGGCTTTGATTTCCTGGCCAATAGCGAGGACATGGAGGGCCCGTCCGAAACGCCTTCCTCTGGAGACAGAACCGACTGGGGTGAGAATAATAAACAGATGCAGAAAGAGTTTTTAACACTATATGCTTTATAGATTATACTGACAAATAAACAAAGATGCACCAGCACTTTAGATCCGTTTTTATACATGTATGTACATTCCTCTAATTTACTACAGTTTAATTAAAGAACCGACTGTCTAAATAAACCACGTCTGCAATTCAACACTTAAAGTGCCCCTATTACGCTTTTTGGGATATTATCTTTCATCCAGTGTGTAATAGAGCTGTTTGTCAATGTAAAAGCTCTGCAAAGCTTCAAAGATCAATAAAGTGCAGAAAAATAAAGTTTGTCTCCCAAAAGAAAGGATCGATTCTGAACTGCTGAAACGAGTCGTCAGTAATTCAGTCTCACTTCCTGCTGAACCTGCGTAGGTTTGTAACTAATTTGCATAATGCCCGCCTCTGCTCTTCATTGGCTGAACAGCGTCTCTTTGCCCCGCCCTCAAACGCTGTAGTATCTGAGACTGGAAGAGTTTGGTTCGTGTTGTTCATGTCGAGAAGACGCTGTTTTCTGCTGCCAAAGCAAATCCACTTTGATGAGATTGATACGGTAAAACCGACGCCATCGTTACTGTTCGTATCACTGTGAATCAAGAGCTGAGATTCAGATATGATAATGAGCGTTTGGTTTATGACCAATCAGAGCAGAGCAGCTCTCAGAGAGGCGGGGTTTAGAGAGACCGAATCTCTAAACGAAGCGTTTCAGACACTGAGAGAAAAGAGCTGATGCTGCAGTGGATATTCTGAGAACATTAAAGTGTTTTTGATTTTGGATGAATGTGAATCTGTTGTAGGAGACTTTAAAATAGCATAATAGGGGCACTTTAAAATGGAAGTTTGTTTCTACCAGAGAATAAAAATATAATAAAAGTAATTGCGACTTTTTATCTCACAATTGATGTTTTTCACACAATACTTTTTTTTTTAAAAAGTGTGAGATAAAACGTTGAATTTTTTTGTAAAATTACTTCAGCTCCATTAAGTGTTTAGAGAGAGTTTTGAGGGTTTTATCTGTAGATTCAGTGCTGATGTGTTGCAGAATTATTCTGTGCTGTTTTTCCAGCATCATGCAGGATCTTCAGAACATTCAGGAACACGAGCTCGTCCTCATGTTGTCTTTCTCACACGTGACTGATTTCATTGTAGTCGATTGCAGCGTTTGATTTCAGAACGGTTGCACAGCATTGAATGCACTGGATGTTCCTGTAGACTGTGTTTGATTTACTGTCTCCTTGTGTGTTCCTCCACACACACACACACACACACACACACACACACACACAGCCTCCCTGCCCTCCAGATCCCATCTCTGTTGAGTCTCTGAAGAGAATTGGACTGATTTTTCTACCCAAAATCCCCGTTCACACGTCCATCTTCCCCTGCAGATCGATCGTTTTTTACAGTCTCGCCTGAGGTTTAGGTTAAATCGTGCTGAAAACTGCAGCTCAGACTTTCAGACCGTTGCCAAAACTAGTTCATGACTTAAGCACTATTCTGGAAGGGTGGCGTCAGTCACATGATACTAATGCAGACGTGACGTCAAGGAAGCAACACTGCAAACTCTTAAATGCATATTTCTGCCATTATAATGGCTCTTTTTTAACGATTTCTCCTAATTAGACTGTTGATTTCATATTCCTATGCATCTTATTTGTAACTTGAATGTGCGAGGCTTCCGGTGTCATTCGCTTCAGTTGTTTTAGCTGTACAAAAACAGTCCGTTTCACAATAATCCCCATGGAACCCCTAAGGGTCTATCAAGCGCACTAGCACCCGCCCACTTTTTCAGTGGCATTGGTATTTTTTCCATTCATTTTTCCCAAAAAAAGTCTTCATTAAAGCCGCGAACCGAACCAACGAACTACGAGGAGATTCACAACACTACAAACTTTGATTTGAAGCCAAAAAGGTTTTGAAAATCTGACAAAAATACAAAACTGTGAACTACAGATCTCATGAATCACTGCGAACAGTCAATAATCAAATTAAAAACAATGTGGAAGTATAAAACTACTCATTTACAAATGTTGATTATATATATAAAAACAATATATTTCATGTTTATTGCAAAATATGCATATATATATACAAACATTTAAGTATTTTGAGAGCATAGCGAGATTGACTCGATTACGTCGTTCGCAATACTTCATGGGAGTGGGTGGAGTTAAAGAGATCTTTTGGCGCATTTTGCTCGTTTCGTCTCTGATTTGTGGGATTTTCTGAACAGCATCATGGGTAATGTAGTTTTTCCGCTGTTAAACATGGTTATTTTAAAACTAAGCAGAACTGACAGATTCAACATAAGCAAATACCATCGATTAACAACCTCGTATATGAAGCGCCTGACGGAACCCTGTAAGGTTCCATATAGAAGAGGCTGACACAGTTTTAAAAGCTAAAAACGTAAAACTTTTTATGCGGTTTGGCCGTTCATTTACACGACAATGACATTTTAGGGGCCTGAAAACAAACTTTTGAAAACGGGTTTCAAAGTGCAAATTTTTTAAAACAATACTGTTATTGTCTCTGTGTAAACTACAAAAATACGAATTTGTGAAAACACTGACATCATGTGCATGCGTGTTACGTGTTCAGTCTATAGGCTCGTAGTGTTTCTTTACCGAGTGACATCGCCATCTACTGGCCTGGCAGCAGAATATAGTGTTTTTAATCGTTTTCCAACATCCGTGTGAACGGGGATCATTTTGACAACATTGACGTCTGTACGTGAAAGACGCAAAGGAAAAACATTTCCGTTTTTAGTACATCGTTGTTTTATAAACGTACCCTAAGTGTATATACCTCATGCGCCAGTGTTTGAACTTCTGTATGTTCTGTATATTTCTATAGCATCGCTGTCGAAGAGTAATCAGCTGCTGAAGTGGATTTACTTATTGTAGAGTTAACGAAAGTTATCATGAGCGTTGTAATGTTTGAAACGGATGTCAGAACAAATGTCAGTAGACCGGGAAGATTTCAAAACGAGCAGTTCATTCATAAATCCGTAAGATCTTTCCTTCATGCTGTGGAAATACAAACCGGAAGACAGAACACAACAAGCGCAGCGCTGAAATATGCTGCTTTATATTGTGAATTATTTGTTATCATATTATTTTAATTTAATGGTCTGTAGAGCAAATAGTTTTTTACCGAACGAATCCTTCCCACGTGACACTAGAGTCGTGGCGTATAACAGTGTCTTCCTCCCTCCTCCGTGTAGAGAAGGAAGAGCAGAGCCCCTCGTCTGAGTCCTGGGACGTGGATGAGGGTCTGATCTCTAAACTCAAGGAACAGTACAAGAAGGAGCGCAAGGGCAAGAAAGGGGTGAAGAGTAAGTCGGACAGGAACTTCCCGCTCGCCGTCTCTTTCTTCCATCACTGCTTCCTCTTCTAGTGGTCAACCGATGTCGGCTTTCAACCACTGATATCTAGAAAACAGGAAGGCCAACAGGCCGTAAATATGGGTGAATCTCACAAAAACTTGCCCAGATCATACATTTCAGTGAAAATATATATATATATATATATAAAGGACCATTATGATATTTGCATTATTTTCACTCCCAGTTTTCATTACTGGTGACTTTAATACAATATTTATTATTTTACTGTAGAAATTGAATGTAATAATTTTTTATTTAATTGACAGTGTATTAAAGGACAGCAAATACTACCATGATGCACAAATACATTGTATTTTTTCACATTATATTAATTCATGCTAGAAACATGGACATTAAAAACATGCTAGCAGTGTGTTCAATCATGCTAGCAACATACTAAAACACATTGGCAATGTGGTAATTCATGCTAGCAACGTTAAAACATGTTAGTAATGTGCTAAATCTTGCAAGCAATGTTAAATCATGCTAAATCATGCAAACATGTTAAAACATGTTAGTAATGTGACAAATCATGTTAGAAACATGCTAGCAATGTTAAATCATGTTAACAATGTATTAAATCATACTAGAAACATGCTAAAACATTATCAATGTGGCAATTCGTGCTTGCAGCATGTTAAAACATGCTAGTAATGTCTTAAATCGTGTTAGCAATGAGTTAAATCATGCTAGCAAAATGTTAAAAAATGCTAGCAGTGTGCTAATTCATGATAAATTCTAGCAACATGGTAAAACATGTTAGTAATGTGATAAATCATATTAGAAACATGCTAGCAAAGTGTTAAAACACGTTGGCAATGAGATAAATAATGCTAGCAACATGTTAAAACATGCTAGCAATGTGTAAAATCATGTTAGAAACATGCTAGCAACTTGCTAAATCGTGATAATAGTGTGCTAGAACATGTTAATAACATTTATATTGACTTATTTGAGTAAAAGCTTCAAACTTCAAGCTTTTCAAAGTTTTTTTCAAACTCTCAGACAAGGCTTTGTCAAGCCAACATCAAAGTTTGTCATCGAAATTTACTCAACTAGTTATTACCAGCAATTTCTGAGTTAAAATTGTTTCAGTGTTTTTAGTGCATATGAACTTTTGTGTTATTTTCATGACAATTAAACATATTTAACCCCAAATTCTCATTAGCACATTGCTGATGAATGGATGGTCCTCAAAATAGGCTTCATTTTCTTTATGCAAAATATAATTTTTTTTTTTGTTGTTTTTTTTTTTTTTGAGGAAATCTGACCCGAACATGTCTGGACAGGTTTTGTGAGATTCAGTATAAGTTTATCTATTCATTCAAAAATGTTTAAAAATGGAAACCAATTTCATTTTTAGTCATCGGCCAACAAGTCACAGTGTTGATGTCAAAATGCCAATTATTAGTCGTTTAATTGGCCTGATATATCGGTTTATCACTAATTTCTTCTAATGTATCTATTTAATTTCTTTCTCTCAAAAATCATTAGTTTGACAAAAAAAATCCAGCAGCTCTCTTCAGTACTTCCGTCACTCATCCGCTCACGTCTTCATGTGTCTGTCCTGTCCTCCACTCCTCCTTTTCCTCTTTTCTCTCTCTCTTCATCCGTTACACCGGCGCCGCTCTGAATAAACGCGTCCAGCACCTGCTCTCTGTTTGTTCTGTTCTCCATCATCTCTTCTTTTAGGATCCAGCTGCATCTCTCACACAACTGCTGTTTCTTTTCTCCTGTTTATTGTTTCTGAGGCGCTTTACTGCTCACTTCTGTTGCTCTCTTTGCATTTTATGCTGGTGCTTCAAAGGGGGTGTGGCTTGTTAGCTCCACCCAATTGGGGGTGTGTATAAATCAGGCTCCACCCCTTCTCCTGCTTCCATTGTAAGAAAGTACAGATTGGACATCAGTCGCTCGCTTACCTCCTCAAATTTTCTTTCACTAATTTTTCCTCTGATTTTTTTTCCACTGCTTCATGTCATTTCATTTGTGCCAAATCCCCGTCATCAGAATACCGTCCACCTTTAAAGTTAATGTTAAAGCAGAAATGCTTCTGGTTATGGATTAGAAAAGTCTGTTTGAGGTGGACAGAATTCTGTCGGGGAGTTTTATACCCACAGAAGTAAACGAATGGTGTTTGTTTTGTGTTTGTAGGGCCGAACAGGTGTAAACTGCAGGACATGTTGGCTAATCTGCGTGACGCAGAGGATTTGTCGTCCATCCAGCCTCCGGTGGCACCGCCGGTCCGTCCCAGCCTGCCCCGTCTCAACGAGCATCAGCTGGGCCGCACAGATGAGGGTATTTCTGCCTCCGTCACAAACATGATCCACTTCAGCCCTCTGCAAACAGCTCATGTGTGTGATTGTGTTGCAGTCGAAGCGCTGACGTTCCCTCCCTCCTCGGGAAAGTCCTTCATCATGGGATCGGACGAGGCGCTGGAGAGCGAACTTGGTCTCGGAGAACTCGCCGGACTCACGGTGGCCAACGAGGCCGAGAATCTGTCCTACGACGTGAGTATAGGGTTATTATCCTTGACTAAAACTAAAACTTCAGTTTTTACTCAGATTTCAGACACATTATGCAGCTTTAGAGGCTTTTGTTTTACACATGAAACTATCAGACATTCATATTATTTTAGTCAAAAGTGATTAGATGTAAAATCACTGGCATGCATTTAATATAAATATGACCGGCTCATACAGATGTGAACGTTTCAGATACGAGTCCGTTTGAACAGACCGACTCCTGCTGCACTTACTTACTGAAGTCAATATACGACCACAACCTTTAATTAGGCTTTCACACACACAATGAGTGGATTCAGGACTGTCATGTGACGCTGGCTGTGTTCAGAATGGAACTAGTGAACTGCGCAGTGTGAAACAACACTATACATCATAACCACATTATATGACATGTTTAATTCAGAAAGTGTCATCCAGGTATCATCCCTGAAATAAATACAATTATTTTGCATTTTTAATCCAATTTTTTTAAGTATATAAATGTATATATTTTATATATTAAAGTCAGTGTTATTTTATTTTAGTTTTATTATAGTTTTATTCATATTTCAAATTGGCTTTTATTTTTATAGTTTAAATTTTCATGTTCATTTTAGTTTAATCTTTAGTGCATTTGTCATATTCATTTTTTTAGTTTTTTTTTTAATATTGCTATTTAGGATTAATTTATTTTTATTTCAGTTTTAGTTTTTTTCCGTTTGATAATTTTAGTGCATCAACTTAAACTTATTTCAGTTTATTGCCAAGGCAAGATTAGTATTTATATTTTATTTTAGTTCAGCTTTATTTCAATTAAAGAATGTTTTTAATAGTTTTAGTTAATGGTAATAGCCCTGATTAAAGTATATATTATAAAATGTCAGAAAACAAACTCTGCACACTACAGCTGCAAACAACCATTTACTTAAAATATTAATAATGTTTTACTTGCATTTTTTTTTTGTCTGAGCACCTACAGGGATCATTTAAAAGATCATTTAAAGTCATTATTGTGTTAAATGAGAAAAGCATCAAAAAAGTAGCTTTAAAAAAAAAAGAAGTATTTTATTTGATTTGACATAGAATTTATTACACATAAACTTTTAGGCTTCAACTGCCAAATTTTCCTTATTGAGTGAACTATACCTTTATTGGGTTTTTTATTAATATGGAAATATGAATTTATTTTTTTTAATGAAATGATACTCTAAATAAGAAACTAAAACTGCCAGTAGGTTGTACATGTCTAGATGAGTCATTGAGTCATTGATTCATTTGATTTGTTCAAATAGCTGATTCATGCAGGAATGAAGTAAATGGCTCTCTTTATTAATGGTCCATTGAATCACTGATTCACCTGATTGATTCACTCAAAATGTGGATTCATTCAGAAATGAAGCACCATTCGAAGACAAAATAATTTGAATGCGTTATTTTTAACTAATTAACGTGTTAAATCGACAGCCCCAATTTTAATATGTATTAAAATCACGACCGTTATTAATTTCAGTTCGTTCATCACAGAGGAAATGCATCATGTCGATGTGTTTGCTATTTTTCTCAGATCACTAACAACAAAGACGCCCTGCGGAAGACGTGGAACCCCAAGTTCACCCTCAGGAACCACTTCGACTCCATTCGCGGTCTGGCGTTCCACCCCATCGAGCCGGTTCTGATCACGGCGTCTGAAGACCACACGCTGAAGATGTGGAACCTGCAGAAAACCGCTCCGACCAAGAAGTCAGAGCGCCAGTCTTATTTTACTAGTATTTATATCTTGTTGAGCACTTGCTGTCTGTGCTTGGCTCTGGTCAGTCAGTATGAACGCTTCCTGACACTCTTATTTATGTTGTTTCAGGTGTGCAGCTCTTGATGTGGAGCCCATCTACACCTTCAGGGCTCACAGGTACGTCACCAGTTACCTTCAGATCTTATTATAGTTTTCAGTTACAGAGACCTGGAGGTCAAAACATCCAGAGAACTGCAGCACAGGCCTGTCAATTTTCCATTTGTTTAAAGCCATGAATATTTAGATCACCTCTCAAAAGAAGAAAAAGAAAAATAAGTGAACAACAGCAAGTTTTTTGCACCCGCCACAGTATTTCAGTCCCTAAAAACAGCAGGACATTCTAAAACACTTAATGTGAAAAGCTCTTAATGTACTAATATTAAAAGATCAGATTGGTCCTCTTTAATGTAAACATTTGTACATTGTCCTGTTCTGGTCTGCAGGGGTCCGGTTCTGTGTGTGGTGATGAGCTCCAGCGGAGACCAGTGTTTCAGCGGAGGTTTGGACGGATCCATTCAGAGCTGGAACACTCCGAACCCGAACATCGACCCCTATGACTCGTACGGTACGCTGCGGTTCACGTGCAGAGCGAGTGTGAGTCGGTGTGAATGTGTGTCTGACTCTCTCTCTCTCTGGCTGTAATAGAGCCGTCTGTGCTGCGGGGGGCGCTGTGCGGACACACAGATGCAGTGTGGGGATTGGTCTACAGCTCGGCTCATCACAGACTGCTGTCCTGCTCCGCCGACGGGACGGTGCGGCTGTGGAACGCTGCAGATGCTGCTCCCGCCATCGCCGTCTTCAACGAGAACAAAGGTGCCGCTGGAGAGAGAACACACAGATTTAACACTTCAATTTACAAAAAAAAACATTTTATTATTGTATTTTGTTATATTTTAAAATAATGATCTTTTTTTGATGATGGTTAGATGATATCATCATTGAAGCTGACCCCCAAATTAACACAACATAACATATAACAACTTAATAAGAACATAACATAATAAAAGTCTCAAAGAATGATTTACTACACTTAACAAAAAATAAAAATTTTATATATTTATTTGATGAATGAATGATCTTTTTTGTTTGTTTTATTACTGTCATTAATGATGATGATTAGATGATATTAGGATTGAAATGAACCACAAAATAACATAATCACATAACATAATAAAAGTCTTTAAGAATTAAAGAATGATTTACCGCATATCAGTTTAAAAAATATATATATATTTATTTATATATTTTATTATTTATTTAATCTATTGTTGTAGTATTTTTTTTTTTTAAATTTTATATGATTTTGTTTGTTTTATCACTGTCATTAATGATGATGGTTAGATGATATCAGCATTGAAACACACCCCAAAATAAAATAATAACATCACATAATAAAAGTCTTAAAGAATTAGAGAATTATATATGTTTTTTTTTTTGTTTTTTTTTTATGAATGATCTTTTGTTGTTGTTGTTGTTGTTGTTGTTGTTGTTTTTTTTAACTTCACTCTTGTAAACTGACTGAACCGTCTGTTTATTCTGTGCTCTTCAGAGCTGGGCGTCCCGTCGTCCGTGGATCTGGTCTGCAGTGATCCGGCTCACATGGTCACGGCGTTCAGTAACGGCAGGATGGGGATCTTCAACATGGAGACCCGACAGCTGCTTCTGGAGCTCGAGTCGCAGACGGCCGGAAAACCCGGTAATATTTCCACATATGACACGTCACAGCGTCAGGAGATTCATCACGTTCAGCACTGTTTCATATTAATTTTTCTTGACGTTCAGTCCTTAAAATCACAGTTAGAATTCTATTTTTAAATAATTGATTTATTGGTAACACTTTACAATAATGTTCTATGTTTTTTTTAACTAAAAAAGAATAAAACTTGTGCAGCACGAATTAATCTTATTTATTTATATACACTAGTATCTATCAATTCCTGTTTTTGGTACGAGACGAAAAAAAATGTAAAACTGCCCCATAAATCTCAATAGAAGATGGTTTTGCATTATGAGCGACTGGTAAAGTCCCATGATCCTCTCTGGTCTGTTTGATCTTCAGATGCGCCGTGTCAGATCAATAAAGTCCTGAGTCACCCGACGTTGCCCGTCACCGTCACGGCACAGGAGGATCGGCACATCCGGTTCTTCGACAATAACACAGGTAACAGAAACCGCTTTACTCACGAGATGATTATTATTATTATTATGATATATACTATTCTTATGTTGATGTTCTTCTCAGGCAAGTTGATTCACTCTATGGTGGCTCATCTTGACGCTGTCACCAGTCTCGCGGTGGATCCCAACGGACTCTATCTGATGTCTGGCAGTAAGTACTCTTCATGGAAACACCTTCACTGGTGTTCTTTGATTAGGTAAAGGTCATAAACAGGTCAAAAGAACCCTAAAAACATCACTTTACTCTGATTTTGCTTTGCTTATATTGTTCCGTTTCTTATGTGTGCATGTCAGGTTATCATCCTGACGATTTACTTGCATTTTCATGGTTTTGTAAATGATAAAGTTGTTAAACTTGTGTCTCAGGTCACGACTGCTCCGTGCGTCTGTGGAACATGGAGAGCAAGACATGCATCCAGGAGTTCACCGCTCACAGGAAGAAGTTCGACGAGTCCATTCACGACGTGGCGTTTCATCCCACCAAGTGCTACATCGGCAGCGCGGGAGCCGACGCCCTCGCCAAAGTCTTCGTATGACCTTCGACCTCCGACCAAAACTGCTTCCACGAACTCGAAGCCTGAGCGGGAGGCGAGGGCTGACGATCCGGGCGGGCCTGGTGCTGGAGGGGAAGCGCACACACCGCTGCCCTTCACCGAGGGACGCGTCTGTTCCTCCACCAAACACCTCCTCCGTTCAGCCTCACAGGAAGTTGGGCGCTTCCCACACTTCTGTAGTTTTACGTTCATTAGTTTTCCTTTCGTTGTTTCTCTCCTGACGTGAGCGTGAGTGTGTCACTCTTTCTGATTTCTCTCCTTTTAAACGACGTGCCTTTTGCTTCAAACAGTCGGATTCTCTCCGTTCCTCTCCGGCGAGGGAAATGAACCTCGCTGGTGTTTTAAACTCACCAAATACGTCAAATTATTGCGAGTTATTGAGACGGACGTCATTTTAAACACTGAAACTAGCTTATCTGGTGCGTTTCTCAGATACACACCGTAAAATCTCTGAAACGCAGTGAATTAAAGGACTAGAATATGATCCTCTTGTCTGACAGACGTTGTTAATTTATTCAATTCAAATTGTACATAATATAACATAAAAACGACTCGATGTTTGAAACCTTGCGGCTCAGAAAAATTCTACATTTCTAAATGTTTGTGTCGGAACATAAATCCACTTTAAGCATCGAGAAGCTCATTTCACCCCAAAATCAAAAGAATATTTGTGCGTTAAGCTTTTTCATTATGTTAAACAAAACATTGGATCTAAGAATATGCTCATTTTCATATTTTGTTAAATATACTTCTTTTGATTTTGTGGTGAAATCGGTCGGCTTCTTGAGATTCAGTCATCATAAGCGCTACGTTTAATTAATAATATTAATATGAAGTCGGATGTTTTACCTGCGGTTTCTCCTGAGGGTCGATCCGATGAAACTCAGTTTGACGCCTCGCCTGATGTTTTTATTTTTAAAAACTGTGAAATCATCATCTGTTTAACGCCAACTTTGTGTTGTAACAAACATGGAGACCAAATCTCTGGTCAGATCTGTAACGGTGATCATTTGACTAGAGTTCGACCCGTTAATGAATATTTGTCGTTTAAGTGATCATGCGGAAAAGTCTTATAATAGTTTTTTTGACAAGCTGTACTCAAAGTACAATGATTCGGAGGTCTATTTTTGTCTGAAATCTGTTGTGATGTTTATTTATTTTTTTGCCTTTTTCCTCTTTTTGCCTGTAATGCCAAATTAATAACTAGTTATCTGGTCAAATGTAATCTGGGACTCGGTAACATCGGTATCGTTCGCTCATCCTCACCTTCTCTAGCTGCACAGGTGGTGGTTTATGTATTAGAAGAAAATGATTTGAAGTCTATAGTTTGGAACAGATACTAGTGTTTTTTATCATTGTATGACTGGTGAACGGTTGCAAATAGATCGTAACCCACGTTTTGCAGGTTGAGGTTTTTTATTTGAAACTCTTCGGCTTTATTTGAACTCGTCTGTGATTACTTGAACTCTCTAGGCGTGCGTGTGCAGGTCTGCGTGTTTTTAACTGCTAGGATAGAGATTTTCTGCTTTTATCGGGAATCGTTTGCCTTTAACTGATGACATGAGCACTACAAGACAACTGAGTGTTTGTGCGTTTCCTTCAGGTCTGTGAATCGCGACGTGTGGAAATGGTGGAAGTTTGCTACTCGACCAAATGTTGTTAAAGGACTAGTTTAACCAAACTTGAAATCTGTCACCATTTACTCGCCCTCAAACCGTGTGACTTTCTCTTTAAAACACAATGATGTGTGAGCTGTGGAAGCTCGTTTCCACCATGGAGGAAAAAAATTAAAAAGGTAAATGCTACTTTTTATATCACGTTTTTCTCTGAATATGAGTTTATATCTCTAATTTATAATCTATAATTTCTCGCAATTCCAAATTTATAACTTTTTTTCAGAATTGTAAGACATAAACTAGAAATTATAAGGAAAAAACTATAGGGTTGTAAAGTCCGAATTGTGAGATATAAACTTGAAATTGCAAGGGAAAAAAGTCAGAATTGCAAATAATTTCTCGCAATTCCCAAATTTATAACTCACAATTGCCTTCTTTCAGAATTGTAAGACATAAACTAGGAATTATGAGGAAAAAACGATAGGGCTATAAAGTCAGAATTGTGAGATATAAACTCGCAATTAAAAATGGTAATTGTGAGAAAAAAAAATTAATTGTGATACTAGCAATTTAAAAAGATAACTGCGACTCACAGTTAAGATTTTTTCCTCCAAATTTTGATATATAATCTCGCAATTGCGAGAGAGAAAAAGTCAAAAAAATTTGACATGAAAAGTCGCAATTACCGTTTTTTATTTTTTATTCCGTGGTGGAAGCAAGCTTCCATACTGAGCTGCTCATATTACATAAACTCTGACGTGCTGAAAAAGCAGGATTGGAACATGAGGGTGATTAAATTGTTATTGTTTTGTTTTTTTTTTCATTTTTGGATTCTATTCCTTTAAATTTGAGGCACGTTTGCCGTTAAGCTCGTGCACAGAGAGCGCGCTGGTTTGGGACGTTGAAAGGGAACCGCGTGCGTGCGTGTCTGTGTTTTCGTACTAGTAAATATATTTTCTGATTTCGTTCATCTTGGTGCGTATTAATTTTAGATATATAAGAAAGAATCTCAATATGTATAGTTTTAAAGTATTGATCAACAATCTATTTATGAACCAGAATACAGTGTATATTAACCTGCGAAGCTAACAGTGAAGATTAACCGATATTTGTGATACTAGTTGTGCGGGAGAGTAGTTCGCGCCACCTGCTGGTCAGAGATGGGAACTGTACAGCTGACTCGGCTACTAAAGATACTAAAATGCTAAACGGAGATTTGATTACTGGTTACTGATCGATCGACGCGCTTCAATAATTATCGGAAACATCAGAGTATTTGAAGGGAGTTTGATTGGACGATCGGACGATGACGTCATAACGTTCCGCCTGTATAGAGCTGTCACTGAACTTTTACCCTTTTGGTTGTATAGAGAGAGCTTGGAAAGATTGTTAATAAATGCTATACTCCTCTTGTACATATTTTATTATTGATATTACAGTTTATTCTTGATTTCTTGTTGTATTCTCTTTTTTTCCTCAGATGGACATTTATCAATATAATACAATAATAAAAGAATATGTTGTATTTCACGTGTGTTTGGTCTTTGTACTTGTGATTCATATGTGAGTTTTTCCTACATTCATGGAAAACCTGGAAAAGTCATGGAGATTTATATGATGGATATACATTTTTTTATGCTCAAATAGAGAATTATTTCATTAATTCAGTAATTTGGCCATAGCAGCTTGTGTCTTTGATTTGTGATGCACTACACTAATATTGCATCTTCTGAATTTCAGCATGTTGAAATGGATCTGTAGATTGATATGGTCACGTGTTACAGATGCTGTTGTAGTAAGTCAGTGCGGCCACCAGAGGGCGCTGCAGGGTTAATTTTGACTAGACTTCATAATCATTTTTTCATAACCTTCTGTCACAGTTTTTAATACATTGATGACGCATTAAATTGATCAAACGTGACAGTAAAGACATATATAATGTTAAAAAAAAAATTCTATTTCATAAAAATGCTGTGTGAACTTTACTTATCAAAGAATCCTGAAAAATGAAATGCATCATGGTTTCCATAAAAATGAGCTGTTTTCAAAATTGATAATCATAAATGTTTATCAAATCAGCATATTAGAATGATTGCTGAAGGGTCATGTGACACTGAAGACTGGAGTAATGATGCTGAAAATTCAGCTTTGATCACAGGAATATATACATTAATTGTTTGTCAAGCATTTAATAGTCAAAAGTCTTTGCGTAAATTAAAAAAGAACGCGGTAAGAAATATAAATTAGAAAATTCAGCTACCAATAACCTTACAAGGGTTTGAAACCACACGAGTGTGTAGTTGACTTTTGTAAATGAAAAGCGAATTGAAAATGAAAATGCATGTAAATGAAAGCGTCATCATGAGGTGAAATATTCTACAGCTCTAAGAATTAAACCAATGAGTCACAGCGGCTGAAAGGTTATTTCGCAGTTTAATGTAATGAAGAGCGGCGACTGTGCCAAACGCATCCTGTTAATGACGCCAAAAACAACAGTCATGAAATATAGATCACGTCTGGCTCCAAATATCTCATTACAATATCAATCCCGTGTTTTGCTAAATGCATCCTCTAAAGAGGTCTTTGGCTCCGCTTTGTGTTTAGTGCGTTAATGTACGACACTGTCTAGTTCGAAATGTAATTTTATTCTGATCACGTCAATGACTGATTAGCCTAATTAACTGCAAACATAAAAACTGCATCCGGAATCACATATCGTACTTCCCTATTATGTCGTAGCAGAAAATAAGTGTCCATTTTCATAAAACAGTAGGCAAAATGTCCCAGAATGAGCTACTATTTCCGGCGAGATTCTGAAGCGTGCATATGATTATATAAAGTCGATACGATGGACACTTTACTATCCCATGAGGCCACGGGAGAGGATTTGTGAATGGCAGTGAAGCGACGCAACTGACGCTGGTAGGTCACATGATAATGACAAAATGGCGAATGTAATACGTACGTTAACCCACATGAAAAAAATACTATAGTAATTTATAGTAAATACTGTAGTGTTTTTGCACCATACTATAGTAAATTGTAGTATACTGTATATATTATAGTATTTACAACACTTTGTTAATGAATGCTACAGCATACTGTAGTATTAACTATAGTGAACTGATAAACTGTAATAAATACTGTAGTATACTTTAGTTTTTACTACAGTAAACTGTAGTGTATTGTAGTAAAATATACCCTATAGTTGTAGAAAACTTGGGTAAAGTATTTTATTTATATTACTATAGTTGTTATATGACCACAGCAGCTATAGAATTACCACAACAAATTAATTCAAGTACTTTCAAAAACACTATAGTATTTACTATACATTACTATAGTATTTTTTTTAGTCTCTAAAGTCTCTAAAAAAAAAACCTGTCGGAAAGTTTTATTTCTCTGATGAAAAAAAAAAACGGTGGAATGTCATGATGTTTAAATTTTAATGTGTTTCACTTTTACTGGGTTTAGGAAAAAATGTGATGAACTGCATGTCAACACAAAACTTTCTTTATTAATGCTGATGTACACAGTTGTTAAAAAACAATATTTCACATTTACATCCATCATTTACAAAAATAGCTTTTCATGCTGCTTACATTAACATAAAATTTCATAAGTCGCTCATATATAAAAATCAAAAACAGAAAAATGGTCGTGATCACGCCTGATCTACAGTCTGACGCATTCAGACTCGGGCGTGTCTGACGGCTCGGGCACGTCGATGGAGAACACCTGTTTAATGGCAGGGGGCGGAGTCTCGGGACGACTGCCCACCCCTGAGTCCGGGCTGGGGGCGGGGTTTGCCGGCTCTTGCCCTGGATGGTACTTTTTCTCGATCTTTTGTAAGTCGCGGTTCTCCTCTCCGCAGGGCCTGAAGCGCTGCCGCGGGGCTCCGGGTGACGCGCCGTCCGCCTTCCCCTTGATCTTTTTGAAGCGTTTCAGTTTGACGGTGTCTTTTCCGTCGCCGCTGCAGGGCAGCAACACACTCACGTCTTTGCGGAACTTGGAGCTCAGGCCGAAGTAGATGAGTGGGTTGTAGAAGCTTGCGGACTTGGCGAAGAGTCTCGTGAAGATGCTGGTGAGACTCGGCACGTGGAAACCCCACGCCGACCACATGGACACCACGGCGTATGGAGACCAGGCCAGGATGAACGCCGTGCAAATCACAATGGACACCTGAGACACAAACATGTTAGTGATTTTAACACCGGAACATCATCAGGAACAAGTGCAGGATATGATACACACACACACATATATATATATATATATATATTCAGCGATGGCTGAAGTCAGACTCACGATAGTGACATCTCTCTCGATCTTGCGCTGTCTGTCGGTCAGGTCGCCCTCCGCTGACATGGCATTGCCTCGTTTCACTGTGTTTATAATGGACACGTACGAGAACAGCATGATCAGCACAGGGACGAAGAAGCAGAAGATGAGGATGGAGATGATGTAGGACTTGTGGATGGTGGAATAATTGGCTTTGACCCAGTCGATCTCACAGGTGCCGTATCCTCGATCTGTCAAACAATGAGAAACAAATGCTTTTCTACATACGTATACATGTGTGTGTGTGTGCGTATATATATATCTTCACATGATGTTGTTATGACCTGTGTAGCTTCCCCAGCCCAGGATGGGAGCGCCGGACCAGAACAAGGATCCGAGCCAGATGAAAATAATGCACATCATCACTGTGGTGTTGGTGATACAGTGAGCTGTGAACAAACAACAGCGGCTCAGATAAGAACAGAGAATCGCTCAGGAATTAATCACGTCAAGTTACAGCTGTGATGGAAATGTTCCTGCCTTTACTCGGATGGCATCCCTTGATGTATCTGGTGATGCTGATGACGGTGAGCGTGTTGATGCTGCCGAGACCGAAAACCAGCGTGAAGAAACCGTCCACCTGAGAAACAACAGCAGAAGCATGGAGATATGAGTGAACTAGCTCATCTGCAAGAGCTGGAGAGAAATAGAGCATCTTCTTAGACTGCATTTCAAATCTGAATATCCATTTTGCGTGTTGGTTTCTAACATCTAGTTTTGCAATAACATATTTTTGCAATGTCTCTAACAATTAAACACGAGTCTGAATATCCATTTAGTTTGGCTTCATAAAAGCATACAGATATGTGGATGACGGCCATAAAATGATTGAAATTACCTTTTACTGAATTAATGACAGACACTGGCAATTATGAAATGAGTTAATGGCGTTTTAATGGTGTTTTAATGTGAGTTACACACAGAATCAGCTCCGATCACACCTCCACGTCTCAATGAGACCCTCATTCACCGGCTTTCAGTCCAGAAGCCCTTAATGGGTTTAAACTCTCGCTCGACACGGACGCTGACCAACACGTGTTCACAGGACGGAATCAGAAAGATCTCACATCCATTATTATCATCTGTAAAAACACCACATGTGATTTTAACACTTCAGCTGTTTCATATAGAGAGAGTTTATTTATATACTGAAGCATCAGCTCCAGATCTCAGTCATAAGTGCTTGTTTTCACTCTCATGTTGGTTTCAAACATCTAGTTCAAAATGTCCGTTCAGATCAAGGATGATAACTATAACGATAAAGATATAGTTCTAAAAATTGTTCTACACCACAACTATATCAATATATTTTAAAGGGGACCTATAATGCCCCTTTCACAAGATGTAATGTAAGTCTCTGGTGTCTCCAGAATGTGTCTGTGAAGTTTCAGCTCAAAATACCCCACAGATCATTTATTATAGCTTGTCAAATTTGCCACTATTTGGGTGTGAGCAAAAACACGCCGTTTTTGTGTGTGTCCCTTTAAATGCAAATGAGCTCCGCTTTCCAGAAGAGGGCGGAGCTTTAACAGCTCGCGCTTCGGTCGCTCAACAACAACAAAGCTGGAGAATCTCACGCAGCCAAAATGAGGATTGTCAGTAACGGTGTTCAGCCTTACATTGTTCAAACCGGAGTCGACACTGATGGAGAGACTCAGGAAGAAGTTACAACTTTTAGACGTTTCTGAATGGTTAGTGGATAAATTTATGTAGTTGCTGTGGAGTTGATTCAACTCATCCACTAGCATGTGCCGTCATGTTAATCTTTTTGTGTTGAATTGACCCTCGTTTGTGAAGCAGTCCGGTGTAAAATGACGGCATGTCAACAACACTCGACTACAACAACTCTTCCTCTTCTCTAAAGCAGCCCAACATGGCCCCGCCCCCTTTGTTGTGTGTTCTCGGGGGGCGGGGTTTATGTAAATTTTAGGGTTTGTGATGTCACTAACCCAGGAAGAAGCTCGTTGTAGTCCCTACCAGCCGTTTGATTTCTGTAAAAGAAAATATCTCCCTTTGCATTGAACTTTGAGCGTCGTAACTTTGCAGATGTTGTTTATGATCAAACAGCAACATTACACACTAACTAAAGTTAAAAAAGTCAAATCATAATCAACCAGCCCTTTAATACACAATAAAGTTGGCTAACGATGCTCGTCCCTCTACCCATAATTCCACTTCCTGTACCTGGCACGTCCACACAGATGTGATGAGGTATCCATTATCCTTGAACACATTGAAGATCTCGAGGATTCCTCGGGAATATCCGAACACGGAGATGCTGGCGTCGGAGATGGCGAGATTGAGCGTCAGATAGTCGGTGGGCTGGAGAGAAGATCTCTGCTTGAACAGGATGAAGATCACGATACTGTTCCCAAACCACGACAACCAACCTGCACAATCACACACGTCACTCTGTATGAGACGAGGGTTACTTTATGCAAAGATTCTCAAACAAGAAGACCATCTCCAGCACACGGCAAGAAACATAATAATATTTAGGTATAAAAGAGTTTGTGCTTCACTGATAAACTAGTCCTGATTAACTCTAATGACCCTGACAGACAGACAGACGGACAGACGGATTTCCTCCCCCATCAGGACACAGAAGATCTCAGACCTGAGCTGCTCTAATCCATGTGTTCATTACTACAGTCACGCAGAAAAAACATTAACTAGAACAATTAAACTTTATATTCAATATGCTAAAGCAGCGCTTTTCAATCTTTTTGGAGCCCAAATACAATCCTCCTCATGTGAGCGACCCCATCCTAACATTCAAAACACATCTATCTCTAATAAACACCCAATTTATACACTCAAAAATTAATATAATGAATCTAAAATGAGTATCTATTGTTACATTATTATATATATTTTTCGACTCACTACAGTAATGTATTATTTATTTGTTTAATTATTTATTTATTTTTAATAAAAAATATTTATTTTAATCTAATTTAATCTATTTAATAGTTTAATAACTAACTAATATTTTTAATCACATTTTTATTTATCTATTTATTTTAATCTAATTTATTTATTTGGTAACACTTTATTTTAAGGTGATGTAGTTACACGTTACTACATGTACTTACTATAGGAATAACAGTAAATTATGCATAATTACAATTAACTAACCCTAAACCTATAACGTAACACTACACTAAGTACATGTGGTTAATTATATTACTCAGTATTTATTTGAATGTAAGTACTTTACCTTAAAATAAAGGGTTACACTTCATTTTAAGGTTTCAGTATTACAGTGTAATTACACATTTAAGTACTGAGTAATAATAATTAACTGCACGTACTTACTATAGGTTTAGGGTTAATTGCATGTAATTATGCATAATTTCTAGTTATTAATTACATATAATGTGTAACAATGACACTGTAAAATAAAGTGTTACCAGATTTTAATATCTATTAATTTATTTCATTTTCTAACATTTATTTCTAGACTTTCCAGGGCCCCGGACCCAGTCTGTGCTACTAGCCTTAATAAAGAAAGAAGGAATGTAATGCATAATAATATTTAATACAAAAGCAATAAGACAATGCATTACATTTGCACTGCAAATAACATTATAATAAGCATCTTTGTGTTATTTTCGAGAAAATACTACAAAATATCCTTAAAACTAGCTGTAATAACACTTGCTTTCATAAATTATATTTGTATTTTGTCTTGTTGCTCTGTCAGATTTTTGAAAACATGACAAAGAATAATCGATAAGAACATGATGAAGTGTTTCAAACCCACTTCACTGATCTAAAGTTCCTGATAATGTTAAAGAGAGGTAAAAATGATGAAGAGAAGTAAACTGAAGTAAGCAGCCTGACCCAGAACGAGCAGGTACACGCCGATGATCGTCTCTCCCTGGTCGGACAGCGGCGGATCGCGGCTCATCAGGCTGAAGTTGTTGTTCCTCCAGGGGATGTTCACCACCTGAAGCGGGTTTTGCACAGACATACTGATTCCTGAGCGTTTATAGAGTCATGAATAACACAATCTCCACCTGCAGCTCCTTTAACGGCCGTTCTGCTCTTAAAGCGCGTCGATTCTCCCGCTGAGAGACTCGGAAAATCCGGTTAAAAATACCGACCGGAGAGATGTGACGTGACACGAGCTAATCCACCTTCAGTCAGAAGAGCACCACACACACACACACTTAATAATTTTAGTGCTTCAAGTTTATTGCCAAAGCAACATTTCTTATTTTCATTTAATTAACTTAATGTACTAAAATAACTAAAATTAAAATAAAAAATGAATAAAACTAAATAGCCATCTTTTTTTAAACAAAAAACAAACAAACAAAAAAAACCTAAAACTTTAACTAAAATAAAAAAGGAAAATATAAAAAGTAAAAACTAACAGTATGTGATTGATGGAGCAATAACTCTTCAGTTTTTAGTGGAAATGATCCTGAAATGAAACATGGAAGAGTGTTAGTCATGACCTGAGTGATTACAGGTGAAAATCAATGCCTATTAACTGTGTTTGACGTGATAGACTTGTGATTGTGCGTTGGCCGGTCAGTGGGAGACATTTCTTGACTAATCGGATCTGATGGTTAAGGAGTTGAGGATCTGGTGAAGAGCAGACGGCTTCAGGATAATCTCTGCTTTACATGCTGCATACAGTAAATCACTGATGTCTGGAGCACAAACCGACTATGAGCAACAGTGATGGACTGGCTGGTTATTTAGTTACACCAGTGACAAAAATAGAAACCATCATTTTCAATATTTAAGTGACAGAACCAAGAGCCTTTCTCCTTTTATTTGATTTGGTTTGTTAGTGGTCAGCGAGTGCTCATGTTCATGGGCTTTTAACCACTTTCACACACACAGTTTGAAGTCTTTTATTTAAAGCCACATTTAATAGAACCAATTTGTTAAAGAGAAGAAAAGTGAGTCAGAACTGACATGAAACAGCATTCGCAACTCATTTTACTTTGGCACTATGGCATTTCTGAGTTATTAATCCTATAAATTTTAAAGCCATTACAGATTTACATTCAATAGTATCCAAATCCAAGAGCATTCAAATAATCAACATTACTGTTGTACGGGTTTCGTTTATATAACACTATCTTTTATATAAAGAAAAACAATAATGGCAATATTGTCATACCAGCAAACTCTGAAACTGTAAAATAACTACAAACTACTTTACAGTTCAAGATGACAAAAAATAAGTTTTATAAAATGATAAACCTCACATTTCAGCCTAATAAAAGATCATTTGAAATGAATTAAATGCAAATTCAGTCTCTGAACGTGAGTTATGGAAAAGCAGAAATACAGCGGCTACCCCTGACGGTCTATTAAACCTTATTAGACGTCATACTATGCAAGCCCGATTATAGGCGTAATTCTTAATTATAACATAAAAACTATAACATAAATAGTAAGTCATAATTATGGCATAAAAAGCAAAAATTATGAGTCAAAATAAGCATAATTAAAACTTTTCAGTCATAATTTCAACATTGAAATTCTGACTTAGTCAATTATGACAAGTTTTTGTCAAGTCAGAATTTTGACTTTTAATCTCAAATGACTTGGTATGTCAATTTCATTTTTTTATGTCAATTATTTACTATACTTTATCTATAGGTAAGATGAAAAGAAAATGCAATAAACTTTTCTGAAGACACATTCAGATATATGAACATAAAAATGTATTTCAGCGTCAGAACAATGAATTTTGCCAAAAGGCGAGGAGTTTACAGGTAAGAGTTTCACAAGGTTTTATGAGTCAGTCTAATGTTGAGTCCAGATCTGTCGCTCAATGAACGTAATCTGCCATCGGCTGTAAATAACCTCCTAAGAGGATTGAGAGACGTGTGTGTGTCAGATATTCACTACAAACACAAAAGCGATAAAATGTTCCATTAACGAATGAAACGTAGACCGTTTCAAGTCTCGTACGTGTGGCTTTAGTGAGCGTTTAAAACATTCACCTTGAGACTGAAGGATTTTCTGACTGAATGAACGAGAGCATTAACAGACCAGATGGGTCAACAGAACTGAACTATTCAGAGACTTGCAGAAGTACTGACACAATGAAGTAAATGAATCAGTGTCAGCGTGCGCCACTGCTGAAATACTGACTCATAGATGGTGGTTTTGTTATATGACTGATTACCAACATGAAGAATCTGAAGTGTTTTGCAGTTTTCTGACTAACTGTTGGATGGTTGGTGTTAACACCATGGCCATTTTCACTGCTTTAGATAAAACAATGATTCAGGGTTGACTGTTGAAAATTTCTTAAGTGTTTGCTGATAATTCTTACCAACAGCCTTCACTTCAGCTCCAATCTAGAATATCACATGCTGAAACACTGCAGTTCAGTCAGAACCTTTGATTAATTCAGCTTACACAAGAAAATAATTAGAATAAAACACATCAGATCAAAGATGGAGACAAAGATTCTTTATTTACAAACCCAACGAAGTGCAGGATCATCAAAACACAATATCCTGTCACATCTGAGCACGCCCAAACTACATAAAAAGAGTAAATAAAAAGAATTACAAGAGATGAAAAATAAAAGATCCAAATGAAAGCAAAACTGTAACTGTGCTGGAGTATTTCAGCCCTCAGATCAGGTCAGCCACTGAAACACGAGAGTTGAAGAGAGTCAATAATCTGGATTAAACCTCGACATTCTGATAACGTTATACTCATTTATTCATGTCACAAACACATTCCTGCAGATGTGAAATAAACACTCACCGTTCATGGGCATCTCATCGATCTGTGTGGAATAGTACTGCTCAATATCACGGAGGATACGGATGTCGTCGTTCTTCACAAAGTTGATGGCCACACCCTTCCTGCCATAACGACCCGATCGACCAATCCTGACGAGAGACATGATAATTCAAACTTACATCTGATGATCAAATCTGTCTAGATCAGAGTTATTTTAGTATCACTGAGACACTATTATAGTTATTAACAGTTTGATTTAGTTTTTATATTTTTTGTTGTGTTTCATCATATAAAATGAATTGTATTCATATTCATTTTAACGACTTAAAACTAATTCTTTGTGCTTGATGTGAATGGGCCTTTGTATTTTATTTCAGTAACAAAAATGTTTATGCTTTAGTTTTGGTCAACTATAGTAACCCTGCTCTAGATGTTTGTACTCAAATGTGTCTACAGCGAGCGAGTTCGTTCATTCATTACTGAGACTGAGATCCGTACCTGTGGATGTACAGCTCTCTGTTGTTGGGAAGATCGTAGTTAATGATGAGAGAAACCTGAGGAACATCCAGACCTCTGGCCCAAACGTCTGTGGAGATCAACACTCGACTGCACAAGGAAAACAGCAGAAAGATTACCATCTCAAACACTTCTGGGACATTAATCTGTTTCCTGACATCTGTGTTTAAAGTCGACGTAACAGAAGCGACAGATCTTTTCTTCCATATTGTGTAACAGATCATAAATATGTAACAGATAAAAAAGAAAAATGTAAGGCGAGGCTTGGTTCTGTGCATCAGTTGTTGATTGGGTGTAGAGATGTGGGCGTGGCTCTCAAGTGTATGCAGATGAGTGAGCTTGTAGGGGCGGGGCTTAAAGTGCACTAAATGATTGGAGAATCCTGCATACGTCACCAAAGATCCAGTTACGACATTAAAAGCTCAAGATGTTTTTAAAAAAATGAAACATGCACAGATGAATTGTTCTGTAAGATCTATAACGCGTTTAGAAAATAGGGTGATTTTCATCAGTTTTTGAGTTTACCTGGCTCCAGATCTGAACTCCTTCATGATGGACTCTCGCTCTTTCTGTGGCATGTCTCCATGCATCGACGACACGGTGAAGTTCGCCTCCCTCATCTTCTCTGTCAGCCAGTCCACCTGAAAACACACAGCAGAAATTAAACAAAACCGAAAGACGCTGTTGCATGAAGCACAACTTTCAAAACTGATTAATCAGCATTCGACTGCAAAATAAATACACTACCGGTCAAAAGTTTTGATTTTGTCAAAGTTTCTGAAAGTCTCTTCTGCTCACCAAGGCTGCATTTATTTGATCAAAAATACAGTAAAAACAGTGAAATATTATAATGTAAATCAGCTGTTTTCTATGTGAATGTATAGTAAAATGTAATTTATTCCTGTGATCAAAGCTGAATTTTCAGCATCATTACTCCAGTCTTCAGTGTCACATGATCCTTCAGAAATCATTCTAATATGATGATTTGCTGCTCAAGAAACATTTATGATTATTATCAATGTTGAAACAGCTTCATATTTTTTGTGAAAACCGCACATTATCATTCAAAAGTTGAGTAAGATTCTAAAAAAAGAAGAAATTAATACTTTTATTCAGCTAAGACACATTAAATTGATCAAAAGTGACAGTAAAGACATTTATAATGTTAAAAAAAGATTCTATTTCAAATAAATGCTGTTCTTTTGAACTTTCTATTCGTCAAAAGAATCCTGAAAAATAAAACGTATCACAGTTTCCACAAAAACATGAATACGAAGTTACGCTTTACAATATATTCACATAAAACAATATTCACAATATTACTGTTTTATTATTCCAAACTTGACTGGTAATGTAGTTTTGTGCATTAAATCACAAAACAGGAAAAAAGTCATGCAAATACTGCTCATGAAGATTGAATGTTTTGGATATTTTAATGACTATAGTTGTGGCTAATCCACTAAACACTCGACTGGTTGTTGGACAACTAGCTGACCATACTGACCCACCCATACCAGATATGCTGGACATCTAGTTGCCAAACACTTCTAGTAGATGAGTAAGTGTAGTGTGGTATATTGTAGACCCTGACCTTGCGTTTGGTGTTGCAGAAGATGACGGCCTGTGTGATGGTCAGCGTGTCGTACAGGTCACACAGTGTGTCAAACTTCCACTCCTCTCGCTCGACGGCCACGAAAAACTGCTTAATCCCCTCCAGTGTCAATTCATCACTGCAGACAGACAGAAACACATCAACTCAACATGACGTTTGCTCTCAGAGCAGCTACACGTACACAATATTTTAAATTCATCCCATTTATATGTTCATATAATGCATTCATACACACATTGCAGTCAAAACAAATGTGTTGTTAACCCTGTTCATTACGAATGACCTCAAACTCTCACCGTTTGACCAGAATGCGGATGGGGTCAGTCATGAACTTGTTGGTCATCTCCAGGATCTCGTGTGGCAGCGTGGCGCTGATCAGACACACCTGAGTGGCGGGTGGCAGGTATCGGTACACGTCGTAAATCTGTTCCTTAAAACCTGCAGAAGCAAAACTTAAAGAGTCACAAACACTCGCAGGTTTACACACGTGATCTCATGCATTCTGAAGTACTGCGTGACTCTTTACCCTTATTGAGCATTTCATCTGCTTCATCCAACACCAGCATCTTAATGGCACGAGTCCTCAAACTCCTCCTGCGGATCATGTCTGAGAGAGAACGAGATTTTATGTCATGAAGCATGTAGATTAAAGGGCCACAACAGGATCTTCTCTCTGAAATAAGATTGTTCTGCCCAGTGAGAAAGAAATGCACAAATCTAGTAGAAACTAAGCTGGAAAAACAGACATGAAGAGAGGAGCGCAGAAACTCGCTGTCAACGCTGACCTGTGATTTATCACTAAAGTAGCTTAAACTCAAAAGTTATAGCATATATTTTTCTACTTTTGAAGTAACTACTTACAACCTACAGCTTCACAATTAATAGAGAGACGTTATGACTAATTCACAAACGCAGTCTCTCTCATTACGTATGTTCTGATTTACAACGAGCAGAAATCTGTAAGAAATGTTACGAACCATAGATAAAATAACTGCTGAAAGTGAGCTGTTATCTCAGAGCACTCTTTCATTAAGAAAAAATACCCCACCTTTAATAGTCAAGCATATTTACAGTACAAACCTTGTCAGTGAACTATGAGGGCAAAAAAGAAAATAATTGTTCATTAATTGTAATCGAGGTAAAATGTTCAATTAATCGAGATTTTGATTTTAGGTCATAATCATCCAGCCCTACTTTGTTACTTCTGAAAAGAAACAGTCTCATCTTTCACATTCTGTCCATTTTATTATGAAATTCAAACAATAAATGGCGTTTTGACGTTTTTAAATGTGACGTGACAGATCGCTGTAGAGCCTCAGTTTGAGTGACAGCACGAGTCTTTTCTTCCACTTTATTACAAGTTATCGCACAAAAATAAACAACAAAAGGTCAGAACAACTTACTGAAATGAATGCATTGTTCAATCAGTGTTTCAAACATGGAAAGACGTCAATAAAACAGCTTGAAAACAAAATAACGTCACATTTACCTCAGGAAATAAATGCTAAACTCACCGAACACGCGGCCGGGTGTTCCTGCCACCACATGCTGCCCATAGTCCAGCTTCCTGATGTCTTCTCCCACGTTTGTGCCTCCAATACAGGCGTGACACTGAACGTTCATGTAGTCACCCAACGCCAGGAGCACCTGCAGGACAGAGGAAATGACATCATGTCAGACACGTGAGAGTAAAAACAAAAACAAAGCATAAACTTGTTTTCTAAATCTTCACCTTCTGGATCTGTCCTGCTAACTCTCTGGTCGGAGCCAAAATCAGTGCTTGAGTCTCTCGAACCTAGTAAAACAAGAAATTGTTTGTGGAAATATAATATACTCTAAAAGACTATAAATGATACTAAAACAACACTGGAAGTTAAACGAAAAGCAGATCAAGACTAAAAGCACAACGTACCTGTATATCCAAACACTGCAGCACTGAGATACAGAACGTGGCTGTTTTACCGGTTCCAGACTGAGACCTGGACAACAGACAGACTGCGTTAGTCAATTTAAATAACAGTAACGAATGTTTATTGCATTATATCCAGCACTTTTCCATAATTTCTCTACAACAAAACCCGTGTGACTTACTGGGCGATGACGTCTCTTCCCTTGATGATCTGTTTGATGGCTCTCTGCTGGATGGCTGATGGTTTCTCAAACCCTGAAATCAGTAAACCATTAAAATAAACATTTAAAGGCATTTATATATTACAATAGTACCGTGTTAGTGACCATAACTGTCCAGCAGCGAGATGTTATCCTAGTTATAAACATCCAACAATATACAATAAAGCTGTGCTAATCAAATATCACAAGTAAACTTGTATGTGCAAGAATAATAACTTCATTCTGATCTCTCATTGTCTCACACACGAACACATCATAGACTTGATCTTATATATATATATATTTTATTTATTACACACACACACACACACACCCAACAACAACAATTTCTACTGAACTAGTTGATTTTAACACAATAAGGTTGATCTGATGTAAAGGCCGCTCTATTAAAACCCCACAATCTCCTCAGTTTCTAATAAACAATGTAAATTGATCAATGTGAAATCAGTGTATTGATCGGTACAGTTCGCGTAGATCTTCTCTCGCTCCCTAATAAATCTCATATAGAGCTCTATAACATGATATGCCATGAATTTCAGCAGTAATTAATTATTAATTAAGCGTTTTTACCGTACGCGTAGATCCCGCGCAGTAAATCTTCCCTCAGGCCCATCGTGTCAAACGTCGGCGTCACATCGACCTCTTCACTCGTCTCAAACTCGATTTTCGTCATGTCTTCCTCCTTCAGGATCCTCTTCCTCACAGGAGCTGCGGCGGCGGCCATAATTTGATTGATTTTTAATATAAATAACGAGTTAAAATATGAAAGCGCGTCTGTGCGCGTACACAGGCCGAACGGAAGAGCCGCGTGTGTCGCAGCTGTGACGCACAATGCACGAGACGCGCAGTGACGTTACTCTATCTGTTCCCGCCCCCTATTTAGATTCGAATCATGTTTATTTAAAACGTATCATATTTCACAATCGCTTAAAGGGATAGTTCACCCCAAAATGAAAATTCTGTCATTTACTCACCGTCAAGTTGTTCCAAACCTGTATTAATTTCTTTCTTCTTCTGAACACAAAAGACAATATTTTGAATGGCACCATAGTATTTTTTTTTCCATACTATGGAAGTCAATGGGGTCCATCAACTGTTTAGTTAACCCATACTCTTCAAAATATCTTTTCTGTGTTCAAACAAAGAAATTCATTGAGGTTTGGTGAGTAATGATGACAGAATTTTCATTTTTGGTTAAGCTATCCCTTTAAACGTAGTAAATGCGCAAATAATAACACATTTCTATAGTATAACGGCGCAGATTTATAATGCTGTGCTGTTTCATGGTTTATCATGTGTTACTATTGTTGAGTAAAAATGGCAAAAACACAAAATGTCACATTTGAACATTATCTTCTGCCACATTAAATGAGATAAATGAGCTTGATGCTGTCGACTATGATCACAGTTTCATTAACTCAATAAAGCTTACGTCTGCTTGTGTTTAAACCATTCAAAATGATCTTAAAGCAATTCAGGCGTATTGCAATTTTCAGAAAGTACGGTCTATTTAACTGGACACATTTCTACCATGAAGAATTTGACTTTGAAACCACATTTAAAGAACTTAATGTTATAATAAACACTTAAGGTTTGATCCATTTAGACACTACGTCAAGGCACATTTATTTCTGTAGCACTTTAAATAGATAATTTCAAACAGCTTCATAGAAATTCACAGGAAAATATCACTTAATGTTGCAAAACTCAGTTAAAGCCGCTCTTCAACAATAGTGTCATTATTCAGCTCATATTTTGTTCTCATTCGACAGTTTCAGTGCAGTCAAATTTATATTTATGAATGTTGATTGTCTTACATGTCATATAAAACCATATTTAGCAGCTGAGAACTGTTTCTATACCCAAGGAAGTCATCCTTCAGGGTTTCCATCACTTTTAAACAAGTTTTACATGATTTTTTTCTAGTAATTCATGATTACTGCGAGGGATTTTTAACATTTTAGATTTTGAGGATTAAAGAGCAAAAGTATCCATCCACTTTTTCAGTGGAGCTGGTTCTGGAAGAATTTTTTCAATTAATTTTTCCCATTGGGATTTTTTAAAAAGTCTCTGTTAAAGCGTTATAAAAGCCATAAAACAAGCCAATCAGCTACGAGGAGAATCACAACACTATAAACTTTGATTTGAAACAAAAAAGTTTTGAAAAAATGGCTTTAGTGAGGGAAAGAACTACAATCCCATGAAGCATTGTGAACAGCACGATCAAATTAACGACGGAGAAATATAAAACTACTCATTTAAAATTGTTGAGATATCAATATATTTTAAGTTTATTGCAAAATATACACACATTTAAGTATTTTGAGAACATAGAGAGATGGACTTGATTACGTCGGAGCTAAAGAGCTTTTTTGACTCTGATTGGTGGAATTTTCTGTACAGCATCATGGGTAATGTAGTTTTTCCACCAGGAATTCTGCCATTAAACATTATTTTAAAAAAATAAGTTAAAATAACACAGGCTGACAGATTCAACAGAAACAAATACCATCGATTAACAACCTCGTAGCTCACAGTAGAACTGTCGTTAAAGGTTTATAAGTTCATATAATATAAAATATCATTAAAAAAAAAAGTGTCACTAAGGAGAAAATGGAGTTTTTAATTCCAGAACCGAACTATTGTAACTCTATAAGCAATCTAGCTAATGAAATATTTAAGAAAGAGCATAAATTTCCATGACTTTTCCAGTCCTGGGAATCAGAGTTTTCAAATTCCCTTCCCCTTGATCAATGAAAGTTTTTCAACAAATTCTCGGAGATTAAATCAGCTTATTTTAGAAAAGCAAATTCACCTCATGATCATGCAAATTCAAACTGTTTTCATAATGAAATAAGACAGAAGCAAAGTCCCGCTCAGACTCAGGTTTATTGTGGGATGTTCCAATGAGCCACACAGAAAAATACAGTCCGAGACGAAATGAAGATCTGTACAAAACCACAGTCCAGTCTACTGGTCCTTGAGCTCCTTCAGCCTCTTGATGGCGGACTTCACTGTGACGGCTGACGTTGTGCTGCGGAACAGAGGAAGCATTAGACTCATTTGACACCGTTATAACCCCTTATTTACACTGCACACATCTGTCCTCTACACAGCGTCACCTCACACCAGAAGCATTTCAGAGGCTGGATTTGCGAGACTACGAGATTTGCCTGTCAGACATTGTTTTCCTTGGTTTTTAATGGCTAAATGGTTATATTTTGTCTGGTTTAATTGTGTTTATTGCCATGCCCTACTTTGTTTTGCTGAGGCCTACAGACGAAGCTAATACACTTAAAAGTCCAGTTATTGACGACAAGGAGAAAAGATTTTTCAACTTCAAATCTCGTCGTCAATTTCTGGCATCCTAGTGATGTGAAATATGAGCGGGAGTCTACACAGGGTGATTATTTTGACTTTATTTTGTATTTGAACTGTGCGGCATCTGCCAAAAACAGACTTGCCGCCTATCTTTAGTGATGCGGCGTGGCGAGCCGCTTTGAAATGCGGCTGGTGTACAAGCATTGACTAGAGTGGCCGCGAGGCAGACGTGTGCAGTGTAAAGGGGTATAACAGAAGCTTTAATTAGGAATCGCATTCGGTCTTACTTGTATGTCCACGCGCCTCCAGCGACAGTTTTCATGCAGGACCCACAATGCCAGATACCAACAGCCCTTCTCTTCATCTTAGTCTGAACAGAGAGAAACAAACATCTGAAAGTCACCATGAAATCAAAACACAACTCTTATTTGTTATGGAATATTGCAGTGTTTATTCTAAACTATTTATCCGTGCACATCATTGCTCTTCTCTTCTTTGATAACTACATTTGTTCTTGTTTGCGAAGCATCTCAGTCGTATATATGTCACAACAGGGAAGAAAAGACTAGCACAACTTCCCTTTCATGCTGACTTAAAAATCACAGAAAGAGAAAAGATAACATGTATGACTGCGTCTCACCTTGCCGCAGAAGGAGCAGGTGTATTTGGCATGTTGGCTGATCTCAATCTTCTTCACCATCTTCCTGAGGGACGCACCGTAACGGGTGCCGTACTTCCCCACAATTCCCACCTTCTTGGTGCGCTTGGCCTGACGAGGAAATTATAAACATTTCAATAAATGTGGAATATTTTAAATATTTTGGAAACATTTGCAGCAAAGCATTTAATTCAAGCTGTTGTGCTCCTGATCACTTTTTGATTTTTGCAAAATTGACTTAAAAGTGTCTGTTGTTGAATGACTGATCTAATGCTGATGAATGTATACATTAATATAAGAGTTATACTGCAATAGAAGGGAAACAGTCTCAGTGTCTACAAGAGGAAAACTTGAAGAAATGAAGAAACATCTGAATGAACGACATGAACTCATGCAAGTTCTACAAATGCACTATATTCACTATTGAAAAACACACTTCTACAGAACTGATTTCAGTCATTAACAGTCACTTTATACTGATCAAACTCTCTGCTCTCATCACTGTAAACATCACGCCAAAGAACAGCTCATTTCCAGGTTAAAAAGACGCGATTTCTCTGAGCGTCAATGTTTTCGACTGGGACTCCGAGCAGCGACTCTCATCTGATCAGAATGACATTTAAAGACATTATCATCGTCTGCGTCAACATATACCGCACCGATAATGATTTATTCACTCATCCAAACATCGAGTGATGAGAAAAGGGGGTTATTTGAGTGAGATAGAGAAGATGTTTGAAGATTCCTCTCTCGGGCCACAAACACTCACCATTTTAGCAGAAGCGGTGCGGATCCAAAAGAGACCGAACAACTGCGCATGCGCGATTTACCAGCGCTGAAAGTGACGCATTGTGGGATACCGGAGGACCAACTCCAGCCCGCAGCCAGAAACATCGACAGAATGTTATTATAATGTGCAATAATGTGTGAAATTGTGAATATATAATAACTTGGAGAAATATGCAGTAATAGCTTTCAAATATCGTTGTAATGTTGTGCAGTGACAATAAAGACATTCAATTATATATGTTAAATTGAGTTATATAATTATAAAATATAATTTCTTTAAATTATATATATATTTAATATATTTATAAAATAATATAATTAAATTTTATAATTATAAAATATAATTTCTTTAAATAATATTAAATATATAATATTATATGTGATATTATTTTGTTATTATTTATATGTATATAACTATATAATTTATATAATTATGTAAAAAAAATTATATAATTATAAAATTATATATAAAATAAAACAATATTATTAAATTATATAATTATAAAATATGTGTGTGTGTGTGTGTGTGTATATATATATATATATATAAAGTTTATTTATAAAACAATATTATTAAATTATATAATTATAAAATATAATTTCTTTAAATAATATTAAATATATAATATTATATATAAGATATTTTTTGTTATATGTATATAACTATATAATTTAAATAATTATGTAAAAATTATATAATTATAAAATTATATATAAAATAATATATATATTATTTTATATATATAATTATATATGTAATACAATAATATAATTATAAAATAATATGTATATATATATATAGTTTATATATAAAATTATATAATTATGTAAATATCATATAATTATAAAAGTATTTATATAATTTAATATAATTATAAAATATTATATAATATATATTATTTGATATAATATATTTTATATACACAATTATATCATTATATTTATAGTATATTAACTAAATTATAATACATATATTATTGTATATTAATTATAAATATATATGCGTGTATAAGTATATCATTTTTATATTATATTATAATCTTCAAATAAATTAATTATAATTAATAATAAAATAATTGTAGGTATGTTGTCACTATGATTTTATGCTGCTCCAGTAAAAGTATGGTGAAAATATAGTACATAAAAACACAAACTTTTGGGTTAATCAGCAGAAAATATCCATATTTATTTTGTTAGGTTTAATCACTGAAGCACATCTTTATAAGTTCAGACATGCAAATCAAACATATTAATCTGTAAACATGATTTAGGGGTAAAAAATGGCAGCATTTCTACAGGTCAGTTCAGAGGAAAATCCTGACAAACACAAAATCAGAGGAAAATCCTGACAAACACATCCACAAACCACTAATTCAAACACATCAGAAAATCAACTTCAAGATCTTTCAGCAACACATTTCACAAATAAATCATTTGATTGTAGTGCACTTCCTTTATGACAAAACATGAAATCTCTTTGACTCAAACTCAAGCTCCATTCAGTCGCAGGCTGAAATATAAAGATTCACATTTACAACAGGCCAGATGTTAAAAACGAATAATACAAGAAAAGGCACAACAGACGGGCTCGAGCACTAATACAACATTACATTAATCTGTTCAGTATCTGAGTTATTTCACATTTCACTTCCTGATGAATGTAATTGATAAACACTGATGTCAGCGGAGATGGTTCAGTTATATGATCATAAACACAGGTCTGAACACTGATTCACTCAGAGGTTAGTTTCGTCTCAGGGCGAGGGAGGATTGTTAACACTAGCGCCCTCTTCTGGAGAGAGAGTGCTGCTGCTGCTTAAAACCCAGTCTCCATGCTGAGGGTGCGACGCGTCACATGCTCGATTTCTCCTGTCACGTACTCGTCAAAGCTGGTCTGATACTTGGCCAACATCTTCAGCATGGGCCGCAGGTTCAGCCACCACTGCTCCTTCGGCATCCTGTGCCTACAGACACACACACACACACACATTCATAGTTAGAAATGCATGCAAGTGGATGCCGTTGATTATTCGTGTGGCACTTACTCGAAGTCGGTGTGTGTCTTGAGTTCGGTGACGGGACTGAATGACATGACTTTCTTCTTCATGCCGATCACACAGGCCGTATCCGGAGCGTTCGCAAACACACGGCCTGCAGTTCACCGACAGATGTTCACATATCATGACTTTTTATTATCATTTTATTATCTAATTCATTCATTTAAATGTACTTGACATTCATTTTTCTGTTGTTACGGTTGTCAGAATATCTAAGTATTATCAGGGTTCTAAAGAATCATTCTGAAGCGATTCACTGAAATGAATGAATCTTTGGCTTGTAAGCAAAACTCGACTCGACACAAGAGCACATGATTCACTACAGAAACTCATCTGTGTTTCCCATGACTTGCAAATTACTATTTTAAAAATCCATGATATTTCCAGGGAATCCTGTACTATACGCACATTTCTTGTATTAATATTTGCTGTGTTACTTTAGTTCTATTTATAGTAAGATTTATTTATACTATTATAGTATTTATTAATATATTAAAGCTTTTATAATTTTATTAGTTTTTTAAAAATATTTCTAATTTATATTTATTTCAGTTTTTGTAATTTTATGTGCTTTTATCATTTAATTTTTTTTTTTAAAAAAATTCTATTTAGTTGTAATTTATATTTAAGTTTTATTGTAATTTTATGTGCTTATTTTATTTAAAAAAACTAATTTTAGTTGTAATTTATATTTAATTCATTTATTTCAGTTTTAGTAATTTTATGTGCTTATTTTTTTAAAATTCTATTTAGCTGTAATTTATATTTATTTAAGTTTTTTGTAACTTTATGTGCTTATTTTATTTTTTAAAAAATTCTATTTAGTTGTAATTTATATTTATTTAAGTTTTTTGTAACTTTATGTGCTTATTTTATTTTTTAAAAAATTCTATTTAGTTGTAATTTATATTTATTTAAGTTTTTGTAATATTATTTGCTTGCAGCATTTAATTTTTTTAATTCTATTGTAATTTATATTTATTTCCGTTTTTGTAATTTTATGTGCTTTTATTTTATTATTATTATTTTTTTTAAATATTTTTTTTAGCTGTAATTTATATTTATTTCAGGTTTAGTAATTTTGCTATGTACTTTTATCATTAACTTTAAATTATATTTAGTTCAGTTTTAGTAATTTTAGTACTTAAACTCATTTCATTTAGTTTCTAAGGCAACTTTTCTAATTTTCATTTAAGTGTAAGTTTTTATAATTTGAATTTATTTCAGCTTACGAAAATTGTATTTTTAGTTGACAGTAAGCTCACCCTGTCTGTACGTTTCGTTCATCTTCTCCGTGAGCCACAGAACGGACTTCACTCCCAGCTTAGTGCCGAAATTCCTGTCAAATGGAGTGGGAACGCCACCCTAAACAGGAAACGACACGTGACAGGAACTGAACACACTTCTGCAGCGCTCTCTCAAAACAATCAGGCAAACACATGAACAACAGCCTTATCAAACTATGAATTTCCACGTCCACTGGAGCAACTGAATCTGACAGGATTCATCTGGACGCTGGTCACATGATCCCTCACCTGCTGCAGGTGACCCAGGACATTGACCCTGCAGTCGAAGACGCCTTTGCCCTCGGCGGAGTACAGGTTGTGGATGAAGTCAGTGGTGTAGTGCTTGTGAGACTTCTCATTCCTGCAGAGAAACACCAATCACCGATTAACAAACGAGCTTTAGTTCTCACAGAACGAGTCCTGTAGGATTGTGGGATGCGTTACCTCAGCACTAGTCCTCTCTGGATATCATTCTTCATTTTGTCCGTCAGATGCTCCACGTTCGTCTGAGAGGAAACAGTGAAGAGTTTAAAAGGTCTGATTTTACATGATGAATAATTAAAGGTTTTTTGTATGTTTGTGAAAGAGTCTCACTAAAGCTGCGTTTATTTGATCAAAAATACAGTAAAAATAGTGAAATATTATTCCAATGTAAATCAGCTGTTTTCTATGTGAATATATAGTAAAGTATAATTTATTCCTGTGATCAAAGCTGAATTTTCAGCATCATTACTCCAGTCTTCAGTGTCACATGATCCTTCAGAAATCATTCTCATATGATTTGCAGTGATGGAGAACGTGCCTCCAGCTCATGGATGTTGAACGGCTCCTCAAAGATGTAGACGGCGTCTGCGCCCACAGCGATGCCGGTGGTGGTTGCTAGATAACCACAGTATCCGCCCATCGTCTCCACGATGAAGACGCGGCGCTTGGTTCCGGACGCTGACTGCTTGATTTTGTCGCAGCTCTGAACAAACAGACACAGAGAACTTTAGAGACACACAGGACTCACCCGTACACCAGCCGAGCCGAGCGAGTCTCACCTCCATGGCGGCGTTCACTGCGGTGTCTGCTCCCAAACTGAAGTCTGTGCCCGGAACATTGTTACTGATCGTAGCCGGAATCACACACATGGCGATACAGAGTTCATCATAGTGACCTCGAGCTTCAACCAGCTGAAGAACTCCTTCATACGCCTGCAGGAGTAAACAACAACATCAAACACACACACACACACACACACACACACACACACGAGATTCAGAGCACAATTCAATCTGTACCTCAAATCCACCAATCACCAGCAGCGACTGGATGCCGAATTTGCCAATATTTGCCACAATGCTCTCCATGCAGGAGTTGGGAAGAGTTCTAAACAAATATAAAACATTAAAGGATTAGTTCACTTCAGAATGAAAATCTCCTGATAATTTCCTCACCCCCATGTCATCCAAGATGTTCATGTCTTTCTTTCTTCAGTGGAAAAGAAATGAAGGTTTTTGAGGAAAACATTCCAGGATTTTTCTTCACTGGGGTTCAACGGGTTGAAGTCCACTATATGGAGAAAAATCCTGGAATGATTTCCTCAGAAGGGTTGATTGTTGATGTTTTAACCAGGTGAATCATATCAAGTTTCCAGCGAACTAAAAGTAAAAATGTGGCAACAAAATCTAAGCCAATCAGAATGTATGTGATGTTTAATATTCAGATATGGGGAGCAAGATGGACCAATGAGATCATACTGTGGGCGTGGCTTGACACAACAGACACAGAAACCAAGCAGCATGTCACTCGTGGCTGTTGTGTGTGATTAGTACAAAAACATCCTCCTGGATAAACAGGAAAGAGCTGATTTGATGCCTGACAACGCAGCGAACTGACCGTTTGGTGCCCAGCAGTGACCCTCCCTGCCCCGTCCAGCCCGCCACATCATGCCAGTGAACCTCGGTCAGCTGCAGGAACAGATCAGTGTCAGTCCATCAGATGAAGCCGAGCTCAGAGAGAGATCAGACGTGTGTGTGTGTGTGTGTGTGTGTGTGTGTGTGTGTTTCTCACCGCGCCTTTGGCCAGACCCTCGAAGCCGTCGTGGACGGTGTAAACCCTGTGACCCTGAGCGAGTCCCACCCTGACCGCTGACCTCACCGCTGCGTTCATCCCCGCGGCCGGAGCGCCGACGTTCAGAATCGCCATAGAGTGATTACTCTGGAGACACACACACACACACATACAAGAACACAAACACACACACACACACACACACACACATATAAAACCATACACACACATACAAAAACATACACACACAAAAACACAAACACACACAAAAACACAAACACACACACGTACAAAACACACACACACAAACACAATCACACACACACACACACACACACAAACACATGCATACAAAAACATACACAAATACACACAAACATACAAAAACACAAATACACAACACACAAAAACAGACACAAACACACACAAACACACAAACGTACAAAAACACACAAACACACACAAACAAACACATGCATACAAAAACACACAAATACACACAAACATACAAAAACAAATACACAACACACAAAAACAGACACAAACACACAAACGTACAAAAACACAAACACACACAAACACACACAACACACAAACACACACACACACAAAAACATACACAAATACACACAAACATACAAAAACACCAATACACAACACATACACAAACATACAAAAACACAAACACACACACACACAAACACACATACAAAAACACACACACACACACACACACAAACACACAAACATACAAAAACACACAAACACACAAACACACACAAACACACACACACACACAACACAAACACAAAAACATACAAAAACAAATGCACACACACACAAAAACATAAACAAACACAAACACACACACAACACAAACACAAAAACACACAAAAACACAAACACACACACACACACAAACACACACACACAAACAACACACACACACACACAAACAACACACACACACACAAACACACAAACAACACACACAAACAACACAAACACAACACACAAACACACACAAACACACACACACACACAACACAAACACAAAAACATACAAAAACAAATGCACACACACACAAAAACATAAACAAACACAAACACACACACAACACAAACACAAAAACACACATACAAAAACACAAACACAAAAACACAAACACACACAGAAACACGCACAAACAAACGCACACACATACAAACATGTATTTAAACACATATGCATATTCACACAGTATTTAAGATGTTTAAAAACAGAATTCTTCAGGATAATGTTCGGACGGTTGTTTAGGACATATAGGGTGCTTCAGGGTGTTTTAGGGTGTTTTTGACTTCATGCTGAAGTATACTGTGCTTGAAAACAAAGACGTGGAGTTTCGCACCTTCGACTGAGCCGGTTTCTGATGAGCTAACAGCTTGTACGTGTTCCAGTTGTTCTCAAAGCTCCTGTGATGAGGTGATAATTGATGAATCACTTCAGAGATTCATTCAGATCAACAACAAACAAACGAACGAATGAGCGAAACTCACTTTCCACGTAACTGAATAGCCTCTTCAAATCTCTTTTCATTCATGGCTTTCTGAACCTCTTTCGTCTAAAAACACACAAACAAAAACACAGAGTTGCATTTGGATTTTCTCTGTGGGTCACTGTCCACTGCTCAAACACACTGAAGGTCAAGGGTCGCGGCGTGTTCGGTGTGTGACTCACCATGTTCACACACTCCATGAGCGGCAGACGCATGGCCTGATTCCCCGACAGGCCGATCACACACGCCGGAGTCTCCGGAGTGGCTTCCAGCAGCGCCACCACGGCTTCCACACCCATCTTACTGCTCTACACACACACACACACACACACACACATTAGAGCAGGGGACACAAAGGCCAGATAACATAACATTCTTTGGGATATCATTCCAGTTTTCACTTTTCCCAAAACAAATGACAATAATAAAACACACCAGAAGAATCACAAAAGAATGGAAGCTTGTTTCAACCACAGAATAAAAAAATAAAAGAAGGTAACTGTGACCTTTATATCTTTTATCTTGTGATTCTGACTTTGTTTCTCACGATTCTTACTTCGTTTCTTGTGATTCTGACTTTTTATCTCACAATTCTGACTTTACAGTTCAGACTTCGCTATTCTGACTTTGTTTCTCGCAATTCTGACTTATCTTGTGATTCTGATTTCGCTATTCTGACTTAGTTTTGTGATTCTGACTTTACCTATTCTGACTTTATTTCTCGCGATTCTGACTTTTTATCTCGTGATTCTGACTTTTTATCTCGTGATTCTGACTTTTTATTTCGTGATTCTGACTTTATTTCTCGTGATTCTGACTTTGTTTCTCGTGATTCTGACTTTTTATTTCATGATTCTGACTTTATTTTTCGCGATTCTGACTTTGTTTCTCACGATTCTGACTTTTTATCTTGTGATTCTGACTTTTTATCTTGCGATTCTGACTTTATTTCTCGCGATTCTGACTTTTTATCTCGTGATTCTGACTTTGTTTCTCGTGATTCTGACTTTTTATTTCGTGATTCTGACTCTGTTTCTCGTGATTCTGACTTTTTATTTCGTGATTCTGACTTTGTTTCTCGCGATTCTGACTTTTTATTTCGTGATTCTGACTTTATTTCTCGCGATTCTGACTTTGTTTCTCACGATTCTGACTTTTTATTTCGTGATTCTGACTTTATTTCTCGCGATTCTGACTTTGTTTCTCACGATTCTGACTTTTTATTTTGTGATTCTGACTTTTTATTTCGTGATTCTGACTTTATTTTTCGCGATTCTGACTTTGTTTCTCGTGATTCTGACTTTATTTTTCACGATTCTGACTTTTTATCTTGCGATTCTGACTTTTTATCTTGCGATTCTGACTTTATTTCTCGCGATTCTGACTTTTTATCTCACAATTCTGACTTTATATCTTGCAATTCTGACTTTTTTTTTAATAGTCTTGAATTGCGAGATAAAAAGTGTGAGAATTTAGTTTTTTATTCCCTGGCAAAAACAAGCTTCCATACAAAACAAAGGGAAAAAAAAAAAAAAAAAAAATTAATTAATAAAATAAACAACGTAACAGACAAACCCTTCATGTTTTATTCAACTGCTGCATCCAGAGTAAGATACAATGGTTGTGCCGCTCTTACATTAAGAATAAGGTGAATATTGTCTCACCAGGACTCTGTCAAAGGCGGACGGCGTTCCTCCTCTCTGAACGTGACCCAGTACAGTGACCCGTGTGTCGTAACCCAACCGCTGAACCACCAGCTGCACACACACACACACACACACACACGGTAAGAACAAGCGTCTGAAGATGTCACACAACTGACATCATCTGAATCTGACAGTCTCACGTCTTTGACATAGTTGGACGAGATCAGCTGCCCGTGTTTGTCGATGGCTCCTTCTGCGATGATCACGATGTTCAGACGGGAACCTTTACTGCGACTCTGATGAAATCACACACACATTCATACAGTCAGTAAAGTCAAGTACCTTCTACAAGCTAAAATATTGCAGGATTATTCAAATAAAACTGAAATGGTGATATGGCTTAGTGCGATTATCAGATCACAAAGGCTGTGACTGTCTGTTTTTCACAACCTGGATTTTCTTTTTTAAAATTGCAATTTTTAACAGGAAAAACGCAATGATCTTTCCCCGAACGTCAGAAGCCTCTCACCTCTCCCAGTCGAGCGCACATGTGATCCTCCCAGCCGTCCTCCGGCGGAGCCTCCGGGATGAAGAGCCAGTCGGCTCCGGACGCCAGAGCAGAAACCACCGCCAGATACCTGCAGAACCACAGACCGGATCAGACCAGACTCCCTTATGAAGAATACAACAGTTGAGGAAGTAAATCAGACGCACCCGCAGTGGCGTCCCATCACCTCCAGCACAAACGTCCTCTGATGACTGAAACGCAAGCGTATGAGCGAGTGAGAGAGAGCGGCAGTATATATTTGTTCCAATAACGTAGGAATTATTAATGCCGTTGTGTCACTGGCAGCATCATATCAGAAAGCAAGTTTTTAATAAGTCAGAGAAGAACTCATTCAAATCTGTGCTTTACGCATGTTTTTTGTGTGTGTGTGTGTGTGTGTGTGTGTGTGTACATGTGTGTGTGACCTCTGTGCCGTGGTGGTGATGGCATCAATAACTTCCATGATTCGATGCAGAGCAGAATCGGCTCCGATTGTCATGTCAGTTCCACAGAAATCATTATCAATGGATCCCACCAAACCCACGATGTTCAGATGAGTGAACTGCTGCGCCAGAGAGTCCGTGATCCGGCCTGAAACACACACACACACACACACACACACACACACACACTATCAGCTTCTTCAATCCTCGTCTCTCACTGTCTACTGAAGACAGTTTGGGGTGTCTTGTAATTGAAGTGCAGCATGAGAGTTTGTTGTGAATGAGGGACACAGGAGATCCTGGCAGCTTCTAATGGAAAACAAACACTGACGCTATTGATGCTGCTGCACTAAAGCAACTGGAGCGGAACTGTGTGACACACAACAGAGAGAGAGAGAGAGAGAGTGAGTGTGTGTGTGTGTGTGTGTGTGTGTGTGTGTGTGTGTGTGTGTACCCTGCTGCACCAGCTCTGCCAGTAGGTGGCTCCACTCGCTGCGGAAGATGTTGGCCCCCGTCAGGCTGCCGTCTCCTCCACACACACACAGATTGGTGATGCCGCGCTGGACCAGGTGGAACGCCGCTGACAGACGGCCCTCTCGCGTGGTGAAGGCTTTACAGCGGGCGCTGCCGATGATGGTGCCGCCCTGACGACAGGAGTGAAAACACACAACTGAAATACACTCAACCTGGATTAAAAAGCAGCATGGAAACTGAATGTTGTGAGCAAACTACTGTTTGAAAGGCTTACTGCACACTTTATCACACTGTTTAAAGGGGTTGTTGATTATGATTTGACTTTTTTAACTTTAGTTAGTGTGTAATGTTGCTGTTTGATCATAAACAACATCTGCAAAGTTACGACGCTCAAAGTTCAATGCAAAGGGAGATATTTTATTTTACAGAAATCACTTTTTAAATGGCTGGTAGGGACTACAACGAGCTTCTCCCTGGGTTGTGACATCACTAACTCTAAAATTTACATAAACCCCACCCCCGAGAACATGCAACAAAGGAGGCGGGGCCATGTTGGGCTGCTTTAGAGAAGAGGAAGAGTTGTTGTAGTAGAGTGATGTTGACATGCCGTCATTTTACACCGGACTGCTTCACAAACGAGGGTCAATTCAACACAAAAGATTAACATGACGGCACATGCTAGTGGATGAGTTGAATCAACTCCACAGCAACTACATAAATTTATCCACTAACCATTCAGAAACGTCTAAAAGTTGTAACTTCTTCCTGAGTCTCTCCATCAGTGTCGACTCCGGTTTGAACAATGTAAGGCTGAACACCGTTCGTCATTTTGGCTGCGTGAGATTCTCCAGCTTTGTTGTTGTTGAGCGACCGAAGCGCGAGCTGTTAAAGCTCCGCCCTCTTCTGGAAAGGGGGCCGGGAGCAGCAGCTCATTTGCATTTAAAGGGACACAAATGGCGTGTTTTTGCTCACACCCAAATGGGGCGAATTTGACAAGCTATAATAAATGATCTGTGGGGTATTTTGAGCTGAAACTTCACAGACACATTCTGGAGACACCAGAGACTTATATTACATCTTGTGAAAGGGGCGTTATAGGTCCCCTTTAAACTAAACTGAATAATACAGTATATACTGTGAATTGTGCTCATAATCCACTCTGAACACAGCTGTGTTCCTGATTAGTCTGCAGATGTGTGTGTGTGTGTGTGTGTGTGTGAGAGCGCAGACGCTGCTGTAATCTAACATTCAATCTGCCGCTTTAATCTCAATCCTGCTGCTGTCAGTCAGAGGAGGATGATTGACAGCTCAGCATTTCTTGCAGAAACCGACTGGGAACTTATTTGGCTCTTAAAATCAACATGAAATCACTTTTGAACATGGAAACAAGTGTCTCAGACTTACAAGTTGAATGATGTTGGTGACGCTCTGCCAGTTGGCGAGTTTGATATGGTCGCCTCCATCCACCAGTCCTTGATAACCCTGAGAGAAAACACTCGTCACAATCACAGAACCAGCGATCAGTGACTCTAGTGTGCAGAACATCTCCTACCTCATAAATCAGGTACACTTTGGCGCCCACAAAAATGCCCATGCGTGTTACAGCACGAACAGCCGCATTCATCCCTGCAGGAAACCACACACATCATGATGCATTTCACTGAAAAGTGCATCTAAAAGTGAGGTCATGTTTGTTTATTTGTGTTTATTGCAACAACTGCAGATAAATGAGTTGGAAAAACTGTCTATGCAAAGCACAGTGCAATCTGGCAACACAACATGCAATGCAAATTTAAAAGGCTCATGACAGAAAGTGCTGCTCATTTAAGTTGCATAACAGTCAGTTCATGCATTACTTATGCTCCAGATATTTACTCTCTTCTGACACAGAAAGGACAGAGAAAATCACGAAATGACCCAAAACACACTAAGCAGAGCCCATTTTGCATTACTAACATGAAACCCGCAGTGCAGGAGTTTCAGCATTAAATGAGATGTTTGCACGACTGGATTCCTCTACAACAGGTAGTAAGACACATGGGCTGTTTATGATCCCTATATTTATTAGGCATTTTGTGCATCATATGTGAAAGAATGTGTGAGACGCGTTTCAAATGCATCGCACTCTCGCGTCAGTGGATTGTGCTGTCAGAGCCATTTTATTTACTCTATTTGCTTTTATTATCTCTTTACCCTGCGCGTCCCCGCCGCTGGTCAGAACCGCGATGGCTCTCCCCGCGCCGCTCATCCGCAGCTTCTCAAAGTCCACATGCATGATGGAAGATCGCAGATATAAACCCTTTAACAGCGGAAAACACGCTCGCTTCCTGCGGACTGATTCCCGTTAAAGCTTCTTACATTCACCGCACGCAGCGCACGAATTGTGTCGGCGGCGCGCGCACGTACGCGCATCTCGCTCCGCCTATTGTTTGTTCTGCGCGTTCCTGCCTCGATTTTCTGCTTGTTTTTGAACAAAACAAATCATAAAACATCTAATTATCTCTCACGAAGATTACATATGATCGACTTAAACTGAGAAATTACACGATAAAATGAAGAATTACAGCCCTGCTGACTGAGGCAGTTCATTTCAGGACATAATGTGTAACGCTTTAAAGTTAATGAGTTAAAGGAGTAATGTAATGTTTAGTGAGAGTGGAAAAACACTGACCAATAGCAAATGAAACATATTTGGAGGTCATCGAGAAGTTTGAAACTCCTGCTTTATCGCGCGAGCATTATTTTGCAGATGAATTGTTGGTGTTTTGTCGCCCTCTGCAGCTCATACTGTGAACTGCGCGGGTGGAAACGCGCTGTTGTCATAGACGCGGAGTGACGCGCATGCGCGGTGCCTGAGGGAAGCAGAGATGTGATGACAACTAGGCGGGTTTGGGATCAATATTGACGCATTCCGAAATAAAACCTTACGATTTATCAACATGAAATTAACCCACAAACTTGTTCTGGCTCGGGCTAAAGCATCGGACCTGGAAAGTGTGAAGAAATTAAACTGCTGGTGTGTTTTCTGCTGTTTGTTAGCGGTTAGCCTGATGAGAACCAGTCGTTTCATTATGATATATTTCATTTAGTCTGTGTGGTTGTAGTTAGATATCTTCAGTGTGGATATGTGCTGAATAACTGCATTCTCTAATCATTCCTTCGTGTGTTTCAGGGGCTGTAATCTGACAGACGTGAGTATTGAATCTTTTTCTTCTTTTTAATGTTTAAAATAACATTATATTGCAAATAAATGCCCTTATATTTCAACACTATTATCTGTGGAAGCATATTTCTGCCACATAAGAAAAAACACGCTTTGGTAAATATTAATTATGACATGAAAAGTCATATTTATGACAGAATGATGACAGTCGAAATTATGACAGTCATTTTGAAAAGTCAAAATTATGAGATAAAAAGTAGTGCTGTCAAATCAATTAATTGCGATTAATCACATCGAACATAAGTTTGTAAATACGCATATATTTATATATTCACACACTTTTATATTAGATGTGATTAATCACGATTAATCGTTTTGACAGCACTAATAAAGTCATAATTTTGACTTAGCATGTCAATTTCTTAGCATGTCAATTTCTTTGTAATGTCATAATTTCAAAAAGTCAAAATGATAAGATAAAAAGTTGAAATTATGAGATAAAAAATAGTCCTGTCAAATCAATCAATCGCGATAAATCAGATCCAACATAAAAGTTTGTAAATATTGTGTATATTTATATTATTTATATATAAACGTTTATATAAGATGCGATTAATCGATTTGACAGCACTAATAGTCATAATTTTGATTTAGCATGTCAATTTCCAATATTCATCTCAGAAATATCTTTGTAATGTCATAATTTCTTTTTTTTTGTCATAATTATGACAAAAAGTCAAAATGATGACACAAAAAGTCGAAATTATGAGATACCAAGTCATTTACGAGATTAAAAAGTCAAAATTTTGAGATAAAAAAGTAGTGCTGTCGAATCAATTAATCACGATTAATCGCATCTAACATAGTTTGTAAATATGTGTATATTATATATATATACACACACACAAACTCTTGTTAGATGTGATTAATTGATGACTAATAAAAAGTCAAGTCAAGTCACCTTTATTTATATAGCGCTTTTTACAATGTAGATTGTGTCAAAGCAGCTTTACATTGATAACTGGTACATTATTTGGCTGCACAGCAGCTCTTAAAGAATAGTGTCAATGCAGGCAGATCAAAGCACTGTTGAATATCAAATGTCAAGTCAAATGTCAAGTGTCCCCAACTAAGCAAGCCAAAAGGCGACAGCGGCAAGGAACCCAAACTCCATCAGGTGACATCAGGTGGCAGACAAGTGGCAAATAGGTGTTTAAATGGAGAAAAAAACCTTGGGAGAAACCAGGCTTAGTCGGGGGGCCAGTTCTCCTCAGGCCAACAGTGCTTTGTTACGATTCAGGTTGCCATCGTAAGTCCAATAGGATCGCAGCATTCAAAGTATTTAAAGTATTTATTCCAGTTCCATCCAATTGAGGATCGTATTCATCACGCCGGTATGGACGGTTGTTGAGGAACTGTGTCGTGGCTGTCGTGTCGATGAGGCCCTCACAGTGGATGATCTAGTTGACTCAATCTCTGCTGATACTTCAGGGCTGCGTTGTGGTCGTGTCAAGGCGCAGGTCCTCGGTCTCACCTGGATACGGCCCGGATCCGGTTGACTACGGTGAACCTCGGGATAACCAGAAAGACTAATGTTAGCGTAGATGCCATTCTTCTTCTGATGTAACGAGTACATCATGTGTTATAGGAAGTGTTCCCGGTTCCGGCTGACCTAATTTATGCAGCCTAATAATCCTTTAACGGATTTGAAAATATAAATTGGTAATGTGTTATGTGTATGCCAGGTTAAAGAAATGCGTTTTTAGTCTAGATTTAAACTGACAGAGTGTGTCTGCTTCCCGAACAATGCTAGGAAGATTGTTCCAGAGTTTAGGTGCCAAATAGGAGAAGGATCTACCACCTGCGGTTGATTTTGATATTCTAGGTATTATCAGCTGGCCTGAATTCTGAGATCGCAATAGACGTGAAGGACTATAATGCATTAAGAGCTCGCTCAGGTACTGGGGAGCTAAACCATTTAGTGCTTTGTAAGTAATTAGCAAGATTTTAAAATCTATACGATGTTTAACAGGAAGCCAATGCAGTGTTGACAGAACCGGGCTAATATGATCATACTTCCTAGTTCTAGTAAGAACTCTAGCTGCTGCATTTTGTACGAGCTGTAGTTTATTTATCAGGCGAGCAGAACAACCACCCAGTAAAGCGTTACAGTAATCTAGCCTTGAGGTCATGAACGCATGAACTAACTGTTCTGCATTTTTCATTGAGAGCATATGTCGTAGTTTAGATATATTTTTAAGATGGAAGAATGCGGTTTTACAGATGCTAGTAAAAAGTCATAATTTTGACTTAGCATGTCAATTTCCAATACTCATCTCAGAAATATGTCTTTGTAATGTCATAATTTCGAATTTTTTATGTCGTAATTATGATGATTTCTTTTTTATGTGGCATAAATAGGATTCCATAGTGTGGTACTGAATGATTTCCATATTCATATATTATAGTATATCAAACTACTATATAATATGCCATTCATTCAGTACCGTAATATCTATCATAGTAACTGTATATATGTGTTCAATTCTTCACAGATCTCCATATTTGAGCAGATTCCTAACGTCGAGGTTCTCACACTGAGGTTTGTTTTGCAGTTTCTGGCAATAATTGATAATAAATCTCCTCATATATCTGTAACAGCGGCTCTCTCTGTGCTCTCAGTGCCAATCACATCTCCTCTCTGGAGCACATCTCGTCCTGTCAGCATCTCAGCGAGCTCTATCTGAGACGCAACAACATTCAGAGTCTGTCCGAACTCCGGCATCTGAAGAGTCTGAGCTGTCTGAAGGTCCTGTGGCTGGCGGAGAACCCGTGCTGCGACGCTGCTGACCCCAGGACATACCGCCTGACCGTCATCAGAAACCTGCCTGGACTGCACAAACTAGACAACCAGGGTGAGCCGAGTTACAGTGACGGATGAAATCATGAACCAGATAGATATGAATATTCATGAGTTTGTTCTGTCAGTGGTTACAGAGGAGGAACTCGCACAAGCCTTAAAGGAAGGGGAGGAGCTTGTGAGCCCTTCAAGCCCCGCCCCCACCAGCTCAACCAATGGCCATACAGAAGCAGACTCTGAGAACGACCCTCTTAATTACAGTATGGAGGAAACGAAGTAAGATCCGACCTTTATTTCTGCTGTGTTTCTGTCTGTGGATGTGAACTGAACACACGCTGATGTCTGTGCAGTAAAATTCGTGCTCAGCTGGGAATGAAGCTGCTGCCCAGAGACAAGTTCCCATCGCTGTCGTCCCCGCGAGAGTCCGGAGACACGTCTAAGAGGAAGGTACAAACAGACACTGTTCGCTCATTCAGCAGCAGCTCATATGCAGTGTTGGGGAAAGTTACTTTTAAAAGTAATGTGTTACAATATTGTGTTACTCCCTAAAATTAACTAATTATGTTACTTAGTTACTTTTTATGGAAAGTAATACATTACGTGAATTTTTCTCTGGATGAGGCTCACTCTCTTCCAGACCGTGCTGCTATTTTTTTTACTTTTGCAAGTTTTTAACTCAGTAATGCATTCAACAACACAGCCTTTATAACATACACCATTTTCTTCTAAAAACACATTGAGAATATTATTATATTCTGACCATTTCCTAGCTATGCATGCCATACAAAAGATCTCAACATTATGGTTTATATAACCTACTGTACAACTCTTACAAGTAATGCACGTTACTTGTAATGCGTTACTTTACTCGTTACATCAAAAAGTAATCTGATTGCGTAACGCATGTTACTTGTAATATGTTACTCCAACACTGCTCTTATGTAACTCATCTGTGTTGTTCCTCGTTTCATAGTGTCACACGTTAGAGGCCGTTCTCCTCCTGCTGAAGGATTTGGACGTCGAGGAGCTGAAAATCGTTCAGTCAGTCACAGAGAGCAAACTCAGATCACGCAGTCGACAGAGAGAGAAATCTCCCATCTGCTCATAAACTCACCAGCGGAAAACATTTAAACCAGCAGCCCATGAGCAGCCAGAGTTTACTTTTGGGAAAATGACACATTTATACATATTTTGGTGACACTTTACAATAATGTTTCATTTGTTAATGTATTAGGTAACATGAGCAATATATTTCTTACAGCATTTATTAACCTGTTAATGACAGTAAAAATAGTTGTTCATTCATGTTAGTTTCACAGTGCATTAATGTTAACACAACTTTTGTTCACGTTTAAGTTAACTTTAATATTAAATGCTGTAAAATTATAGTTCATTTTAACTAACGTATTTAATGTTAATAAATGAAACCTTGTTAAACAGTGTTACCCATATTTCTATAACAAACGTCTTTAGATATGTTTATTTTATGTTCAAGGCAGAATATCTTGGATATTAACATTTCAGTCAATTTAAATGACGCCAGTCAGATCACTGCGGTACTTCAGGTAGATTCTGCACAGGACAAAACTAATGAATAATGTTTTATGCTTTTGTTTGTTTGAATCGGTCATGCTCACTTGTGATTGTTACCAAGTTGCCTTTTCCTGTTCAAACTATAAGACGTTTTCCTATTTTGGATGAAATGTTTTGCTTTGTAATTATCTAAATGAAGTATAACAACATTTTGTGTTGAAATAATACATATGAGAATGTATTTTTCTATGTAAATAAATTCAAATGCACGAGAAAATTTATTGTTTCCATCATGATCCTACACAATTTTACAGAATACTGTACATGATTAAGTGGCAAAAACATGAATCAAGTGTCGTTTAAACCTGCAACCGCCTTCAGCCATGTTTCCTTGAACATGAAGTACAAAACCAAATCATTTATGATACAATGTTGACATCATTCATCAGAAAGATCAAGTGCTAGTCACGTGGAGGGCATTGATGTTTTCCCAGTTTCACTCCACATCGTTTTTCTCCAGAAAGTCAGTCAGAGTCCCGTTATCCACCGGAATGAGGAGATACTCCACCCCGTCGGCGCCCTGACACACAAATAATGTTTTAATAATCACTTCAGTTATTCTGCACATATGAAGGGACAGGCGAGTTCTGACCTTCTTGGTTCGGATGAGTTTGTGATCTCTGAACTCGGTGAGCTGCGTGCGCAGCGTGATGTCACTGTTCACCAGGAAAGACTCGCGACAGCGCTGGTAGAAATCCTGGAAAGACAATCCTGAACAAACAACAAAATCAAGTTTTAATATACAGGAGCTTGATTATAAATGAACTCCGCAGCAGTGATGATGTTTTACCCGTGTACGCAGGATTGTCCTTGTTCTCCAGCTGAAACTCGGCCAGTAATCTGAAGATTCCCCTGTAAATCACATGGACACAATAGACACTTTACAAACATATCATACAAAAAGTTCAAACATGTTTTTCGTACGAATGTCATTTTCATGTCAGTTTCTGCCTTTGTAACTCCAGATTTGTTTCTCACTTTTGCCGCAGCATGAAATCCAGCTGCACGTGTTTCATAAATGATTTCTGAAAGTGCTTAAGTGTCGTCACCTGGCGTTGGGCGTGAGGGAGCGCAGCACGTGTGTGAGCGAGCTGAGCGCCAGCGCCCCCGTCTGCTGCACCAGCAGAGAGTTCTCATACGACGTCTCCTCCGCATACGGCAGGTACGTCGTGGTTTCGTACCACAGCCAGTTGAACATGCTCATCTTCGCCTGATCCCAGACTGAAGACAGACCAGGTGTTTGATTACAAACAGGGATTCATGTCTCCATTTATCCAGAGTTCAACAGTTCTCCATCTACTGAATATTACAAGGCCATTACATCAGTATCTACGGAAGATTGCTTCTGCCACAGAATTAAAAAACTAAATAAAATTTAAAAAATTAATTGCGACTTTTTATCTTACAATCCTGACTTTTTTTAAATTTCAGGATTATGAGTTTATATCACAACAATTCAAACTTTATAACTTGCAATTCTGACTTTTTTCCTCACAATTTCATGTTTATTTTTTTCCAATTCTGACGTTATTTCTCGCAAATGGAAGTTTATAATTCTTTTTTCACATTTCTGACATTAATTCTGACATTATTTCTCCCAATAGCATTTATTTTTCGCAATTCTGAATTTTTTTCTTGTAATTTCAAGTTCATAACTCGCAATTCTGAAATTTTCTCGCCATTACGTTTAATTTATATCTCGCAATTCTGACATTATTTCACGCAATTGTACGTTTATTTTTGCAATTCTGACATTTTTTCTCGCAACTGCGTTTAATTTATATCTCGCAATTCTAATATAATTTCTCGCAATTGCATGTTTATAACTCGCAATTCTGCCATTTTTTCTCATTATTGCGTTTAATTTGTAACTCGTAATTCTGAACTTTTTCCTCAGAATTTCAAGTTTAATTTTTGCAATTCTGACTTTTTTTCCTCACAATTGGGTTTAATTTTATATTTTGAAATTCTGACGTTATTTCTTGTAATAGCAAGTTTATTTTTCCGCAGTTCTATGTTTTTATCTCGCAATTGTAAGTTTATAACTCGTAATTCTGACATTGTTTCTCGCTATTGTTTTTCATTTATATCTCGCGATTCTGATATTTTTTGCAATTACGTTTAATTTTTCGCAATTCTGACATTAATTCTGACATTATTTCTCCCAATAGCAAGTTAATTTTTTCGCAATTCTGAAATTTTTTCTTGTAATTTCAAGTTCATAACATGCAATTCTGAAATTTTCTCGCTATTGCGTTTAATTTATATCTTGCAATTCTGACATTATTTCTCGCAATTGCAAGTTTGTGTCGCAATTTTGCCAGTTTTTCTCGTTATTGCATTTAATTTATAACTCGTATTTCTGACTTTTTTCCTCAGAATTTCAAGTTTAATTTTCGCAATTCTGACTTTTTTCCTCACAATTGTGTTTAATTTATATTTTGGAATTCTGACGTTATTTCTTGTAATTGCAAGTTTATTTAAAAAACTATTGCAAGTTTATTTATATCTCGCAATTCTGAGTTTGTCTAAACTTAGAATTGTGAGAATAAAAAGTCCAAATTGCAAAATAACCTTTACCTTTATAATTTATTGTATTCCATGTCAGAAACAAGCTTACATAGTTATCATCCTAAAGCTAAAGCATGAGACTGACTGAGTGGAGCGTTTATGTGGTCGATGGAGGCCAGCAGGTGCATGTTGGGAACCGCCGCCAGCTGCCCCAGTGCCTGCTGGGTCCTGTCGCCCCTCAACATGGGCCCGTCGATGTTATTGACGATCAGAAAGACGTGATTGCTGGGGTCTGGAATGAGAACACATGACTTACAGCCACCGAAGACCATCAGCGATGAGTTCAGAGAGACGTCACACGCGAGCCGTACCTTCTTTGAGAGTTTTGACGATGAAGTCGACCTGGTCTTCAGGATTACGGAAACTTCCCTCATGTTGGAACACGTCTGCAGTGATGCTGTTTAAGATCTGGAGGATTACAGGAAGATTCAGATGATGACAATCAGATCAAAGCTGTTAGCGAACATTTAAAGCGGCAGACGAGAGAAACATAAACTGACCGATTTGAGGGTCATACTGGGGAAGAAGCCGTTGACCACCACATGATCGTAGTCCGACAGCATGGACGTGCGAAACTTCTCCAGCAGAAGCTTCTTGGAGCCCAAACCGTAGATCAAGATGTTAAAGCCCATGCTGCAATATTACCAGACAAACACCAGATGAGCATGTGCTTCTTTTTCATTCTGACACACACACACACACACACACACTCAACTGCAGCTGCAGCATCCACTGGTCGAAGTTCTTCTCATGTTTTGCGTTGAGCTGATTAATTTCTTCTGCAAATCGTGGAGGGTTGTCACTCAAAAGGCTGAGCAGAGTTTCCTACAAAACACAATCGAACACCTGCGTCAGACCTCGTACAGATCCCATAATCCTCAGCAGCGGCTAAAGATCACTGACCCGGTCCAGTTTGGGCGTCTGGAGCTTCTGGAGTGTCCGGTCGGACGTCAGCACTTTAGAGCTGCTGTGAGCCTCGAAATATTCCTCCACCAGATCAGACTGAGGGAAAAGAGTCGCATTCACGAGCGAAAGAAAAAATTTATAGAAGAATACAAGAAGTATTTATAATACACATTTATGCATAAAGACAAAGTAAACGTTCATGATAAATTTCAGGGTCATCTGAAGGTTAAAGGTCAGGATGAAACGCTCACCTCTGCTTTCTTGCCCTTCTTACTGGGGGTCTTGTAGAGGGCGGCGGCGGATGTGGCGGCAGTGTTTTTACTGGGTGTTTTGGGTTTTGGGGTCTCGTGTTCTTCAGCATCATCATCATCCTCAGAGTTCGAGGGTGAGAAGTCGCTCTCGCTGTCTGACCTCAGGTTCGGAGCTGCGCCACAATTACAACAAAACATCAATCTGTGAGAGACGCAGGTGACAGGAAATACACACACAAACACAAAACTGAACCAAGACAAACAAATCCATAATAGGGAATGACTGACTAGTGCACGTTATTCTGAAGAAAACAATATTGAGTTTAATATCCTATTTCACAGTTAGTAAAATTTACTTATTTAGTATAAATGGTTATTTTTAAACCTGTTACTAACACCCTTCATATCCGAAACACTATTTGTCAGAAAAATGTCTATTTTAATAGTTAGAGAAGATATCATTTTAAATAAATAGGGAAAATTTGAGGTTTTTTTAAGATAAATTAATTACGTTCTTTTCATTGTAATATAATTTTTTTTACAATAATATCAATAAATTATGACTAGTTTATTATAATCTAATAACTATACAAATAATGATTTGTTAATTATAAGACTTTTATTTGTAAGCTTAAATGCATAATTTTTAGGGTAATTTATGTGCTTTTATTCTGGAATTTAAAGTAAATTTTCTTTGCCAATTTAGTTATTATTCTATACATTTTTGTTAGTATTTATTTATTTTTGGAAGAAAATAATATTGTATGGCGGGGTTATTATCGTTAACTAAATCTAATAAAAACGTTTCTGTTAATAAAATTAAATATTTCTGTTAATAATAGCTGAAATAAAAAATATTATTAGTTATAATTATATAACTAATAATGCATATATATATAAAACAATTAGTTAAATATATAACAAGTACTTGAAAAACTTAAACTAAAATAAAAATGTTGACTTCTTGGCAATAAACTGAAGTAAGTTTAAGTTGAAGCACAAAAATTAATAAATGTAAATAAATAGAAATTAAAACTAAAACTGAAATAAAAATAAATTAAACCTAAATAGCAATATTTAAAAAGAAAAAAAAGAAAAAAAAAAGACAGAAGCACCTAATTAAATGACTAAAAACTAAACTAAAATTAACATGAAAACTAAAAATATAAAAATAAAAGCTAATTAAAATTTAATAAACTATAATAAAACTAAAACAAAAAATAAATTAAAGGTGTTGTAATAAAATTTTGTATTGCTCTTTATGTTTTTGTTTTTTGCTCTTTATGTTTTGCCTCTTTAATGTCACTGTCATTATGGAGTAGTTTTGTTGTTTGTCTTCTTATTGTTAATAATCAAAAATAAACCCCAAACGAACCTGCGAGTCTCTTCCTCAGTCGGTGGGGTGTCGTGGAGATGAACTGCACCTTCTTTCCCTGAGCAGACGTGAGTTTATAAGTGAGTAAAACACAAACACACGTAAAAACCTATAATGTGTGTCAGTTTCACCTTCTGAGGGGTTTTGTTCTGACCGGCTGATTCTGGAGAGACGAACAGAGAAAACGAGCGTCAGTCTTTAAACTGAGAGAGAGAATAAAAACAAACTACAGGATCAGGACGAACTTTTGCTGGACGTCTCCTCGTTGGTGTCTGATGTGCTGAAGGTCACGCTCTTCCCAGGTGTTCGAGCCCATTCTGACGCTGGACAAACACACGACACACTCATCATCTGTCACAGATCTGCTTTTTTTAGTGTTAATTGAGTCGAGTGATTAGTGTCCACTCACCCATCTGAGCCATTTTATTCCCTCGTTTGATGGTCTGAAACGAGAAGACAGCCGATCCAGCCGTGACGGTTGCGTTTTCACTCTCATCTGGGAAATAAACAAGCAATAAGACGAATCATGTACAAATCAATGTATCACATACTGTATATATCTGCTTCCCGACGGGTTTATTCGGAACACATGACCAGCCGACGGTACGTGATCTGTTAGTGATGATGTGAATCTTCACCTTGTGATCCAGTGCACAAAACGTCCACATAGTTCTGCTCATTAAACACCTCTTCATCATCATCCTCTTCCTCCTCAGGAGATCTTTTGGATTTCTGAGGGGTTTTTAGGGTCACCAGCGTCTGTACGGATCCATTAGCTACTTTTATATCTGTAGAGACATATTCATAATCATAATGCATGAGATGCTGACAAAATATACACACAAACACATACATACACATATATATATATATATATATGTGTGTGTGTGTGTGTACATTTTGTCAGTGTCGCATATAAATATATAAATAAATTATATATATATATATATATATATAAAATCAGTTAACTGAAATTAAAAACTAAAACCATAAAAAAAACATTTTTGTTGCTTGAAATAAAATAAAATATAAAAAAATTCAAACTAAACTAATTCAAAATATTAATAAAACTATAGTAGTATCTCAATGATACTTAAATAACACACACATTATATATATATATATATATATATATATATATAAAATATATATCTCAGGTAACAAAATACCATGGTATTACCATACATATACCATAGTACTACTTCTACAGTATTATTTTGGTAAGTATGGTATCACAAAAAAAAAATATATATATTGCTTGTGTGGTAATTTATAGTTTTAAAAGTAAAAGCAAGAAGCTGATGGAGCGTATAGAAAGTTTTGGTAAAACACACATATATCGATCTCATGAAGTTATTAATGTAAAATTTAAGAGAAACACTTTTACCTTGTTGTTTCTCAACAATATGGTCCAAAACATCTTCATCAGCCACGAACCGAACCTCTAACGGCTGTTTCTGTGTCATCCTGCTGCTCAGACACTAAACTCCGACATTAAACTGTAATATCTGTCCCACAGAGATGTTTATTAACATTTGTTTTGATAATAACGCTTCATCTTGCACGATTAGACCTGTTGAAAATGTGAGGTACTGCTTTCGGCGCCACAGGAAAGATTTTAACCCACGTGTGACAGGACGAGGGTCACGTGAGTCGCTCCGGCCAATTAGAATGAGGCTTCATTGTAAACTACACCTCCCATAATTCCTGGGTGGCCGTCATTTTTAATTATTATTATTTTTTATTTTTTACTGCGGGTGCATTAAACTCTTTTTCCTTAAAAGTTAAATGTTTAACTTCTTGCTTAATTTGAATCTGGAATAAAAATGTTAAACGGCTACATCTCCTAAAATTCATTCTCAAGTCAACGCAAATTGCTGTGATCGGTCCATCCAAAGCAGCGCTAAGAAAAGTAACAGCTGTCACGTGATAGCCCCTGTTGCTGATTGTTCTATTTCAACGGTTGTTTTTTATTAAAACGCAGTTGATAATAATCATAAAATCCCAGTTAATCGCAATCCAAGAGCTTTAAAGCATAATTAGCGAACAACTGAGAAATAAAAACGCGTTTCGCGTCGAAGCTCTAGATGTCACTATCAGCACTAACATTATTTTCATGACCTCTTCTGCTCTGCCACGCTTCAATTCACTATATTATTATACGATTTTCATTTACTCTGATACAGAAATGTCATTTGATAATGTTCTGACCGGTTTCAATCCAGCCGAGGCGATTTTAAATGTCACTGGACTGAACTGAAAGATTAAATTCACCCTTTCACACATGAATCAGGTTATTATGAAGAAACTGTTGCAATATGAAATATAAAAGGGCATATCAGGTTCTGTACTCAAAACCAAAATGCAGTGCAATAATACACAAAAGCAACAGTCAAATATTGTATAAAATAAACTCGCATGAACAATCAGGGACATAATGAGGTGATTTTTGTGGATGAAATCACTTTTTGTAGTTTTATAGTTATATATTCTCCTGTTTGTAGAAACATTTCAACTACAAACATCAGATTTAAACTGCATTTTATAACTAAATCACACAGAGACAGAAATCCTTAAAGTGAAAATTCATATTTTATTGGTTCCATACATTAATTTAATCAAGGGCAGAAATTAAGAAAACAAAGTTATATCAAACAGGGGCATCTACAAGGTTAAAGGTTTGTTTCAATCGCAAGTGCAGACCTTAAATTCATTCAGATTGATTCGGCTGGTCAGAAAGAGAGAGAAAAATCAAATAGTACAAAAATCGAGTTCAAAGGCTTCAGTATTATTGGGTGTGGGTGAAAAAACAACCATGTCTCGTTGTTCACAGCTGGTCTCCCTTCAACAGACGAAACGTTCATGTGTGTGAGAGAACGAAACAAAAGACAGAAAACATCGGTTTCAAGCGTCTTCTGCGACAGATCTGAAACAATCAGGCAACAAACACAGACTGTGCCCTTGATTTCAATTAATCAGATTTACACAAATTAAAAAATGATAATAAAGAGGGGAAAAGACGAGGTTGATGTGTTTTTCTCTTTTTACACATTAGATCAGAATGGCTTTATGTAACTCTAAGGAGGAATACATCTCAATACAGTTATACAGAACTCTGCTACTACCTTAAATATACAAGCACAAGTACACAAAAATGAACCAAAAGCCCACACTAAATGACTCTCTTTAAAAAATAATACAAACCAATAGAATCTGAGGGTTGAAATCTTTAAGGACCTTGACGGTTCTGTTACTCCTTGGTTTGCAGCTTTCAACATCGGCAAAAAAAAAAAAAAAGAAACCAAATAAAAACATTCTAGGGAAATAGAGGCTGGTATAAAACACGGATAAAATTCTCCAAAACGTGTCTGAGTTGAAACGCTCTTCATGTTTCAAATGTCCGTTGTGTTTGAGAGCAGAACGCGTCCAGCTCACATTTCACTCCAAAATTACGCAAAAATAAGAAAATACATTTTGCTGAAAGAAAATATCTAGTGTATTTTTTTAAAACAAGGATTTTTTTTTTTTGCAATTTCATGACAATTAAACATTTTCTCCTGCAAATTCTCATTACTGTAATGCAAAGCAACAGAAAAAGAAATTGAAACGTATTTATGGTAACACTTTACTTTAAGCCTTTGTGCATAATGCATTATAAAGATATTCATAATGCTCCATTATATTTGCATTGCAATGCATTATACTTTCTAAAGGCGTAACAATGAATAGAGTTGCAATACAAGGCATAATTAATGCATTAAAATACTCATAATGCACTACATATAAAGGCTTTATGTAAAGCGTATTTATATTTCACGGTAGTGTTTTGATTTACGCTTATTTAAAATTAATTTTATAGTTTCTATTACTGCAATACAGTGTTATAATTGCAGGGAACAGAAAATTACCTTTTAAAAATAAAGATGTTCTCATGTTTTATTTTCAACATGCAGAATGTAATGTGGTTTTGGGGTGAAACAGGAGCTGGATGTTTATCGACAGGCTCTGTTCGTCTTGTTGGCGGTTTACGTGGTCAGATTTCTCCGTTCCGTCTTAACTTAAACATGTGAACTATCTACAGGCTCCTCAGAGGAGTTTCGTCCCCGTAAAACACCAACAAAACCACGAGCGCTCGGTTCAAAACTGTCCTGTGTGTTTCTGTTTGATGCTCATCTCTGGTCCTCTGCTGACAGGAAGAGCAGCTGCAGGTAGATGAATGCACCTCTTTCTTCCCATTGGATGCCCAACACTCCCATTGGCTCCGCCCCCTCCCACCCTGCCCCCAGTCTCACTGAGACGCCTGTGAGGTGGGGTTGTCGTTCTTGCCCTCCTGGCTGGACGGAGGCTTGTTGTTCCAGGGGCTGTTGGCGCCCAGCGCGGGCGAGTTGTTAAAGCTGTCCTCATCGTCGATACCGTTAGCGGCGTCAAACTGCGTGTTCTCCAGCCGCGTGATCAGACGCTCGTCCTCGTCTCCAAACTCGCCGCCCATCAGCGTGGGCTCACCCACCACCATCACATCCTGAGCGGAGGAACAGAACAACAACATCAGCACTCTGGGAGAAAACTAAACGATGACTGTTTTTGGCAAAAATAAATAAATAAATAAATAAATATATATATATAATATATATAATTTTTTTTTAATATATAGGCCTATTTATTTGTTTATTTATAAACTGTTATATATATATATATATATTATATTAAATATTAAATATAATTTATGAGATTTATGAGATTTATATCTGTATATATGTATATTTATATAATCATATGAGATATATAATCATATGAATGGCTGTGATTTTGTTGCTTGATGTTGGAAGCATGCTGCATGTGTTTATGTTGTAAGAAGACAGTGACTCCAGTGATGTGATTGGTCACTCACCGGGACCTGACTGGACAGCGGGAAACTGTTTGCTGGGCTCTTCTTCTTGCTGTTGCTGTTGTTGTTTGTTCCGCCGCCTGCGCTCATGGTGCTGCCGCCCGACATCTTACGCTTCCGCCGCTTGCTCGGCGCCTGTCTGGCTGGTTCAGCTGCGGAGAGACGCGACACGTTACACAAACACCAGCGGTGCATCTGAGAACGGAAAGAAGGATTCCTCACCTGGTGGAGCGACCATCCTCTGCCACTTCTGGAACAGACACGTCTTCAGACAGTCTCGGGGACTCAGACTGTACGTCTTGTGCCTGGACATCAGCTCCTGCATGGGCTCCAGGATTACACACAACTGAGAGACACAACAAGAGAAGTTACTCATCTGCTGAATGACAGCCAAACTTCATCCATGAAAATTTTGTTAATAAAATGATCGAGCTAGAAGAACAGCGTAAGAACTTTATCACGTCTGTTCTCTCTGTATAATCTCAGAGAGCATTTATAACGTTAAACACATGTGCAGTAAGATGATTTTAGCATTTTTGACATTTCAGTGTGGATGAGGAAACAAAAACACTGTTTTCAAATATATCCGGATTAATGTCGACGTAGCCAGTGTGGTGTTCGTACTCTGAGGTAGTTGAGGGTGGAGTTTGACAGGCCGCATCTGGTGATGTTTTTGGAAAGCTGATCCAACATCTGCGGGTCCTGTGCCTGAGACGGAAACACACCATTGTCATACATAAAAACAAACACGTGTAATTCTACAGCGAGATCCAGGAGGAGGAACTGACATGCATGGCCAGGATGCTGCGGGGAATGAGTTCTCTGTGCTGCCGGATGCTGAAATGCCACGTCTTTATTCTCATCATGTCATCAAACATGAACTCCAAGTACAGACGGCCCTCCACACACACCTGAGGAGACCAGCAGAGAGTTACACACACACAACAAAACAACAAAATCATTACATTAAACATTACGTTAAACAACACACACCTGAGTGAACATGGGTTTGCCGTTCTGCGTGACCATAGTACACTGATCGCAGTCCAGAGACACAAAGTTGTTGTGGAAAGACTCTTTAGGGTGTTTCAGGACGTAGTAGAGCTCGTTAGCGCCGCCCTCAAACACACTCCTGAAGTAACGAGGAATCAGCGTCCGACCGATCGCTGAAGAGAGACAAGAATGCATCCATCAGAGAAAGAAATCAATTCAATTCTCAAAGTGTTTTGGAAATCTTTAACTGAATGTCACGACATAATGAGCAGTGAAATTGTGCTTTTATGACACTGAATGTCACATCTGTAATGAAACAAAAGCAACAGTATGTCAACGTTTGAGTTATTTTTTATAGTGAGGCACAGAGATGTTAATATCAGGTCTGAATGTCTGAAATGTGATACTCACTGTATCGTTTCGGACCGTCCTCCAGACAAAATGTGATAGTGAGCATAGCATCATCCTCAAAGAATTCAGTAGTGAAAGCGTCCCACCACAGATTATCACACTCCTGAGAGAGAGAAACATTCATTCAGCTGATGTTTCTGTGCTAAAGTTACAGGGTTTATGTCAGGCATATTGCTGATAGACATGTTTCTGATAGTTAACACTGAGAGCTATAAATGTAAACAGAAAACCAGAAAATGCGCCTCACCTCCGTCCAGTTCTGAAGCCGTTTGTTGAGTTCAAATATCCTGTAGTCTGTCTGATTCCCATAAGGTGTGTGTCTCCTGAGAAAGACAGAGTGTGTTAACACTCACAGACACACACTAATACTTTCTGCACTTTATATGCGTCGTGCTTTTACAAATAAACATCCTAATGCAGCACCTGTTTGTTTTAATGTAACACGGTTGTGCATTAACCCTATAATTTTACTGTATCATATCTGATACACACATTTCTAAGGTCACTAAATGATCTGATAAACCTGTCGCACTCAATCTCCTCCAGTCCTTCTGTCTCTGATCGATAGTTTAGACTGTTTTATCAAGTAAAAGTCTTTTAGCATAATTGTACAAACTCGTGCTTCACGTGTCTTTCAGCTGTGAAATCTGCACTGATTTTATCAAGTAAACGTAAGAATAACTTTGATATTGTTAGTAATATTTCAACTGGACTGAAGCAGGTTTATCCAGAAAAATCATGAGTATCAAATATGATCATCAGGTTTATTTGTTCATCTCTCAACCATCATTGTATTGCATTGCATTATATGTTTTAAAACTACATAAAACCAAGCATTTAAATATCATCTCACTAAGACATATTATTGGCAGATTTTGATATTTAAATGCATTTTTTCAGAATGTCATCTTAAATATCAGCATCTGCAGCAAATTTCATATTGTTGGGCCTCTAAATTAAATTAAGGTGTTTTTTCCTCCATCAGACTATATGAGCCATAAAAGCATCAAATATGACACAAAACAAAGAACATATGCACACTTTTTTATATATATTTTGTCTAAAAGGTTCAATGAACCATTTAATAACTGATTTTTCTGACTATAATTTCATATGTCAGGCTTTACGGGGCTAAAGAGATGTGTAAATGCCTCACCCGATGCCCGGCTCCAGATATGTGGGGGGGTACATGGGCGTCGGGCTGCAGAAACAAGACAGAAGGCCGTGAAAGATCATGTCAAACCTCATAATGTTCTAATAACATGCTTAATAAATTCCACACAGCCCTCACAAGGCCATACTGTAACAAACGTTCAGACGCTGAAGCAAACAAATGCAGTTCTCTGCTGTAGGCGCCATTACAGCCAGGAAGACAGCCAGTCGTTTTCTGTATTTATCAGCATGCCACAGTAGATATGACACCCGCTAGACTTTACTGCCCTGCCACACTGGAAGCCACACCCACTTCCTTGGATGCTGTCCAATCCTGGATACTGATTGACAGCTCGTTTCCACCACAGAGCGGAATGAGTCCTGTGGACACGAGCACTTCCTGCTCCCGCTATCTGACAGAAACAAGCGCTGATGCAGCTCTTCTGTCCACACAGGAACTCTCAACGCAGCATCCAAACAGCCGCTGAACCTCATGAGTGATCATTTTAGTGCTGAATAAAAATATACTTATAATATCCCTCGACTGACAGAGTTTAAAATTTCAGGCTTTCAGACCCTTTTAAGACCTGCGCAAATTAAATTAATACCATATGTCCATTCAGAAAAGCATGATACAATCTCAAAATAATCATGCATCTCAGAATCTTTTACTTCATTAAACTGGCTGCGGCACACATTCAACGAGGACTTAAAAGGGTTAGTTCACCCAAAAATGAAATTTCTGTCATTAATCACTCTCCCTCATGTCGTTCCACACCTGTAAAACCTTTGTTCATCTTCAGAACACAAATTAAGATATTTTTGATGAAATCCGAGAGGTATGTGACTCGTCCATAGACAGCAATATAATCAACACTTTCAAGGTCCAGAAAGGTACTGAAGACATCGTTAAAACAGTCATGTGACTGCAGTGGTTCAACCTTAATGTTATGAAGCGACGAGAATACTTTTTGTGCGCAAAAACAAAAAAATAACGACTTTATTCAACAAATTCATCTCTCCCCGGTCATTCTCCTATGCTATTTTCGTTGCAGCGCTTCCAGGTTCTACGTCAGAATGCTGGCTCAGTATTGGCCGACGCTGTTCACATGATCAGCACGACGCATGTGTGTGATGCTGACGCAGGAGCCGACCAATAATAAGTCAGCGTTTGGACGTAAACACGGAAGCGGTGAACTGTGTTCACGGCGTACGAGTCTGACAGGGGAGAGACAAATTTTTTGAATAAAGTGGTTATTTTTGTTTTGTTTTTGCGCACAAAAAGTATTCTCGTCTCTTCATAACATTAAGGTTGAACCACTGCAGTCACATGACTGTTTTAACGATGTCTTTAGTACCTTTCTGGACCTTGAATGATGGTGATTTCGTTGTTTTCTATTGAGGATGAAAAAAAAACTCTCAGATTTCATCAAAAATATCTTAATGTGTGTTCTGAAGATGAACGAAGGTCTTACAGGTGTGGAACGACATGAGGGTGAGTAATTAATGACAGAAATTTCATTTTTGGGTGAACTAACCCTTTAAAATGACTGTGATGACTTTGAAACAGATTAACATCAGCTCACCCCACGTCTCTGTCCAGCATGGTGCCGGGGTGGAAGGGGGGGAAAGCACTTCCGTTGGGGGGCTCCTTTGGGGAGTACAGCTTGAACGACTTGGAGGAACAGCCTGAGCAGAGAGAGAGAGAGACAGAGATGAGCTCGTTCAGCTATAATTTCGACAACACATCAGAGTTTAATGACACAACATTCATCAGCATATTAGAATGATTTCTGAAGGATCATGTGACACTGAAGACTGGAGTAATGATGCTGAAAATTCAGCTTTGATCACAGAAATAAATTACACTTTACTATATATTCACATAGAAAACAGCTGATTTAAAGCGCAATAATATTTCAGGGATCCAGTGGCTGGGGGGTGTTGTACAGTGACTGTCTCTCACACTCGAGCAGTAAAGACCCTCCATAAACTCAGCGCAGGGGGCGAAGGTCAGCCACACCCCTCACCCCCTCCATCCCGCCAATTAAACACATCTATAACACGATGCATTCAGCCACAATGAGGTCACGACCCCTGTTGTCGCGGGAACAGCTCCGCCTCATAATGACTGCTTGACGTGTCTCGCAAATAAATCTGAGAGCTGTCAACGTCACGGGCACGTCGTAAAATGGAGGATCAAGCGGCACAGGAAGACAGTCTCTAATTGATTTATACAAACAATCATTTCAGAGTAACATTCAAAAACAAACTACTGGATTCGGAGTCTATTTTGGACATGTTTGAGTTTAAAATAGTCCATAGTGTGTATATATATATATATATATATACACACACACACTATGGACTATCTGTAACGCTGCTTTGAAATGTGTAAGTGAAAAGCACTAAACAAATAATTATGTCTTGACTAAAAAAAAGGCAGCATTTCCTATCCAGATACCCATGTTTTATAGTCAATAATCATAATAATAACATTGATTTAACATCCAGAAATAGCCAAACTTTAAAGTGTTAGTTCACCTAAAAATGTAAATTCAGTCATTAATTCCTCACCCTCATGTCGTTCCACACCCGTAAGACCTTCATTCATCTTCAGAACACAAATTAAGATATTTTTGATGAAATCTGAGGGGGTTTTTTTTATAGAAAGCAACAAAATTACCACATTCAAGGTCCAGAAAGGTACTAAAGACATCGTTAAAACAGTCATGTGACTGCAGTGGTTCAACCTTAATGTTATGAAGAGACGAGAATACTTCTTGTGCGCAAAAACAAAACAAAAATAACGACTTTATTCAACAATCTCTTCTCTTCCCTGTCATTATCCTTACGCAGGTGACGCAGTAAGTACAGTGAAGCTTCCGTGTTTACGTCCGAGTGCTGGCTCAGTATTGGCCAAAGCTGATCACGTGATCAGCACGACGCATGCGTGTGACGCTGATGGCCAATAATGAGTCGGCGTTCTGACGTAGAACCTGGAAGCGCTGGACATAAACAACGTATGAGAATGACACAGAAGAGAAGAGATTGTTGAATAAAGTGGTTATTTTTGTTTTGTTTTTGCGCACAAAAAGTATTCTCGTCTCTTCATAACATTAAGGTTGAACCACTGCAGTCACATGACTGTTTTAACGATGTCTTTAGTACCTTTCTGGACCTTGAATGTGGTAATTTTGTTGCTTTCTATAAAAAAAACCTCTCAGATTTCATCAAAAATATCTTAATGTGTGTTCTGAAGATGAACGAAGGTCTTACGGGTGTGGAACGACATGAGGGTGAGGAATTAATGAAGGGTGAACTAACACTTTAACCTAGTAGGTGCTTTTAACCAAAGTGACTTGCGTGACCAGACAACGAAGCATGTGTTTGATAAGAAACATGAAGCATGCTGAAGCAAATCTGTCTACAAGAAACCAACAATAACTGGTACAACAAAATATCCTGCTGAAGTTAAAAGCAAACAACCGCCTGTAAGTTTGAAGAGCAACACATGCTCAATGTAAGCAAGATTTTCCAACTGATTAAACGTCTACGATCAGATGTCTGACGTGGATTTCATCTGAAGGGCAGCATGATTTCATCTCCGTCCTGGTTCAGACACCTGATAAACAAACACACTTCAAAACTGACGTCCATCTAAAAGACTTCACTGTTATTGGTGATTCACTGTCATATACGTGCGTGTTCCCTAGACAGACAACTGAAAGATTCAGAGCAAACTTCAATCTGGCGCTCAGGAAGTGTCCCGAAATCAGAGCACATCCTTCATTAAACATTCATAACAGACTTTGAGCCATTAAATATTCACTGGGCACAAGTTAGTCCTGCTCACAGAGTGTCCAACACAAATCCCTTCTAAAACAGCACCACGCTTATCAATATTACACGGCCAACAACACTTCGACGTCAGACGTGACTATATTCAACATCATCACAGGATGCATGCAGAAAGAAATCAGCATTTTTTCCTGTTCAGCCATTTAGTAAGTAAATAAAACGTGCGCATTAGATCTTAAGAGCTTCCCATTAAGAAATATAATTCAACTGCTGCTTAATGAGTTTCTAAATCAAATCAAACAAACTCTCGTGCAGTAAATTGCTTTCTTGAAAACATCAGCACCACATGCACATTACTTCAGGCTACAATGTGGCCGTAATCTAATTCCCATCTAAATGTGCCACATGGTAAGTTGAGAGCTTATAGGACAGTTACAGCTCTGAACATACGAATGACATGTTGTGTTGATTTTATGCCTGACATAACCGGCTAATGGTCCATCGCATGTGAAAAGTGGGAAACGATGATCCTATGATCTCTGCTAATGACTGTTTTCACCACAACACCACAGAGACCCTCGAGATGATGCTGATGGCTTCCAGTAAATGGAAATTACTGCGAATTAAGATGAAAACACGAGAGAGCCACTTTACAGAGTCGACAGCTGCTGATACAGGAATATTTCACCATTACACAAACATTAATACAGCTCTGAAGTCTTACTGGAGTGACTGTAACTCTCCAAACATCATGTCAGAATGCACTGATTGGATTGTGATTATTTATAAATGGTTTTATGAAATGTAGCAGGTCAAAATAAACATCTGAAATAAGGATTTTAATGGGAAAATAACATTTTAAGGAAATAAATAGACATTATTTAAAGAGTTTAAAAGTTTTAAACATGTATATCTGACTTTCAGTAACTAAAATAAACAGAATGTGATGGTGTTCATTGTGGAATAAACAGAATATCTCTGGTCATGAGACCCATGAGCTCAAATAGTGTGTGTTTACACTACATTATCTCACACACACATTCAGTAACACAACACGTTTAGTGAGAAATCCTAATCTGACAGACTTTAATAACGCAAAACTGACAATACAGGTTCAGATGAGCATGAGTGTTCATAAATAAAGCCCTGATGAGGCCCGAGGCTACAGGCTAATGCTAACAGCGCAATAAAACACCGACATGAACCAAAGAACCGTTGAAATAAAACACCAAAACAAGATCTAATAAAACCGTAAAACCTGTCAAAATAAAAGTCGACAATGAAATTAAAATAAAACCCCCCAGTCGGTTGAAATAACAGTTGAATGTCCCATTAAAGCCGTGTAAATAAACCCCCTCAGCTTTACCTGGAACACTGACGTAACGGAGGATCGACCGACTCCGAACGGGTTTTATGTGAATCCCGGGACGCGGGGAATCATGAAAATCGGTGTAAAACCATGAGAAACGTTAGTTATTGAGGTAGAATCGTCAGGTTTAACTCGCGCGAGGCCTCAAGCTGAAGGTCCCGCGGCGCTCGTGCTCGATGAACCCGCCTCAAGAGTCTTTGTGTTCACGCGCTGAACGAACAATAGACGCGCGCAGGCCCGACTGATGCTCTCTCTGCCTCTCTCTCTCTCTCTCTCTCTCTCTCTCTCTCTCTCTCTCTCTCTCTCTCTCTCTCTCTCTGTGTGTGTTCTTTCACCTCCTTCAATCTCTGTCTCTCAAGATTATAGCTTGCTTACATAGTCAAAGCTTTCATTTAGGAAATAAATATTTGCAGTATTTTTTATATTATATATATATATTAGTTTTTTACAGTATATATATGTATGTGTGTGTATGTGTGTGTGTATATATATATATATATGTGTGTGTGTGTGTGTGTGTGTGTGTCCTATGTATATGTACGTGTGTATGTGTATATATATATATATGTACATATACTGTATGTATGTGTGTGTGTGTGTGTGTATATACTGTATGTATATGTACGTGTGTATGTGTATATATATATATATATGTGTACATATACTGTATGTATGTGTATGTATATATATGTGTGTGTGTATATACTGTATGTATATGTGTGTATGTGTGTGTATGTGTATATATAGTTATATGTATATATGTATGTATATATACTGTAAGTATGTGTGTATGTATATGTATATATACTGTATGTATATATGTATATATATAGTTATATGTATATATGTATGTATGCATGTGTGTGTGTGTGTGTGTGTATACTGTATGTATATGTGTATGTATGTGTGTGTGTGTGTGTGTGTGTATATATTTATATGTATATATGTATGTATATATTTGTATATATACATGTATATACATATACACACACACACACACACACACTTATTTATAATTTTTTAAAACTTTTTATTCATTGTATTATTCATTGTTATATTAAATTGTATTACTAAATTTTTTAATTTGAATATATTTATCAATAAGCAGATCAATCTTTATTCCCATAACAGTTATGCTGTAGACAGGTGCTTATATTCATTTTGTGCCCGTCTGAATTTCCCATTCAGTTCGATGTAGTCCACTTTATTTGCATGACAAACAGTTACATAAACCTTCTCTCGTTCTGTCTCTCAGTGAGATGGATTCTGTCTGTCTCTGTCTGTCTCTTCCCCCAGTGCGATTTGTTTGCTAAGCACATTTCACATCTCTCTGTCATCACTTCACGTATCGACCAATGAAGAAATAAATCATGACTTACAAATGTGCACATCAACTCAACAGCGCCAAGTGCATCTTATATTAAGATCAGTTTACAGGCTTTAATGCAGAATTCAGACGCATGAAGACCTGCTCAACTCCAGCACTGCTTCAAAAGAAAATCAGGCATGTTCAGATTTACATGCAGCCTTTTCAAACTCAATCAGCAAGTCACAATATAAAACAATTAATAACAACATAATGCACACTTTCTGAGGAGATTAGCATACTTGAGCTTGTCAAAACAAATCAATGATTCAATTACACATGCAAACATCTCAATTGCATTAGTCCACTTCATAGTCGGACGCTCTTCAAGCGCCCGATAAATGACAATTATACAGCTGGGAATTTCAAATAATCAATTCTGACCCGGGTCGATGGTAAGCCACTTAACGCAGAGGTGCTAATCAATGACGATGACATTACAGTCCCGCGTTATAGACTGACAAATAATCCAGGTTCACATCACGCTGTTAAAAGATGTTTCGGTGCATTTGCACGTTATGCATATATGTTTGGGTGGGGGATGAGAAGGTGAGCCGTGTCCCGAGAGAGTGTGTTCATATTACATGCGCTTGCATCAAAACACAACGATGTTGTGCATGAATAAACAATCTGTCAAACTGATACACAAACAAACAGGCGCACTAAAAATATGGTTAAAATAATAAATAATCAAAGCTTCCTCGCAGTCGCAGGAAGGGATTGTGCCATTGAAACGGTACACAAAGGTTAATCTTCTAATGTGTGTGGGGGTCAAATTCAGGCTCAGCCTTCAGCTTTAGCTGTCAGAGGGACATGAGGCCTTATCTGCAGCTCAACTCGGCACACGCTGCGCTGAACACGTGCTCAGTTTCTTCAGAACCGTTCCAGGATCAACTCCACATGCTGAGAGTTTGAGATGCGGCTAAACCCGTTTAGAGACGCACACATTCACTGCAGTCATGTGCTGGTAGACTTTGTTTATCTTCACGAGAGCATGCTGGGGGACGCAGAAAGCAGCTCTTCGACACAACAACTGAGTAAATATGGTTTTAGGGTGTACTGTTCGTTTCTAAAGACCACTGCACACATCAGTCTGAAAGCTGCTTTGACTTCATATCAGTATGGAAGCTTGTCTCTGCCACGGAATAAAAAATAAAAAGGTAATTACAACTTTTTTCCAAGAATTCTGAGAAGAAAAGTCCAAATTTTGAGATAAAAAGTTGCAATTACCTTTATAAATTTTTTTATTCTACATTGAAAAAATAAAAACAGAATTGCGAGAAAAAAGTCAGAATTGCGGGATGTAAACTTAGAATTCCGAATAAAAGTAAGAATTGCGGGATGTAAACTTAGAATTCCGAATAAAAGTAAGAATTGCGGGATGTAAACTTAGAATTCCGAATAAAAGTAAGAATTGCGGGATGTAAACTTAGAATTCCGAATAAAAGTAAGAATTGCGGGATGTAAACTTAGAATTGCAGGATGTAAACTTAGAATTCCAAATAAAAGTCAGAATTGCGGGATGTAAACTTAGAATTCCGAATAAAAGTAAGAATTGCGGGATGTAAACTTAGAATTCCGAATAAAAGTAAGAATTGCGGGATGTAAACTTAGAATTGCAGGATGTAAACTTAGAATTCCGAATAAAAGTCAGAATTGCGGGATGTAAACTTAGAATTCCGAATAAAAGTCAGAATTGCGGGATGTAAACTTAGAATTGCAGGATGTAAACTTAGAATTCCAAATAAAAGTCAGAATTGCGGGATGTAAACTTAGAATTCCAAATAAAAGTCAGAATTGCAGGATGTAAACTTAGAATTCCGAATAAAAGTCAGAATTGCGGGATGTAAACTTAGAATTGCAGGATGTAAACTTAGAATTCCAAATAAAAGTCAGAATTGCGGGATGTAAACTTAGAATTCCGAATAAAAGTCAGAATTGCGGGATGTAAACTTAGAATTCCGAATAAAAGTCAGAATTGCGGGATGTAAACTTAGAATTGCGAGGAAACAAAAATAGAATTGTGAGATAAAAAGTTGCAATTACCAGTTTTTATTCCGTAGTGGAGGAAAACAAAACAGAATTGCGAGATGTAAACTCAGAATTCTGAGGAAAAAAGTCAGAATTGCAAGATGTAAACTCAGAATTCCGAGGAAAAAAAACAGAATTGTGAGATAAAAAGTTGCAATTACCTTTTTAATCTTTGTATTCTGTGGTGAAAAAAAAACAAAAACAGAATTGCGAGATGTAAAATTAGAATTCCAAATAAAAGTCAGAATTGCAAGATGTAAACAAAGAATTCTGAAAAAAAAGTTAGAATTGCGGGATGTAAACTTTGAATTGCAAGGAAAAAAGTCAGAATTGCAAGATGTAAACGTAGAATTCTGAGGAAACAAAAACAGAATTGTGAGATTAAAAAGTTGCAATTACCAGTTTTTATTCCGTAGTGGAGGAAAACAAAACAGAATTGCGAGATGTAAACTCAGAATTCAGAGAAAAACGTCAGAATTGCGAGATAAGAAGTTATAGTTAGGCTATATTTATATATGACACCGTGGTCCCGTGAGGCACGACATTTCCTTCATTTGTACGTTTCTACATATAGCGGAATGACAATAAAGCTCACTTGTCTTGACTTGACATAAAGCTCACTTCAGATATAAACTCACAATTGTGAGGAAAAGTCAGAATAGTGAGATAAAAAGTCAGAATTACCTTTTTATTCCATGACAGAAACAAGCTTCTCAATGGCAAACTCTGCATACGATCAAATATCAAGGCCAACAATAGCAAATAATACAGTAGAATGCTCTATTCTCACCTACTGCTTCTAGTTGGTCCATCATGCTGACAGCTTCTGAAGCTCCTTACAGAAAATACACGCAGACGCACGTGTGTCTTCCTCTCTCTCTCTCTATCCCTCTCTCTCTCTCTCTCTCTCTCTCCCTCTCCCTCTCTCTCTCTCTCTCGGGTATCTCTGAAGGCCAGGCTTTTGGCTGAAGGGCTGTAGTTAAAGCGATGGGGGAAGGTTGAGGACTATCTAACCCCTCTGTGTTCCCTAGTCAACAGGAAGTCAAGAGGTATACATCTGTCACAGGCTTGATAACACACACTAATGCAAGCCCCCCGCTGCCCCCAAAACTGGCCCGAAGCAAACTGCCCTACACAGCAGGAAGATTATGAAGATTGTATTACACTGTAAACAATGATTTTTACAAGTTCGAAACAATGATTATTAGGGTATGTTACAAGAAAACACTAGTTCAGTCTTTCTACTTCAAAATGTCACAATCACCTAAATGTGAATGCAACTTAAGAATGATTATTTATTTGCAAATTTAGCGAATGCAATTTTTGCATTTATCCCCAGTAACCAGTGAAAACATGACCCATGATGCACTGATGCTCTGGGGCTTTAATTCACAGATATAATGAACAGAAGTGACCCTGAATTCACAGCTCTGACCAGTCAAGCCCCTCCTCCCACCTGTGACACAAAGAGGTGGGCGGGGCCCTGTAATGATTGACAGGTCTCCCACGGGGCTGGTGCATTTCTGTGGCGCTAAGCTGTAAATCAATGCTGCTTTAAAGTGCTGATCACAGCATTTGGATTAAGATCCAGCGGATCTGAAGCTGGAGGCGCTACAGACGGACAGGAGAGGTCTCAGGTGACATATTCAATGATCACAGCAGACAATGTGATCTTTTTAGATGTGGTAAACAGGTCAGGGAAGAGCTGTCAGACTATCTGGTTACTGAATACAACAGACGCCACCTAGAGGTGAGAGGTGTCGATGATGAATACTAAAATATTGCCTACTGTTGCTCAGAAATAGTGTGTGCAACAGTGCGGTGATAAGATGCTACAGTATCACATGACCTTGTTTATTTCAGTAAGTTATCAACTTAGCAGGGTTATTATTGTTAACTAAAACCATTAAAAATATTTGTTAATTTAAATAAAATAATATAAATATATATATATTTTTAATTTTATTTATTTTTTATATTATTTATTATTAATAATATTTATTTATTTATTTATTATTTTTAATTTTATTTTATATAAAATGATGTAAAATATAAAAAATGATAAAAAACAAATTAAACTAATTTTATTTCAGGTAGTTTAAGGTTTGTTTAGTTTAAGTTCAAGAACTAAACTTTTGATAACTAAAACTGAAGACATAATTTTAAAAAATATAATTAAAATGACAAAAACACAAAAAATTTAATTAAAATGGAAAATATAAAAATTAATAAAATTTAAAATATTAATTTAAAATTTTAAATAGTTTTCATTAATTCAAAATATCGATAAAACTATAATAATATATTAATTATAATACTAAAATACATTATTTGCAATTTTAATTACATTTAAAGGTGCATTAATAAATATATTTTTATATATAAAATAAAATAATTTTATTTTTATATTTATTATTTATTAATAATAATATTAATAATAATAACTTATTTTTTAAAAGATATTTATTTATTTTATATAAAATGATATATATAAAATATTTTTTATTTTTTAAATATTTAAACATTTTATTTCAGGTAGTTGTAATTTTTGTTTAGTTTAAGTTCAAGTACTAAACTTATGATAACTAAAACTGAAGACATAATTTAAAAAAAATATATAATTAAAATAACAAAAAACACAAAAAAATTTATTAAAAAATTATTAATTTTAAATTTTAAATATTTTTTATTAATTCAAAATATTAATAAAAATTATATTAATTATACTACTAAAATACATTATTTGCCATTTTAATTACATTTAAAGGTGCATTAATAAAATATATTTTTATATATATATAAAGAAATAATTTTATTTTTATATTTATTATTTATTAATAATAATATTTACTTATTTTTTAAATATTTATTTATATTTATTTATTTATTTTATATAAAATGATATAAAATATTAAAAAAATAAACATTTTATTTCAGGTAGTTGTAATTTTTGTTTAGTTTAAGTTGAAGTACTAAACTTACTATAACTAAAACTGAAGACATAATTAAAACAATAATTAAAATGACAAAAACACAAAAAAACTAAATTAAAATGTAAAATATAAAAAAACATTCAAAATATTAATAAAAACTATATTAATTATAATAAACTGCCATTTTAATCACATTTAAAGGTGCATTAATATTTATTCCCAAATCAAATTACTGCCTCTTCTATAAAAAAGAACCATACATATTCCCTGAGTGTCATAAACTGATAAATCTTAGTGAAGTGTGACATAAATCCTCATATTGATTGGTTTACTTACATCCTTAACTGTTTCATATTTGCTGTAAAAGAGTTTTTGAGACTCCATCCACCAAAACCAATGGTTTTATGAGCCAAACAACACATGATAAAGCTCAGCTCTGATCAGCTGGTCATATCAGATCAGTGAAGTGAGCCTGTGTCACTCTGAGTGTCTGGTGGCTGATGGGTACGTCACATTGCCCTGATGCTGCTGCTGCTGTGTTCTCTGCACAGGAAGCCATTTTGTGCCAGATCTGTGGCGGTGTGCAGGAGACAGCAGGTCTGATGAGCAGAAACAGCCTGACCAATGACAGATCAGTCTGCCTGAAAAACACTCAGACACACAGAGACACGCGAGCTGCCCGACCTCCCCTGCTTCAACACAAACATCCTCACGTCCTCCTCCTCCTCCTCTTTGTCTGTCTCTGCTTGTGTAACTGCTGCTTTTGGCTGTTGCCATTTTCGCAGCGCTCTGCTTTAAGTGATTTTCCTCTAATCAAGAAGACCATGTGACTCTCCGCATGAGAGCACAAACCTCTCCGCGCACAGACAGAAACTGGGAGAAAAAGAGAGATGTTAGTGTGTGATCTAGAGGCTACGTTCACACATTTCGGACAAAATCTGTATTGAAGATTAAAATCATGCTGAATCGAACATTACAATATAATTTAGAAATTGTACTATAGTACCACAGTATTAATAACTATTATATTTTAACTATTACAGTATTAATAGTATACACACACACTCTCTCACACACACACACACATAGCCATGGATCGAGACCACACAGGAGAGACACACACACACACAGAGGAATGTAAACACACACGTTTCACTGCTTTACTGAGGACATCTCACAGACGCAATGGTTTTAAAGTGGCAGTGATGATATTTACTATAACCCACCCCAAACCTGCTGATATCTGAGATTTAAAGCTGAACATGACTGGCTGATTTATGAGTGAGCACAGCAGCACTTTAAATCTCCTGAAGTCATGCAGTCAGTGAAACACACGGGTTCGCATGTATTTTCTGTCCGACCACAATCCCCACAGACAGAATCTGAGCTTCTACTGAATTACAAAACATAAACTCAACAGCCCATGAAGTTACAAAACCACAAATCAGTCCGAATCCTCACGCAAATCAATAAATCCATACACACACGCTCAGGTTTCTGCTGTAAGAGAGCGATTCCCGTTTGACTGACAGATGCTGAACGCGTCTGGATTTACAGCCGCTCGAATAACCCGCCGATTCACGAGGCTGATTCTGATACGTGTGAAAATGAATTTAATGCTCCATAAAGCTGCAGACGTGATCTTTTGCAGGAAGGAAACACTTTACTGAAGCAGAGAGTCTGAACTGTAGAAGAGGTAAATGAGACTCACTTTACTTCTGTAATGTGATGATTTCTACATTACTTTTTACATTTATGCATTTAGCAGATGATTTTATCCAAAAGAGGAACAAACGCAATTCATCAAAGCAATTACAAATCATTAAAGGATTAGTTCAGTTCTGAATTAAAATTTCCTGATAATTTACTCATCCAAGATGTTCATGTCTTTCTTTCTTCAGTGGAAAAGAAATTAGGGAAAACATTCCAGGATTTTTCTCCATATAGTGGACTTCACTGGGGTTCAACGGGTTGAAGGTCCAAATGTCAGTTTCAGTGCAGCTTCAAAGAGCTCTACATGATCCCAGACGAGGAATAAGAGTCTTATCTAGAGAAACCATCGGCCATTTTCTAAAAAAAAATAAAATTTATATACTTTTTAACCACAAATGCTCATCTTGCGCTGCTCTGTGATGCTCCACGCATTACGAAATCACGTTGGAAAGGTCACGCGTGACGTAGGCGGAAGTACTGAGTAAGTGAACGTCAAAGACTAAGTCAAACGGCCTTTACAAAAAAAAAAAAAAGGTAAAACAACGATGTCGGACAATTTTGAAGTTGGAGGAGAAAATGAGATGGAGTTTTTTGCCCTACCGCGGTACTTCCACCTACGTCACGCGTGACCTTTCCAACGTGATTTCGTAATGCGTGGAGCATCACAGAGCAGTGCAAGACGAGCATTTGTGGTTAAAAAGTATATATTCTATTTTTTTTTTTTAGATAATGAGCGATGGTTTCTCTAGATAAGACCCTTATTCCTCGTCTGGGATCGTGTAGAGCTCTTTGAAGCTGCACTGAAACTGACATTTGGACCTTCAACCTGAAGTCCACTATATGGAGAAAAATCCTGGAATGTTTTCCTCAAAAACCTTTATTTCTTTTCCACTGAAGAAAGAAAGACATGAACATCTTGGATGACATGGAGGTGAGTAAATTATCAGGAAATTTTCATTCCGAAGTGAACTAATCCTTTAAAATGCAGAGCAGGAATTGATTTGATCTGAATTTGAGTGTGGAGGACTTTCTTCTCATTTAAACCCCTCATACTTATAATTTCTCAACATAATATTCTCTATGCTCAACAATTTTCAGCAATTATATTTAGATACTGTAAATACAGTAAAATAGCATTTAAAGTCCCCTCAAAGAGAGAAAAAGAATCATCAGAATCAGATCATGCATCTTATTTCACATGCACTGCAAAAATGCTTTTCTTACTTAGTATTTTTGTCTTGTTTCCAGTCCAAATATCTAAAGACTTTTAAATCAAGATGCATTTACTAGACAAATAATAAAAAACAAATTTGCTTAAAACAAGCTAAATTATCTGCCAATGGAGTAAGAAAAATAATCAAGTTTCTGTTTAAATTATGATTATTTTTCTTAACCCACAATTTTGCAAAAACTCACTTAATTTTCTTTTTTCTTTTTTTTTTTTCAGTAAACAAGACATAAGATCTTTACTTGTCAAGTAAATGCATCTTCATTTAAGATTTTATAGATATTTGGACTGGAAACAAGACAAAAACACTAAGTAAGAAAAGCAGTTTTCGCAGTGTGTGAACAGAAACTTAGGTCAGACGTGATGATCTAACGGCTCCGAACACATCCAACACGCTGTAAACACACAAGACATGAAAGATCTGGAGGGCCGTTTGACCCCTGAGAGCCTCCGTCTAAATGAAACACATCATCTGTGTTTGGATCAGACACATTCCCTGGAAAGATGGAAACATTTATCATCACTCACAAAGAGCGAAACAACATTTGGACGAGCTTAAAAAGTTCAAATCAGCGACAGTTTTCCTAGAAAATAAGCAGAGTGTCACCTGACCACTTGTTGATTTATACATTAAGGCCTGTTCACACCAAGAACGGTAACTATGATAGCGATGATTTCGTTCTGCAGTTTTGTCGTCTGTCGCTTTAAATGCTTGAGCTCTTTATTCTGATTGTTCCAAAATGATTCCAGAGATATCTCTGCTATTCTTTTATATTTTGAACGATTTTAGAAATATAACTTCATCGTTCTTGGTGTGAACGGACCTTTAGACGTGACGATACTGTTCCCCCCGCAAACACATAAATTATATCAAGTAAACTCTCTTCTGTAAGCACATCTGCTCATCTGGGATGTGACAGAGAAGCGTTTGATGTTAAATGTGTGTGACCATCACACGGCAGGGGTCGGCTTTTAAACGCAACCTGACCTTTACCCTCTAATCAAGTCACTTCAGAAACTCCTTTGATTTATCCCTTCGTTCCTCCTATAAAAGAGTCTTTCTGCTCCACATCGAACACAAAATCTTCATTTCCCAACTCAGAAATTTAGGCCACGAAACACTCCAGCCGATGGAAAACCTCGGCCGTAAATGTCACCAACGCAAACCAGCTGTTTGAGCAAATTAAACCCCCCTCCATTTTCCCCATCATCCCGCACTTCAAACGCTGCAAAAGTCAAACATCAGAACGCGGGCAGCCATGTTTATGTGCACATCTGAACCTGCTGTCCTCTCCGTCTGTCACTGCAGCGCGGCGGAGCCTTACCGGGACACGCGCAGCCTCCCACGGACATCTTCTCACATGCCCGTCGCCGGAGCCGCCGCAGCAGAACGCTGGAATGGTGCCGTTGAGATTCTCCTGCGCTGTTGCTCCGGACCACCGCGGCTGCTGCTGCTCACATGGGCGTCTGTTTTCCACACACACACACACACACACACTGAGAGCGAGAGAGGGAGGAGAGAGTGGAAAGAGAGAGAGAGAGAGAGAGAGGGAAAGGTTAAAAAAAGAACAAGCACAAAGGAATGAGAGCAGAGAGACGGAGACGCGGGGAGTTGCAGTTCGCTCGCTCTCATTAGTGTGCAGATAGCAGCGCTGCTGGAGAGAGAGAGAGAGAGAAAGAGAGAGAGAGAGAGAGACTGAGAGAGAGACTGAGAGAGAGAGAGAGAGAGAGAGAGAGAGAGAGAGACAGAGACTGAGAAAGAGAGAGAGAGAGAAAGAGAGAGAGGGAGAGAACGAGAGAGAGACAGAGAGAGAGAGAGACGTAATCTCTGACTGCCTTAGGTTTATTTACTTCAAAATAAATTCATGTTCCAGTATAATTTGATATTTACAGTTTCCAGGTCAAAGGTATATGGATCAACATTTACATTACATCATCAAGAAGCACCTTATTAATCATCGGATTCATTTTTTGATATGCTGAATAAATAATCAATTTTATCCATTGATCGCATACAGGAATATTATAGTTAAATAAAATCAAAACTATATTAAAAAAAAAAAACTTTTGTTGCTTGAAATAAAATAAACTTTAACTGAAAGAAAAATAAAATACAAAAAAACTAAAACTTATTTTATTTCAGCTAGATGCCAAGGTAATATTTCTCATTTTCATTTAGTTTAATTTAATGTACTAAAATTACTAAAACTTTAACTAAAATTAAAATGAAAACAAAAAACATAACATAAAATATAATTAAAATAATATAAACTATAATATTATTTCCATGATACTAAAATACACACACACTCACACACACACACACACACACACACACACACACTGTTCCTGATCCTCCGTCTCATCCATTGGTCCTGCAGACTCACACAACAGCACTGAGAGAGACAGAGACTGACCTCAGCATCTCTACAGGTCATCAGAGGTCACGACTGTTTTACCTGCAGATGTTTCCCGTTAAACATCTCACATCTGACCCCAGAGATTCACCCTTCACTAAGCCCCGCCTTTAAAGCGTTACTGACCAATAGGACTTTAGCAACTGTTGCTGACTTGAGAGATGAACAATGACCGACTGTGTCCCGGCCACAAATCTCCACAAACCCTAAAACTTTCTGATTATTTCCAGTTTTAAATTAGATTTTGAAACCATATCTTCAACGTGCTCCCCGCTGTATATAGTGAGTTATTATATATATTATAATTGGAATAAGATGGGCTGGTAAAAGCTGGGGGGCAAAGAAATAAGTATAAATGTATAATAAAATATCAAAATATTATTTAAAATATTAAAACTATTTTTAAAAATTTGTTGGGAAAAAGTAAAATACATATATACTAAAAATAAAATAAAAAATGCATGTATACTAAAAATATAAATTACTAAAGAAATATTTAAAATATTAAATTAAAAATATTAAAATATTATATTATTTGTTGGGCAGACAAATAAAAGTACATGCATACTAAAAATATAAATTAATAAAGAAATATTAAAATAATAAGTATTTTAAAATATTTGGGGAGCAAAGCAATAAAAATACACATACAAAAATTTATTAATAAAGATATATTAAAAATGTGTAAATATAAATATTTAAAAATATTTAGTGGGTAAAACAATTAAAATAAATATATGCTAAAAATCATTAATAATGAAATATTTAAAATATTAAAATAAAAAAATATTTTTAAAAAATTGTTGGGCAAAAAAATTAAAATACATGTATACTAAAAAATATAAATTGATAAAGAAATATTAAAATAATAAGTATTTAAAAATATTTGGGGAGCAAAACAATAAAAATACACATATACAAAAAATAATTAATAAAGATATATTTAAAAAATATTAAAATAAAAATATTTTAAAATATTTGGTTGGTAATATAATTAAAATAAATATATGCTAAAAATAAATAATTAAATATTTAAAATAAAAATATTTGAAATTATTTGGTAGGCAAAAAATTTAAATAAATATATACTTCAAATAATTAATAATGAAATATTTAAAATATTAAAATAAAAAGTTATTTTAAAATATTTGGTGGGCAAAAAAATAAAAATACATGTATACTAAAATAATAATTAAAGAAATATTAAAATATTAAGTATTTAAAAAATGTTTGGGAACGAAAACTAATATATATATACACACACATACACAAAAAATATTAATAAAGATATATTTAAAAATATTAAAATAAGTATTTTAAAATATTTGTCGGGTAAAAAAATTAAAATAAATATATGCTAAAATATAATTAATAATGAAATATTTAAAATATTAAAATAAAAAAAATACCTTAAAATATTTGGTGGGCAAAAAAATAAAAATATACAAAAAAAATAATAATGAAATATTTAAAATATATAAAAATACAAATATTTTGAAATAATTTTTAAAATTACAAATATTATTTTCCCACCCTGTCAGTATGACATGAACACAAGCTCTCTCTCTCTCTCTCTCTCTCAGTCTCTCTCTGTCTCTCTCTCTCTCTCTCTCTCTCTCTCTCTCTCAGTCTCTCTCTCTCTCTCTCCCTCTCTCTCTCTCTCTCTCTCTCTCTCTCTCAGTGCTGTTGGAGGAGAGACAGAGGAATGAGCTCATTACAGGAGAAACAGAGGGGGGGGTTCACTCACAGAGGGCACCGTCACCATGGCAATGTGGCAGATCACACTAGCAGGATCACACGCACATAAACACTGTACTGACACACACACACACACACACGTTTGCCCTTGATAGACAACCACCGAAATGACAAATCAATTTAACCTTAACAGAAACACACAGTATGAAGTCATTATGATCGAATTCATACTCTGTGATCTTTTAATTAGGGCTGCTCGATTATAACAAAAATCAAAATCACGATTATTTCGGTCAATACTGAAATCACGATTTAACATGATTAGTGGTGGGTGCTGCAATCATTACGCCCCGCCCCTGCAAGCTCACGCTCATCTGCATACACTGACTGCCACGCCCACATCTCAACATCCAATCAACAACCGACGCACAGACCCAAGGCCCGCCCTACATTTTTTTCCATAATCTGATTCACTCAGATGTACATCACAGAATGCAGAAGAAAAGATCTGTCGCTACTTCCATTACATCACAACCTTAAGCATAACGTCTGTATAATTTCTTATTTTTTATTAATTCATTGATATCAGTCAATATTAGATATATTAGTCAATGTTGCATATCTAATGCTCGTCTAGCATATCCAGTTTTTATGTGGGTTGAACTCAAATCAAGTATTAACATTATTGTCCAAACCACTTCTGAATAGGATGTCTACTTCAGAAATATTATGAAAATTATAGAAATATATGGTTCTGATCGCCATATATGGAAATGGGTGCGTCCTTATATTGTCACCAGTGGAGCCCGGATGTCATCTAGTGGAAGCGTTTGGTACTGCACCCAAAAAAATTCTTACTGAAAGTTCATTTTTTGAGATATCAACCTAAAATTTGACACAGAACTTGTTCAGGTGTTTGATTTTGATTTTCTTGTAGTTTTAGAGTTGAACATGTTTTGTAGAATATATATTTTATATAAAATATAAAAAATATATATTTTTATATTTTACATTTTCATAAACTTAAACTTCTATAACCTCTTTTTTTTTTTTAACTTCTGTAATAATCTGTGAAGATTCCCCTTTAAAAATACACCAAACTTCACTCTGTGCTCCAAAGTATTAAAGATTTATAACAAATTAAATTTGGAAATGTCATTCATGCCAAGAGCCGTGTCGTACATTTCCTACAAGTTACACAAGAGTTGCATAATTACAATAAAATAGAAACCAAACAAAAAAATAGAAAAATACAGCAGTTACACAAGATGTTTTACATTTACATATGACAAAAATCCTAAAACTTGTGTGTGTGTGTGTGTGTGTGTGTTTAGTCCTGTACCTCTGCGATGAAGATCTTTTTCAAAGCCGGCTGTCTCTCTCTCATGTGGTTCTGTCGGTTTCGCTGTATTTCTGCGCACACAGTCAGGTTCTCCTCTTCTGACAGAAAGAGACTCTTCATCAGCTGTTTCTTGTGTTCTCAGCTCTATAAAGGCTGTTCTGGGGTCAGATGATTGCACATCCCTGCACACATGACAGAGCAGCTTTTAGTGCTGTAGTAACTAGGCTGGCGTCCTGCTGGCAAAGTCTGATGGGGTGTCAGGTTAAAGGTCAGGGGTCGTCTATGTTGACTGATGTTCTCTGTGGAACGTGTGCAAATACAGAAAACACTCACACAGACATTTCATACGTATTATATACATTTCATAAACTGACATGATAAATAACACACACTTTAAAGTCACCATGAAATTAAAATTCAGTTTGTTTTTTTTATGGAATATTGAAGCGTTTATTCTAAATGATTTATCGGTGCACATCATTATTGTGTTAAATTCATGTTCCTCGTAATCTTGAATCAGAATAACTTCCCCTCCCTCTTCTCTTCTCTGATGATGAGGGCGGGGCAATCTGTCACATGAGATCCACCAATAGCAAACCACAACCATCCAATCAATTCCAAAAGCCCTACATTTGTTCTTGTTTGCGAAGCGTTTCACTCGGATATACGGCACAATAAACTTTCAAGTCAACTTGTATAAGTAAATATTATTTATATCAAAATGTATGACTTTCATCATTTCTACCCATTAACAAAAGGAATAAATATTAATACACTAGTATGTTTTATTTAAATCTAGTGTTTTGCACATGTTTCTGTGATGGGCATGGGTTAGAAAAGAACATGATATAAAAATCAATGGAAGTCTATGCAATGTCTTCACTAATATAGTGAAACAAATGTGTGTTTTCTCTCTTCTACATTTCATTTGAGAGGTTCTCTGGGTTTCCTGCCAAGTTCTGAGAGGCCACCGATACGGGAAAAGAGGGAAGAGGAGGGTGAATCGAGAGAGAGAGAAATCAAGGAATCTCTGTGACCTGTGACTGTTGCGCATCGTCTGTTTGAGGCGAGCGGATCTACCTGTGCGTGTCCAGATAATGGAGATCTCTCTGGAGAAACGGCAGCAGGAGGCGGGGGTCTGGATAGATCCGGAAGGTGACCCACTTTCACGGAGCTCCCTTCTGCTTCACAAGACACGCTGCTGGCCCCGTTTCAAACAACACGCGGCTCTGAGAGAGAGAGAGAACTGAAATAAGACACAGGATCTGAACACCTAAGAATAAAGGTCTGCTGACTCTGGAAAACAGTATTTTTCTTGTTCTTTGAGTAGAGCAGTTTGATGTTTTCTGCAGTCAATCCACAACATTTATTGAAATTAAACTGATTGTGAAGGCTATGACATCACAAGCTCATTAACTAGATCCCTGATATTCAAATTACGTCTAAATTATTTTCATGTTACGGCCAATGCTAACATGACATACTAAGTCATAATTACGACAAAGTTATAATTATGAAAATAAAATGCTGAAATTATGATAAAAAGATGAAATTATGACTGACTTTTTGTCAATTTCAACTCATGTCATAATCATGACTTTTTAACTTCGACTTAGTATGTCATTTTTTTTGTCATTATTACGACATAACAAAATCAAAATTCTGACATACTAAGATATAATTATGACAAAGTTATAATTATGAGATAAAAAGCCGAAATTATGACTTTGACTTTTTGTCAATCTCAACATGTCATAATCATGACTTTTTAACTTCAACTTAGTATGTCATTTTTTTTGTCATTACGACAAAAAAATTCTAAATTCTGACATAAAAAGTCATAATTATGACAAAGTTATAATTATGAAAATAAAATGTTGAAATTATGAGATCAAAAGCCGAAATTATGACTTTGTCATAATAATGACTTTTATTAAGTTTCGACTTAGTGTCATTTTTTACTTTTTGTCATAATTACGACAAAATCAAAATTCTGACATACTAAGATATAATTATAACAAAGTTATAATTATAACAAAGTTATAATTATGAGATAAAAAGCCGAAATTATGACTTTGTCATAATAATGACTTTTAACTTATAATTTCGACTTAGTATGTAATATTTTGTACTTTTTATGTCATAATTTCGACTTTTTATGTAATTATGATTTACAAAAGCATGTTTTTCTTATGTGGCAGAAGTGGTCTTCCATATTAGCCTATACTTTACTGGAAAATAAGACATATTCATTCAAATGGTTATGTGAACAATTATATAATTGAAATTATTGAGTGAAGAAATTAAGTTTGGACTTTAAAAATCCATTATTTGGCCCCAATTAATAACATGAAAACTACGAGACTTGACAGAAAATGAATAATAAATTGATATTGATAAAGGCCTCATAGCTGATCTGCCCTACCTGACAAAATCGACCACTAGATGCCACTGTATTTCGTCATCCTAATAACAAAAATCAATAGAAATGTGTAAAATAATAGTAATTTAGAATATCGTAAGAACTCTTCACAGTAAAACAAACGGTAAATGTAAAATCATGAGGCGATGTGAGTTGTTGCCTAGCAACTACAGCAAAGACCGTTGAAACGCATTCGAGCTGTCATTTTCCCGGGAACCTCCGCGTCACGTGACTCACCCGGCGCCTCGTGTGCAACTCTTCTCTCTGAAACAAAATGGCGGCGCCGCATGGCGTAAAACTGAAGGATTTAAAGTGTGATTTTACGGACAATACAGCAGCACAAGCGCACCAGGACGCTCAGGTTTTATATACGCTTCTGTTGTGTATATGCAGATGTTTGTATGAATATGTTGTGATGACGAGCATGTGTAGAAAAGACACTCAGCATGTGAACACGTGGACGTCAGCGCGTGTTAGAGGCGGATGTGAAGTTATAAATCTCGAGAAATGCGCTATTGAAATCTTATTAACGACTCGAATGCGGTTTAATTAGTTATTCACGTGTCTGAATAAAGTTTTTAAACAACAGTTTATGATTTTCAATTGTTTAAATGATCATATACCGGCATGTGTATATTTAGGTTGAAACATGATATTCAAATATAAACTGTCGAAAATAAAATTTTCTTTCATGCACATAAAGGTGGGAAATATCACTGTGTTTGATAGATTCTGTACTCAATCAGTATGAAAGGCTATTGAATGAATGAATGAAATCAAACGATTTTTTTTTTTTTTTTTACTTTTGCACGATCTTATTCTGTTAGTGCTCATCTTTAAATGAATGAATGGATGATTAAGTGAAACGTCTCTCCTCTGTCAGATAATGCTCGTGTTTCTGATCTGAGTGTCCAGTTCAAATAACGCTGACGTGTCTCGCCTCACGCACACCTGACAGAATATACTGAATTCTGTTCATTCTCTGTGATCAAGATTCAATCTGAATGAATGAAATTATTCACACTTAAATCAAATAAAAAGTTTTACATTTTAAATTGATATACAAATTTTCATTAACGCATTTCTTTTCTGGTAATTATTTGTTTATTTATTTTAAGTTCAACCAACTATTAAAATATAGTAAAATATATAATGGTATTATTCTTCATTTTTTTTGTTTCTACTGAAAAATTGTAAATGTAAGAAGCTTCAGTATCCACAGCTTACTGTAGTACTAGAAACTAGTATTTTGTATGTTTCTGCCGTGAAATAAAAATAATAAACATTTCTGAACTTTTTTTTCTCACAATAGTCAATTCTTCAAAAAGTCAGAGTCACGGTTTCTTTTCTTTTTTCTGTGGCAGAAACAAGCTTTCATAGTTATGATGATTTTTTATTATTTTTGGCCAAACATAATTTAAATTATTTACAGGGCAAACACTGCTCACAATAATCTTATTAATACCACATGTGTGATTTGATAGGAAAATACATTTGAACTAATAGGAACGACTTTCTCTTACACAATTTTTATGTGATTAAAGGAAAGTCACGGATAAGTTGTAATTGTTGTAATTCCTTATCGTAATGATTTTACAGCTTTGACTTTACTAGAGCCCAGAGTTTATGGCCTGGGTTTGAATCCTCCTAATCCTATCCAACATTGTTTTGTGTGTTCGTTTTATCCACAGGTTGAATTTGGAAAACATGACATTTCCGTCTTTGATCTGGATGTTGGAAGGATCTCTGATGCTCTCCATGGAAGCCTGGATCCTTCGATCTTATCCATGTTTCAGGAAAAGAGGCCGACTGACAGTGTGGAAAGCGAGGCGTCGCTTCTGTCTGCGCTGACCGAGATTTTGGACAGTGTGGACGTCGAGACGTTATCGCCGTTTGACGTGCTGCCAGACGCAGAGATTTTTTCGGCTCAGAAGGGTCTAGACCACACGGTTAGTCTACCTAGTCGTTGTTTTGTGTCTCGGTATGTGTAAAAGCGTTTATTTACTTTACGTAGTCACACTTTATCCCCTCACAGCTCAGAAATATTCTGCATTCGACCCAGTCGTCGCCGGATCGAGCAGCAGCTCTTCAATGCCCCAAAATCTCACAATCACCAGCCTCAAGGTCAAGAAAAGTAAGTTTCCTTTTCTTATCCTGTTATTGATGCACAGTTACTCACTGAGCGAGTTCCCGTCTCCACAGCGTCACACCCAACCGATGAGTCACACCAAATGAAACTGTTGAAGAGAAACTGTACATTTGTGTAAATCAAACGGCTGTACATGTTGGTGCAACTTCTGTTCAGTCGTGTTGTATCTAGAGGACAACCGATACTGGATTTTTGCAGATAAATTTGTCCGAAGACTGAATAATTGGCCAATAGATTTTAAAATCAGTTATATGAATGAAAACGAAAACTTAACAATAATGACTTAAAGGTACACTATGTAACTTTTGGCCTTCTAGCGGTTAAAAACAAAACTGCATGCATTTTGCAGAAGAACATTGTTTTGGTTGTGCTTCGGCTCTGTGCGGATGAATATGATTATCCTACTGCTCATAAAACATTCTCTACTAGACTTAAGAGATATAAGCAAGCAGTTTAGATGGAAAGGATGAAGACGTTGCTGTAGCTTTATCCATTAATAGACACGGCATTTCCTTGAAAATAAATTCCAGAACATCTACAACAACCATAATGAAATGAGCCTTCACTAGATAATGCTTTACAGTGAACTACATACGACAGTTAATGTGTTCAATAAAACACCTTACTCACCTGTTGAGCAATAAAAACACCATCATCTCTGCGTCACTTTTACATAATTTCAAATCTCTCACCTAAAGAAGAAGCTTTAGGTGCCGATTAATCGGCAAAACCGATAAATCATTCAGCCTCTAGTTTTTTCCTCAGTGTTTTGTGTGGTTTTCTCCATCAGGAGGTGGTAATATCAGACAGACAGTTGAGACCCCGTCGCCATTTGGGGATCCAGAGTGAGATTTCACAGCGAGGCGATGATGAGAAGAACCCGAGAGAGACCAAGAGCCGCTCTGTGAGAAGCTTCCGCATTGAATCCGACCTGATATTCCTTCAAGACGGACATGAATTACTTGCAGATTTAGTGAGACACATGCATCCGTACTGCATCAGGACAGATCTGGAGAAAGAGAGCCGGAGCGCTGAGGTCCATGTGTCTGCAGAGGAAGAGGAGGAGTTTGTTGATGTAGAGGGTTACGAGGAACAGGAAGAGAACTTTCTGGGCCAATCGGGACAATTATTAGACTTGAATCCAAAAGCAGAAAGCGGCTCATCTCTGATGTCCATATCCGAAGAAGAACCAAATGCACAGAATATCTCATCTTTAGACAAAAATGTTAAAATGACACCTCAGCGCAGCGCTTTGGTCAAAACCAGTGATGCAGGACGGATGAAGAAAACGGTGACCTTTGCGGTGAATTTAGTCTCCGTTCACGAGATTCCACCTGACGATGAGTCTGATTCAGATTTGCCAGACGACTCTGAATCCACATCCTCTAAAAATGACATAACTTCCCCTCAAAAGCCCAAATCCCTCAGTCTGCAGCAGTACCGTCTCCTCAGACAGAAGAAAAAACCTCCGGAAGAGAGACGGATGGACTTTCGAACGAAATGGCCTTCGCTTCCCGACCTTCCCAGGGAGCTTCCGCCCATCCTGCCGGACTTGTTTAAATTCGCCCCAGAGCTGAATCCAAACACAAATTCTGGTGCGATAGTAAAAGCACCAGCTGCTAAGGTGAAGATATCTGCATCTCAGCCAGAAGAAATCACACGTCCCTCTGGTCATGCGGTCAGAACGTCTGCAGATCTTTGCATTGACCCTCCAAACCCGGTTTTAGTGCCCTTGAAACCCACACATAAGACGGACAGCAGTGCAGTGCCATCATTGGCGATAAACTCGACCCAAACCCAACCGGCGCTAACAGACTCACCAGAACCGCTGAATTCAGACTCAAAACCAGATGTTTGTGTTTCTTGTGAAGAGGTTCGGCTCACTGAGGTCGTGCCTGTGGTCATCAAACCTGAAACTTCAGCTCCAGGTTCACCAGTGAGAGCCGGAGCAGAACCTTCGGATCAAAGTCGTCCGTCTGTACTGATGCCCACGACCGTCACAGAAAAATACAGCGGAGGACAGCAGGACCAGACCACATGTGGGGAGATCGGTGAGCAGACCGTCTAGTTTAAAGACTGTGATGGATTTGAACAATTAAATGCATTCAAAGCAGGGTTATTATCGTTAACTAAAACTAAAATAAAAAACATTTTTGTTACTTGAAATAAATGTTAACTGAAATAAAATATAAAACTTATATTATTTCAGTTAGTTGCCAAAATAACATTTCTCATTTTCATTTAGTTAAACTTGATGTACTAAAATTAAAAATAAAACTGAAATAAATAAATGAATAAATACTAAATAGACAAAAATTAAAAAAAAAAATAAAAATCTAATAAAAATGACAAGAATGCAACAAATGTTACTAAACCTTTAAATTTGAAATGAAAATGGAAAATATAAAAACTAATTTAAAATATTTATAAAAACTATAATAGAATCTAAATAGACAAAAAAAATTGACAATAATAACAAAATTACTAAAATGAACTTTTAATTTAAAAACTATAATAAAAACTAAATAGAGAAAAAAAAAACTAATAAAACTGACAAATACACAAAACGATTACTAAAAGGAACTAAAATTAAAGTGGAAAATATAAAAATAAAAAATTAATTTAAAACATTTATAAAAAACTATAATAGAATCTACATAGACAAAAACTTTAAAAATAAAAATGACAATAACACAATAAAATTACTAAAACAAACTAAAATTAAAATGGAAAATATAAAAACAAAACGTACAAAATATTTATAAAGTAATAGAAACTAGAAACTAAATAGACAAAAATTAAATGGAAACAAAAACTAATTAAAATGACAAACACAAAAGGACAAACTTTAACTAAAATTCAAATAAAAATGGGAAATATAAAAAAAAATAAACTAAATGGACATTAAAAAATAAATAAAAATCAAACTAATAAAATGACAAAAATACACAATTATTAAAACTAACTAAAATTAAAATAAACGGAAAATATAAAACAAAAAATTAATTTAAAATATTTATAAAAATATAATAGAAACTAGAAATTAAATAGACCATAGAAAAAAGACAAAAACACTTAAAATGAAAATAGAAAACAAAACCCATTTAAAAAATGTTAATAACTATAATACTATATCAGTGATACTAAAATAACACTTTTTGAAAGCGTTTTATGTTGTGTTTGTTTTGCAGGAATCGAAGCCGCTGATCTGACCAGCCTTTTGGAGCAGTTTGAGACTCAAGGTATATGATAAACGCATGTTTGTTTATGATTATGTGTAACTGAACAGACAGTATCGGCTCAGATAAGACCCGTGTGCTTTATCAGCCCTGAATCATTTTCATTCCATAAAAGTTCAAGTTGCCTTTTGCTTTCAGACTGAACTGATTTTCCCATCTGAATGTTTGTCTCTTCGGCACTGAAGACAATATTGTCACAGATTTAATGCAGCCAGAGACGGACACGGTCCCAGTGTTATTAAAGCAGAATCATTAAAGTTGTGATTAAACTCTCAATGAGTTCTTTAATGAACAGCTCATAAACGTGTAATGAAAGATGGTTGTATGTTTAGGGTTGCCGTGGAAGCAATCGAAGGAATTTAAATCTCGGCCGGACGTCACAGGAAATTATTATAGCAACTAACGGCAGTTAATATCTGTAGCTCCTACCGGTCAATGTGGATTCCTCAGTCAAACTGTGGTGTTTCTCTGCAGCCTCTGAAGGGCAGATGCTTCCAGAAGTTTCCCCGGATGAGCATCAGGATCGACGGCTGACGGACCTCAGCAGCACTGCAGGTCAGAGTTCATCTCAAAGTTAGTGGTCTGATCTACACGCAGGTAACCAGTTTAAATCAACAGGTTAAAATTTAGATTGTCACTGTTGGGCGGAAAACTTATCTCCATATTTCAGGCTTTAGCTAGTTTCCATAGCAGTTGGCAACATTGTTGGTGTCATTTGACACGATTATTTCATTCTCTCCAGGACTAACTCCACCCGCCACACCTCCACATCAGATCTGGAGACCCCTGGTGCCGGTCAAAGGGATAAAACATGAATCCATCAAGCCGCCGTCCAGCAAAACCATTCAGATTATCGAACCTCGCCCACTGCCGCCCAGCAAAACTCATTCAAAACCTTCACTTCCCACCTTCACTTCTGTGTTGAATCCCGTTCAAGCTTTCCTTGATCATGACTACTGTGGGATTCTGGGCAGTAAGACGTCTTTTGCGCACATGAACTCGCGTTCGAGTTCTTACGATTACAGGACGTTGACCGAGACGCCGCGTCTGTCCGATTCAGTGTTGCTGTCTCCTGACAGCTCGCCCTGCAGGATGGGCGTGTTCGAGCAGGCGGAGTCTCTGAGGGGGCGCTTTTCCTCCCGCTCTCCGAGCCCATTGGACCGTGGAAGGGTGAAGAGGCGGGGTTGTGATAGACGATACCGCCGCTCCAACTCCAGTTCAAGGTCGTCTTGCTCCTCTTGTTCTTCATCTTCATCGTCATCTCGCTCCAGGTCTCGTTCGCCACCCAGAAAAAGGTACATGAAAGCTGTTGCTACTAAAAATGTAGTTAAAATAATCATGATTTTCACTTAATAAACACAAGATTGATGGTTAATAATTTATATTATTTAGCAGCATATATATACTTAACATCTCGTAATGAAAACAGGCTATTAAATCTGTTTACGTTTCGCTGATAATGTTAATTATGATTTTTAGCTACAGGTCCAGGAATTCTGGAAGCAGTTCCTCGTCCCGCTCCAGTTCACGCTCGTCTTCTCGTTCTCCTCCTCGCAAGCGTGGACGCCGCTGCTCCAGATCACGATCCAGATCACAAACCAGATCACGATCCAGATCTTTATGTCGCTCTCGTTCTGGTTCACGCTCGCCTGAGCCGGACTGGAGCGAGTCTTGCTGCACGTGGAAGAGGTCAGTGTGAACACAACAGAAAAGTGTGACTCTTCTTGTGTTGGATTGAGTCTAAATCGGTCGTCTTTCTCAGTCGCAGACAGAAGGAGCTGAACCGGCGTCGTGAAGAGGCTCGTAAACTCCGCCAGCAGAAAGCTATCGTAAGTGTCCAAACGATTGTCTCTCATCAAAGCGGAAGCTGTCTGTTTGTGTCTGTGTCTGATGATCGGGTTTGATCCTCAGGAGGAGCGCAGGGTGGTGTATGTGGGAGGAATCCGCAGAAGCATGTCACCTTCTGACCTCAAAGATCGATTCTCGCTGTTCGGGAAGGTTGAGGATTGTACAGTCCATCTCAGGAGTCACGGGTGAGATTTACAAACTCGTTTCGGTGCATCATGAGAAGTGTTTGAGCTTCAGTGTCGCTTCGGCTTCTGTTCTGTAAGCTGATTTTCTCTGTGTTTCTGTTCTCTCCTTCTAGAGACAACTACGGCTTCGTCACATATTACAACCGAGACGACGCTTACGCTGCCATCGAGAACGGAAGTAAACTGAGGCGTCCGGACGAGCTTCCCTTTGACATTTGCTTTGGCGGCAGACGACAGTTCTGTAAATCCAACTATGCAGATTTAGGTTGGTCTGATGAATGATTTCTAGCTCATTTTTACATCGTCTTTCACGTCGAACCCAGAATCAGGGCTGTACGATTAACTGAAATAAAAACAATTGCAATTGCACATGTGCTGCATTTTTGTGGAGTGAAAATAAAGAAATTAAGAGCCATTAATATTAGTTTTGTCATTTTACAGTTGTATTAATATTATATTATCTTTTTAAATAATTTTTTTTTCTATTTTTCTTCTATTTTTGTTATTTTTTTTTACAGTAAAATATTACAATAGTAATATTTGTTTTTATGTAGTAGTAGTAATAATAATAATAATAACAAAAATAATAGACATAATGATATATAATCACAAAATTTTGTCCAAATTGTGCAGCCCTACAAACAAGCACAGCAAACCTGGAATTTTTTTACATCACATTTTAAATTATAATCACAATTTTTATCAGAAAAATCGAAATTAGATTTTTTTCCCCAAATTGTGCAAATGCTGCATGTTTCAGAGTGAAAATGAAGAAATTAAGACGATAAATATTAGTATATTCATTTTACAGTTGTATTATTATTATTATATTATTTGTCACAAATACTCGTTTTTTTATTTTACAGTGAAATATTACAATAGTAATATTCTTTTTGTTTTTATTTAGTAATAATTATTGTTGTTGTTGATGATATTATTTATAGCCATATTGATATATAATCACAAAATTTTGTCTAAATTGTGCAGCCCTACAAACCTGAATTTTTTTTAAAATCAAAATCACATTTTTTTATCAGAAAAATTTTATTTTTTACCCCCCAAAATGTTCTGTTAGTTAGGATGAGATTCTGATGCACCATAAAAATAATAAAGTTTAGGTTCTGCCTCATTTCTGTCTTGTTCTGTGGTTTAGATTCCAACCGGGACGTCGATCACGCGTCCAGGAGCCGATGCGAGTCGTTTGACTTCGACACGTTACTGAAACAGGCTCAGAGAGGACAGAAGAGGTAGCGGCACAGAAGATGGAAGAGAGACTCAATGTTACCTCAGAGCACTGAAACAAACCAGTTTAGCTGGTGACCAGCTTAAATTACCAATTTAATTGCTGGTTTTTAGTGTGAGACATGTTTTGGACACTTTCGTTCTGGTTTTGGCTGGTCACCCATCATGACTCCACTGGTCAAGTTGGCTTACTTGCAATATAACCAGCTTGTTTCCGTAAGAGACCAACATTGGCCACCTATAGGTTCAAACTGGTTTAAACAAGTATTCTGGGTTAAACTCTATTAACTGCATCTGTAATTGTGACAAAAATGCACTTATAGTAGATGTCAGTGCTGTACAGATGATGTCCACTCGAGTTTGACCTGGAATAGTTGTTATTTTTCAGCAGGGTAATTTGCACTTCACTAAACTGATTTTACCTTCACCTCTTTCTTACTTGACATTTAAAACCTTCTGTTGAAGCACTATTGTGTATAATTTTTGTACATAAGAATTGTATGCATTAAAGGATGACATAATCTTCATGAAAGGACATTAACTTGAATAGCGAATGGTTTGTCTTCTATATATAGCTTGAGGTTGTTGTTTTTTTAAGTGATACCAAAAATGTTTTTCCCCTCTTTCTCAGTTGGAATGATTAAGCTTTAACAGAATAAAAAAGTTTATGTATTAACGACTGGCATCTCTTCTTTTACACTAAACTCAGAACATTAAAGAAAGTGTAAAGATTAACCTTATAATCAAAACATTCAACAGACGTTTGTTTGTTTGTGGATCACGTTAATGTGATTGAGGAGAACTGACTTCATACATCCACTAAAAAGAGAAAAGTAAAGATAAAAGATCCTGCAGCATTTGAACAAATGAAGACATCTGATATTTTGTCAAACATTACCGGATTTGTGCAACTTGAAGCAAATAATAGCACAAAACATCACAAAATATCCACTCACCTTACGTTTGTCCTGTTGTTTCCCGCTAAAACTATGTCACGTGCTGAAGGGCTTCTTTAAGGAGCGGGAAAAACCTATAAATTCACAAATTAAAACAATATTCCCAAGAAAACATGCTTAGTTTGCAACATTCTATGAAAAAAAATGTTTTCTGAACAAATTATAAGTTTTTGTTTTTCATTGTATAAGTTTGTGAGGCGCCAAGTGACGTGACGAAAACGAACATCCACTCAAACTAAAGCAGATAAATTATTTAAATTCACCTTTATGTTTACTTCAATTTGCTATTTCCAAGCATTTCTAACGGCAAAAATTTCATATATCTTGATTCTCTATTACTTTTAATAATATTTTAGTCGTTTATTTGTGTGAAATACTTCTAACTGCTGTAGAGTTGGGCAGAAAGCGAAGGGCGGGGTTTATTTGACAGCTGAGGAAGCGCGCATGCGCGACGGTGTGACCACGCGTACAATAAGGAAGTGGAGAGATTATAAACATAAACATTAATCCAAACAGCTGAGTGTGTGTCAGCAGATCGAGAAAGATCGTCGTGCGAGTTCTGATCCATTCAAGAGCTGCATGTGTGTCACATCTGACTGAAACCAGGAATCATGTCCAAGAAATCCAAGATCTTCCTGAGTGGAGTAGTGGAGGGTGAGTCACTAATAACTTATGATATAAATAATTAATGTTAAGCCTAATTCGATATGTATTTTAAAAATGTACTGGAACATAATAATAATAATAATAATATAGGACATGTAAAAGAAATACATTATAAACACCATATATAGAGCATTACACGTTATAAATACACACAAATGCATTGCTGTTACATTGCAGTTTAGTGTATTCTTGTTGTAATTTTAATTTACGTTATATTGAAGCATAACAGTGATCATGTGTCCATGTATGAAGTGACCTTTGTGTGCTGCAGGGTTTTATGGGAGGCCGTGGACTATGAGTCAGAGGAAAGAGCTCTTCAAGAGGTGAATGAACCGCTGTTATCAGACGCCATCAGGCATTATCAGATCATTTATCTCACTTGTGTGCGTGTTATGATCTTCCTAGGGAGCAGAAATGGGGCTTGAACGCGTATCTATACGCTCCAAAAGATGATTACAAGCACAGGATGTACTGGAGAGATCTGTATTCCCTGGAGGAAGCAGGTGAAACGAGTGAAATATGTGCATTCAAAATGGCTTACGTTGCATTCGGTTATATTTCTATCAACCTTGTATTCCAGCTGGGACTGAAAAGTTGATTGTGTCTTTCAGATCAACTCATGACGCTGATCTCTGCTGCTAAGGAGCATAACGTGGAGTTCATCTACGCCCTCTCACCCGGGCTGGACATCACCTTCTCAAACCCTAAAGAGGTGGCGGCGCTCAAGAGGAAACTGAGCCAGGTGCAAAAAGGCGAATCTAACATCAGTTATTATTTAAAGTGCCCCGTTATGCTATTGTAAAGAGTCTACAACAGGTTTACATTCATTCAAGGTCAAAAAACACTTTAATGTTCTCATAATATCCACTGCAGCATCAGCTCTTTTCTCTCAGCGTCTGAAACGCTTCGTTCGAAGATTCTAAACCCCGCCTTTCTGAGAGCTGCTCTGCTGTGATTGGTCAGAACCCAAACGCTCATTAGGCTCTTGATTCACAGTGATACGAACAGTAACGATGGCGTCGGTTTTACCGTATCAATCTCATCAAAGTGGATTTGCTTTGGCAGCAGAAAACAGCGTCTTCTCGACACGAACAACACGAACCAAACTCTTCCAGTCTCAGATACAACTACAGTGATTGAGGGCGGGGCAAAGAGACGCTGTTCAGCCAATAAAGACCAGAGGCGGGCATTATGCAAATTAGACGAACCTACGTAGGTTCAGCAGGAAGTGAGACTGAATTACTGACGAATCGATTCTGGGGACATCAAATATTTTATTTTTATTTAGTAATGTAATTGTGTTTGTTCCGGGCAGGTGTGTGGGTTTGGTTGCCGGTCGTTCGCGCTGCTGTTTGACGACATCGAGACAGAAATGTGTCCTGCTGATAAAGAAGCTTTCAGCTCATTCGCTGAAGCTCAGGTGTCCGTGACCAATGAGGTGTTTCTGCACCTGGAGGAGCCGCAGACCTTCCTCTTCTGCCCCACCGGTAAAACACAGGCTTATTATCCTCAAGAAATCATAAAATAACTGAAATAAAATCAAATATAAACAAACCTAAACTTATTTTATTTAAGCTAGATGCAAAGGCAACATTTTTGTGTAGTTTAAGTTGAAGTACTAAAAGAACTAAAACTAAATAAACTAACACTAAAAATTACTAAAAACTACGTAAACAAACAACAGAATTACTAAAAACAGAAATGAAATGAAAACAGAAAATATAAAATGAATATAAAATATTAACAAAAACTATAATAGTATATCAATGATACTAAAATAATACTGTTTCTCTCTTGACAAAATAATCATAATTTAAAGTAACGTAAAACTTATTTTATCTCATAAGGGAAATTTGCATTAAACAAACAAACAATTAAATATACAAATAAACCTAAGTAATAAGTTTAATAAACTGAAATAAGTTTAAGTTGAAGCACTATAATAAATAACTATAATAAATATTATAACTAAAAAATAAATAAAATTAACTAAATAAATAATAAATTAATAAATAATAAATAAAATAATAATAAATATTAAAAAATATAAAAATAATAATAATAAACAAATATTAAAAAGTATTAATATTAATAAATAATAATAAATAAAATATTACTAAATGATAAAAATAATAAAATTAACTAAACTAAAACTAATTAAAGCAAAAATAAATTAAACCTAAATAGCACTATAAAAAAAAATAATAATAAAAGCACATAACCAAATGACTAAAAATGAATTAATTTACAATATTAATAAAACTAAAATAATATATAATATGGCCATTTTCCACAGTTCAGTTACAACTATTATCTCTAAAACAAATATATGAATTATAGCGTATTTTCCATCATTCTTCTAACACTCGTTGTTTGCGCTGCAGATTACTGCGCTGCGTTCTGCTCTCCCAGTGTCCCTCTGTCTGCGTATCTGAACACGGTCGGAGAGAAACTCAACGCTGGGATCGACATTCTCTGGACAGGTGACATCATCACCCGAGAGACTCGTTCAGTGTCAAAAACATCTGCATTACCCAACACTCTTATACTTTTATTTAACATTTCCTGTCTCTTTATTCACATTGCCTTGGATAACTGCATCAGTATGTAGAATATTTTGTACATGCGTATTTGTATGATATGTAAGTATTTGTAAGTATAATTTGCTTTTGTCCCGGTCAGGGCCGAAGGTGGTGTCGCAGGACATCAGTGTGGCGTCTATAGCGGAGGTGTCAGCTGTTCTGAGGAGACCGCCGGTCATCTGGGACAACATCCACGCCAACGACTACGACCCGCAGAGACTCTTCCTGGGACCCTTCAAGAACCGTCCCACAGAGCTCATCCCCAAACTCAGAGGCGTCCTCACCAACCCCAACTGTGAATTTGAGCCCAATTTTGTGGCGGTTCACACGCTGGCCACATGGTGCAAGTCGAGCTACGCACAGAAAGACATTCCTATGGGTAAAGATGTCATATTGTGTTCGGTTGAAATGTAAGAGAGTGTTTTGTACTGATGTCCGTCTCTCTCTCTCTCTCCATCTGTCTGTGAAATGATGTCATCGCTCCACAGATGGAGACGATCAGGGGTCGGACTACAACCCCCATGAGGCTTTGCAGCTCGCACTCACAGACTGGCTGGTTGAGTTCAATAGAGCTGATCAACCTGACGGTAAAGACACAACTCCAGTTTGATCTCTGACATCATGCGTGACAGGGTTGTTATCGATAACTAAGATTAAAACCAACATTTTCATTACTTGAAATAAAATAAACATTAACTGAAATAAAATGCAAACTTATTTTGCCAAGGCAACATTTCTCACTTTCGTTTAGTTTAAAGTGTAGCGTCGCCGATTTTCAACCCGCTTTTATTGTTACACTGTCAGTAGAATATGTAAATATTCAATGTTTACTCGTTTTACCGAGAATTTCACGTTTATTTGTCAGCAAAAGTCCGCCGGATGACGTAAAACACGGCACTTTTGACAGCTCCAGGCTTTTGGACTTCACTGGAAAGTAACTCACTCCTGCTAATGACTAAAAGTTTACTAAGAAGTATTTCCTACTAAAGCAAGGTGGTATTTGACTAAGTGTATCCAGAGCAGACTGGTGGGCGTGGCCTTGGATGGCAACATGCCCAGTGCATTATTTTTCTACCTATAAGGCAAAAGAGAAGACAACAGCCTTATTCTCTGTTTCCTCTAGTCAGTTAGCACGTTTTTTTCGCCTTTCTAGCCAAGTTTTATTGAAAAGCCATTTTGCCAGCGGTGAAGTACCCCTTTAGGTTCCTAATAGGCACATTTTCTTAATGCTAAATAAATGTCTTATTTTAGGGTGAAATATGATTCATTGAACTGATGTACCTGTGTGGTCAGGCTCTGGCGCTCGCAGCGGCCGCTCTAAACGAGACGCGTCTGAAGAGGAGCCGATGCAGACGGACGGTTATGTTCCCGGACCCAAAGACAACCCGCTGTACACGGCCGAGCCGCTGACGCTGGCGGACCTGACGCTGCTGTCGGAGCTCTTCTACCTGCCGTACGAACACGGGCCCACCGCCCTCGTCATGCTGCAGGAGCTGCACTGGCTGCGATCCAACTGTGACGCCGCGGCCGACGAGTCTGAAAAGGTCAGATTGAGATGATAATAATGATCCCGACGTCGTTTATTTAAAGGGTTAGTTCACCCAAAAATGAAAATTTCTGTCATTAATTACTCGCCCTCATGTCGTTCCACACCCGTAAGACCTTCGTTCATCTTCAGAACACACATTAAGATATTTTTGATGAAATCTGATGGCTCAGTGAGGCCTCTATTGCCAGCAAGATAATTAACACTTTCAAGGTCCAGAAAGGTACTAAAGACATATTTAAAACAGTCATGTGACTGCAGTGGTTCAACCTTAATGTTATGAAGAGACAAGAATACTTTTTGTGCGCAAAAACAAAACTAAAATAATAACTTTATTCAACAATATCTAGTGATGGGCGATATTAAAACACTGCTTCACGAATCTTTTGTTTTGAATCAGTGGTTTGGAGCATGTATCAAACTGCCAAAGTCACGTGATTTCAGTAAACGAGGCTTCGTTACGTCATAAGTGTTTCGGAATTTCAATGGTTCACCACTGGGGGGCGTGACTTTGGCAGTTTGACACACACTCCTAACATGCAGGCTTGTTGGCATTTATCTGTAATGAAGATTGCAACACTTGCCCCGCCCCCTGCTTCTTTCTGATTGGTCCTTCAGCATCAAACTGACATTGATTTGCCATCCTGCATGACAGATGCTTTCAAATGAACATGTAGTTGCTTCAAAAACACTAGAAACCAGTGTTGCCAAGTCCGTGGTTTTCCCGCAGAATTGGGCTACTTTAAGTGTTGCTGCGGGTTGTTTTTCAAGTCTGCGGGTTGAAGCAACCCCAATAACATGATATTTAGCCCCTGGAATGCTAATTTTACCAGGGGAACCCTACCAAAAATGCAGATTTTACCCCATGGGACACGATTTTTACTGGGGGGACCCCCTGAAAAGTGATTGGGCTAGTTTTGAGTAGCAATTTGGCAGGTTTTGTTGTAAAAACCTGGCAACCCTGCTAGACACAGTGAAAAACGGTTTTCAAATGGTTTAATGCACAGCTAGCCATGGATTATCCCACTTATACCATGGTAATTTGCCAACATTGACTACTGAAAGCTGTTAGAGGTTTGCAGCACAATATTTGATCGCAAGGGTAAAAATGAGGGTTATTTTCATCAGATTCAGCTCGTTAGATCAAGCATTCTGTCCGCTTTAAACCAGACACAGAGATAAAGTAGTGTGTAAGATTACATTTATTTGAATGAATGAATTATAGTATTTATGTGAATTAATTATCAAGAGAAAGAGAGAGATGCGTGCATGAATTACCTGCGTCTGTTCAGCGTCTCTCTCTATTAAAGCATTAGTTCATTCAGACTTAAAATCTCCTGATAGTTTACTCACCCCCATGTCATCCAAGATGTTCATGTCTTTCTTTCTTCAGTGGAAAAGAAATGAAGGTTTTTGAGGAAAACATTCCAGGGTTTTTCTCCATATAGTGGACTTCACTGGGGTTCAACGGGTTGAAGGTCCAAATGTCAGTTTCAGTGCAGCTTCAAAGAGCTCTACATGATCCCAGACGAGGAATAAGGGTCTTATCTAGAGAAACCATCGGCCATTTTCTAAAAAAAATAAAAATTATATTCTTTTTAAGCACAAATGCTTGTCTTGCACTGCTCTGTGATGCTCCACGCATTACGTAATCACGTTGGAAAGGTCACGCGTGACGTAGGCGGAAGTACCGAGTAAGCGAACATCAAAGACTAAGTCAAACGGCCTTTACAAAAAAAGATAAAACAACGATGTCGGACGATTTTGAAGTTGGAGGAGAAAATGAGGCGGAGTTTTACGCCCTACCGCGGTACTTTCGCCTACGTCACACGTGACCTTTCCAACGTGATTATGTAATGCGTGGAGCATCACAGAGCAGTGCAAGATGAGCATTTGTGGGTAAAAAGTATATAATTTTTATTTTTTTTAGAAAATGGCCGATGGTTTCTCTAGATAAGACTCTTATTCCTCGTCTGGGATCGTGTAGAGCTCTTTGAAGCTGCACTGAAACTGACATTTGGACCTTCAACCTGAAGTCCACTATATGGAGAAAAATCCTGGAATGTTTTCCTCAGAAACCTTCATTTCTTTTCGACTGAAGAAAGAAAGACATGAACATCTTGGATGACATGGGGGTGAGGAAATTATCAGGAAATTAATTCTGAAGTGAACAAATCCTTTAACAACAAAGCTGTGAGTTTAATTACTTCAAAACCAGAGTAAATGAAAGCGTCTTTCAAATGCATAAATGTAAAAGTGTGTCACGTTGCAGGGTAAAGAATGGCGACAGAGAGCTGAGAAGTTTGATGAAATGTGCGGCGCTGTAGTCCAGATGTTCAACAGACTGTCCAACGTTCCCAATAGGATCATCCTCTATGACCTTTACAACTACATCTGTGACATCAAGAGCGGCGTCACCATGGCCAAAGCCTACATCAAAACACTGGGTCAGTGACGAGAGCCGGTCGTATGTAAGAACCTCCTGTCCTGAACGAGCTGTAATGAAGCGTCTGCTGTTGTTTTGGTGCAGGAGGGCGGACGCCTCATCCTTCTCTGGCTTTGACTGACGATCCAGAGCCGTGGGGCTTCAGAGGCGCTTTGTCTGGAGAATTCCAGGTATGCTTCCGTATGACACTGACCTTTGACCTGCGATTGGACCTTCGGGTTCTGATGATGTTTGTGTTCCTCATGATGTTTAGAGGATGCTGCCGTCGCATGGAAACCGCGATCTGTTCCGCAGTCCTCCCGCCACACGCGTGTACACCATTCGGCCCTGCACTCCTAAAGATCAGGTGACGCGCTCTTAAAGGGACAGTACACACAAAATGATCATTCTGTCATCTTTTACTGATCTGCAAACCTCTATGACTTTTATTTAAAAGTTGAACATTAAAAAAATGTATCAACATTCTCTGTTTGTTTTTCAGCCGGAGGTGATGAAGATCTTTAAAGAGATGCAGACTGAGACGCAGCAGAAGGTCGAGCTGGTTGGTGACCGGTGAGAATCTCGGTTAGTCACTGAACGTTTAATCAAATCTCTATTCGCTCACTGCTGCTCCGTTTCTCTCAGGCTGGTCGAGGGTCACGTGACGCCGTCGCAGAACTGCAGTCTGATACTAGATGATGCATCTGGGGTTTGCGGTTACGTGTTCGCCCTCAGTGATGCAAAGACGGCCATGACTAAATCTCAGGTACGGAAATGACATCTAGATTGATTATGATGTTTCCTTTTACTTTTGTACTGATGTTCGTTTAACATATGCCCTTGATTGTGTTTTTGTGCTTTACTAGAACAGGTTTTCATGCTTTAATGTTTGTTTTTCATGTCTTCGTCTTTCCTCCAGTATCCAGAGACGATGCTGCAGGATTTCCCATCAGTCATGGCCCTTCAGATCCACTCGAAAGTTCCTGATCACGATGCAGCCAAGCGTCTGATTCTACAGGTGCTGTCAGCGCTGAGAGACAGCGGTGAGTTTAACAACACACTCGACCAATGACTGCGTTCCGTGAGTTGAACAGCGTAACATTAGTGTCTCAACGCAAAACAGGCGAATGTGTGGCATGAGGAAGCTTTGAAGTGTAAATTGTCTGGATGTGTTTTCACAGGGTCTAAAGGCGTTTTCAGCGAGTTCAGATCCAATGACAGAAGGATGTTTGACTTCCTCAAGACGCTGAACGTGTTCCAGGTGCTTAAAGTCGAAGGGCTTCCGACAAACCTGGTCATCATGGGAACTAAACTCTGACACCTGCACATTCACACACACAGACAGTCATCTGACTGGTAATTTATGTTCAGGTGGATTTTTGTTTGGATTCTTTGATTCATGAGTGTTTGCTTGTTTTGAAAATCTGTATAAAACTTATTAACATGAGTTATAAATTAATAACATTATAAATCAGTTCTGTACTGCAGGACACCTAAAAGAAATCAAAATGTCTCAAATGAATAATAAAGCTTTATTTGCATATTCATTTTAATATGTATGTCTCACGATTATCTTTTAATTAATGCCATAAATCAAAGAAGTATCATATAAACATGTCCAGTGTAGTTCATACACTAAAAAACACAAACCCACAACAAATAACAAAAAACAGCAACACTTTACAATAAGGTCTCATTTGTTAACATTAGTGAATGCATTGTTATTTCATGTTAACAAACAAGACTTTATTGTAAAGTGTTGTCAATAAAATAGGTTTTGAGGTTTTGTAGTTTTTAATAAAGGCAAATCATTTTTTAAGACGATTATTGGAATTATTAGACTCCAGTGCATTTTTCACTGCACACATTTCTAGAGTTTGGTTAGAGATTTCCTCTGTTATTGCATCTGTTCCCTGTTGCTTCAGTCCCCTGAGCTTCTGTAGTGAATGTCGCGTCCAACATTGAGGACGTCCATCACACAAAACAATGTTTTGTGTCTAAAAAAATAAAGTGTATTTTTTTATTTGACGCCTCTGATCAAGGATGAGTCTCATGTGCTCGGTCAGCTTGTGTCGATCAATCATTGATCATTCTCTGTCTATATGAACTCCAGTCCTTCATATTTGACGTCTCCGATCTTGGTATCAGGCAGCAGGATTCGTCCGTCCAGTGTGAAGGCCGTTATGTAGGTGGCGATCCGCCCCGCGTCCTCCTCTGATTTGAGCGCCAGTACGATCTGATCATCGGTGTCTGGGATGAACTTGAAAGAGGAGAAGCCGAGCGTGGGCTTCAACGGGCCGACGCGAGACGCAGAGATTTCGCTGAAGTCAGGTGAGCAGCTCAGGATGAGGTTTGTGCCGCGACGCTCGTCCGCGGTTTCCTCGTAGCGTTCAGAGCTCGCACGACGAGGGAGGAAGAACCAGCGCTGGAGACGCTCGCTCCACACAGCCGACTCGTGGATGAGATAACCTGAGACAGGCAGAAGAAAGAGAGAGATATAAGATTATATATATTAAGATAGTATATAACATTATACACACACACACATACACACATTACAGTATACAATATACAAAATAACATAATATACAAGTATATATTATATACTACCATATAGTAAGTTAGTAAATAATATATATAAAATAGTTTATATTATATATAAAATAATAGTATAATATATGATATTATACATTAGTATATAACAAGATAATATATAAATGTATATAATATATAAGATAGTTAAGATAGTATTTAACAATATATAACAGTATATACAAGATATATAGCATAATATATACTATAAAAGATAGTAAATAATATATATAATATAGTATACATAACAGTATAATATATAAGAATATAAAAAGTACAATTATATAAGATAGTATATAATATATAAGACAGTATCTATAAGATAGTATATAACAATATATACTACATAAGATAGTAAATAATATATAATATAGTATATATAGTATACTATATACTATATATATATATATATATATATAGTATTATATATAAAATGCATAAGATATATATTATATACTGTTATATATATTTAGACAGTATATATATATATATATATATATGATAGTATATAACATACTACATAAGATAGTAAATAATATATATAATAGTATATATTATATGCTATTATATATTATCTTATATATATATATATATATATATATATATATATAAAACACTATATTATATATATTCTTATTATATACCATCTTATAGATTCTGTCTTATATAATATATATCTTATAATATATCTTATATATACTGTCTTGTTATATACAATCTTGTATATTATATACTATTTTATATTATCTTATATTTTATACTCTTATGTATAAGAGTGTATATAACAAGACAGTTTATATAAGATAGTATGTAAGAATGTGTATGATTTATATATTATATATATATATATATATATATATATATATATATATATATATATATATATATATATATAAGATTGTATATACCATATAAGACAGTATATATATATATATATATGATAGTATGTAATAAATAAGACAATATATATAAGATAGTATATAATAAGAATATATTATAGTGTATAAAAAGATTTTATATATATATATATATATATATATATATATAAGGAAGACAGTATATAAGGTAGTATGTAATATATAAGACAATATATAAGATAGTATTTAATAAGATAATATATAAGGTAGTATATATTATATAAGATAGTATATAATATACAAGACAGTGTATATATAATAATACATTTAAAAAAAAACAGAAACAGGTTTAATAGGTGAATTTATCATTATTTATGTTTTATTTTATTAGTCTGAAGTTTTTTTCCCATTCAGTTTTTTAAGAAATTAAGCGTATTGGATGTCAGTGTCCCGTCAGAGTGAGTTTGTGTTTTTCCACCCACAGCAGGTCATGTGATCATGTGTATAAATGCTGTCCACTCACCTGGTGGTTTAATATCAGCTGCTTTCTTCAGCGCGTTATAACGCGGCACCCAGTTCTCGTGCTCCACGTCACCGTGAAACCCAACCACCTTAATCCACTCGGGGTTGTTATTGACAAACTCGCCGCTGATGGTCGTCCACTCCTTACCGAGACCACCGACATACAGGCGCTCGTCCTTCACAGCCAACCACTCCGCTTTAAAACCTGCAATGAAGGGTCAAAGGTCACAAAAAAGGTCAAAGGGTCATACTTTTGAGCATGTAGCAAGACAGTACAGCATCATAGAATTGTCTTCTAGCTAATTCATTCTTTATAGTATATGATGAGTCGTATTTACCTTTAGACACGCTGCCGTCTCCGTCCGTCAGAATGACCCACGGCACGGCTCTGTTGCCCTCTATCCGGTACACCACACCGGTGTGGTCATCCACGGTGTACAGGTGCCCGTTAAACGCCACCAGCTCGGACAGCTCCATGCCACGGCCCTTCTCCGACAGATGACTCTCCAGAACCACCGTGTCCGGATCCCACTCCACGGACACGCTGTCCCCGCTGTCGGACACCAGCAGGTGGCCTCTCTTGAGGTAGCTGAACCACGTGTTGTCCTTCTGGCTGCGCGAGTTCGTGTCCAGGTCCGCTATCACTCCGATCCGGTAGCGGATGCCACTGGTCGTGTGTTCCGGAGGACTGAGCGGGTACGTGTCATTATAACGTGAGTCCACCGATTCGGCCGTCGCCATCATGCCCGATACGTCCCGGCTGGAACGCCACGAGCGCTGGCTGTCGGAGCCGTGCTCAGAGGAGCCGCTCGATGTCTGGTGCAGGTACAGGAGGACGCCCAGGGCCAGCAGGGTCGCCACAGTGATGGCCCGCCATCGGAAGCGGAAGCGGGGGTCGGAGACGGAGCTGGTGATGGAGGAGAACATGGAGTCACCATGAACGGGAAGGCGCATGGAGTGCATGGAGTCACGGCTCCCTACTGACACGGAGAAGAGAAACATCAGTCATTTCATCATTCAATCGTTCCATGATAAAGGGATGTAAATCCAAGATTTAATGCAAAACACTACAGACAAATCACTGCTCAGTTTTGGTCTACTGTGCTTCGGCTGTGTGACTATCACATTTCCTGACACAGGATTCCCAAATCAGATCCTTAAGGAACAGGAATGCTGATCATACCAAACCGAATATGTCTAACTGCCTCAATGCATAAAATACAAAACACATCAGCTAAATATTTACTTTTCCCCCACAGGTCACTGTAAGACAAAAAGAGGCATTTCAAATAAACTCTCAAACACTCACAGAAAGCATGATGAAAATCAGGTGCACGACCAAAAAAACATCAAGTCCAATAAAGAGCATGTGGCTGAGCTCATTAAATATTTTGATGAGTTTTCCCATGAACGCTGCAGCACTGAAACAACAGCAAACATCACCGTAATGATGTCACGAGGGAGTTCGGCGCTAAACACGGCTGTTTAACAACCTGCCCGAGTCATTACTACACGCTTCATTGAGGAATTACACGCTTCTGCGGCCCCGAGCGTCAATACATCAGAAAACAAGCTTTACACAAGACACACACGAACCTTTCAAACAATCACAGCACTCGTTATGTAATCATTGACACGGCAACCATGACTTTACCTGTGAAAGGTGAGAGGTTAACTGGTGAACCAACCAGTCTAAAAAAATGAGCAATTATGACACAATTAACATTGTTCTGAAGTTCAGCCAACAGCACGAAACCTACATAAAAAAGCAGTTGTACATTTAAAAGCAAAAGGAATCAAATTCATATTTATTTTAGTTATGCCAACCATAATCTGTTAAAAACAAAAAAGTAAATAAATTAAACATGCAAAACAGAAGTATTTTCACTAAGACTTTTGGATCCAACTGTATGTAAAATATAAAATTACTCCATCGTTCCCCCAAAAATAATGGTTTCTTAGTAAATAAGTCACATTAGAAGCTTGGATCAGTTTTAAAGTCCAAATACTACAACTCAATTTTCTCTCAAAAACAAACTAATATAGTAATTGTAAAATACTAATAAACAAAAAAGCCCCATTGAAGAGGAGCATGAATGATTCTCTACCTCTCTTTCTGCCTCTCATGTCTGGTGTTCATTCAGTGTTTGTCGTCTCTCTTGTGTCTTTATTATCAGTCCCTCCCAGAACTCATCTGAGATCATTGAGCCGCGCAACAGTGACGAGGCAAATACTGAACCCTAACCTACTGAAATACACATTAACCTTCAGACTCAAAACCTGCAAACCACACAGATGCAGTTCTGTGGCAGAGGTTACAGCTTTAAATCACGTTAAGCACCTCATTATTACATCCAAGACCACATTTGTTCTCTACAGTGGTAATACCTTCAGAAATGTGAAACTTGATTTAAGAGTTCATTTGTTCTCAGGACCAACCCGAAGATTAAAAACCCGCTCTAATAATGAATTATACAGACTGTTTTTTGCGATCCCTCTAAAGGCGTGTAGATCTGAGGTCAAGTTTCTCTTGGAAAAAAGCTGATTTGTTTGGTAAATGACTGAAAACAAGATTGAACATGAAGTTCTCTCTGTATCTGATCTCTCACAGAATCAATCAAATCAGACCAGCGGACACAGTTCAACTATAAAACTCTAGTAATAACATTCTAGTTTGTTCAAAGAACACTTTATTTCTTTTAATACATATATTATACTAAACTATATATATATATATATATATATATATATATATATATAAAAAGACCATAAAATCATGATTTCATTCAAAATGTAGAGAAAGTAACATTTTACTTGCATGCACGTTACTTGTAATGTGTTACTTTACTCGTTACATCAAAAAAGTAATTGATTACTAATGCACGTTACCTGTAATGCGTTACTTTACTCCTTACATCAAAAAGTAATCTGATTACTAATGCACGTTACTTGTAATGCGTTACTTTACTCCTTACATCAAAAAGTAATCCGATTACGTAATGCACGTTACTTGTAATGCGTTACTTTACTCCTTACATCAAAAAGTAATCTGATTACGTAATGCACGTTACTTGTAATGCGTTACTTTACTCCTTACATCAAAAAGTAATCCAATTACGTTATGCACGTTACCTGTAATGCGTTACTTTACTCCTTACATCAAAAAGTAATCTGATTACGTAATGCACGTTACTTGTAATGCGTTACTTTACTCGTTACATCAAAAAGTAATATGATTACTAATGCACGTTACTTGTAATGCGTTACTTTACTCGTTACATCAGAAAGTAATCTGATTACTAATGCACGTTACTTGTAATGCGTTACTTTACTCGTTACATCAAAAAGTAATCCGATTACGTAATGCACGTTACTTGTAATGCGTTACTTTACTCCTTACATCAAAAAGTAATCTGATTACTAATGCACGTTACTTGTAATGCGTTACTTTACTCGTTACATCAAAAAGTAATCCAATTACGTTATGCACGTTACCTGTAATGTGTTACTTTACTCCTTACATCAAAAAGTAATCTGATTACGTAATGCACGTTACTTGTAATGCGTTACTTTACTCGTTACATCAAAAAAGTAATCCAATTACGTTATGCACGTTACCTGTAATGCGTTACTTTACTCATTACATCAAAAAGTCATCTGATTACGTAATGCACGTTACTTGTAATGCGTTACTTTACTCGTTACATCAAAAAGTAATCCGATTACGTAATGCACGTTACTTGTAATGCGTTACTTTACTCCTTACATCAAAAAGTAATCCAATTACGTTATGCACGTTACCTGTAATGTGTTACTTTACTCCTTACATCAAAAAGTAATCTGATTACGTAATGCACGTTACTTGTAATGCGTTACTTTACTCGTTACATCAGAAAGTAATCTGATTACTAATGCACGTTACTTGTAATGCGTTACTTTACTCGTTACATCAGAAAGTAATCTGATTACTAATGCACGTTACTTGTAATGCGTTACTTTACTCGTTACATCAGAAAGTAATCTGATTACTAATGCACGTTACTTGTAATGCGTTACCCCAACACTGCTCATTTCAGATGAGATTTGAAAACACCTGATCACTAGTTTTTTCACAGTCTAAAAACATCAATAGATCAATTTAGATTTGGGTTTTCTCAGAGAGGAGAGCTACGGCAGAAATTTGTCCATTTTAAATAATCAGAATTGTCAGCTAATAAGGTTAAATCGACATACTCTGGTAGACTAGAGGAAGCGTGAGCGTTTTCTAAATAGTCGGAGTCTGGTTTCCACAGAGTTGGATTCTTTGATGGAATCACGTCTTCATGTTCTGATATCAAAGACACATGACATTCAACTTGTATGAAGTTTTTCTCTGTCTGCAGGTCGAGTGGAAACAAACTCAGTTGCATTTGCAATAATTGAAGCTGCAGTTTTCACATGATTTTATATCATTTTATTCATTGATTTGTTAAATACACACAGTATTACTGTATTATTACTATTTAATATTGTTTAATACAATGGGGGGGGGGGGGGGATCCTGAGGTTCTCAATTCATGCATTAAAGGGTTAATAATACTTATATCTATTTCCTACTAATGCACGGTTAATCATTATATATTGCAGTAATGTTAGATCATGTTATTAGTGAAAGTTATTATAACGCGTTATTAACAGAATCGAGCTTTTTTATACGGTGATATATATATACGGTAGTCTTTTAAGTCTGAAACTCTTGATATAATGTTACAGTATTTGTTAATATAAATGAAAGTTGTAATAATTTGCCTAACTTTGATGATCATGCAATCAGTCACTCAGAACATCTTTACTGCTGCTGCAGTGGGAGAGAATTAAACTTTAAAAGCCCGGAAGTGCCGTGATCTGCGCATGCGCAGAGCTCCTACACACACGCGCAGCTTTATTTACATAATTTACTTACATACACAAACATTAAATCTCATCACAGATATCCAATCTGGAAGATTTGAGCTTTCTTAATGTTTGTCCGAGCGGAAAATTACTAATGATGTATTAAAACGGAGTTTTTTCTTCCAACATAAACCTCATCAAGAGACTTTAACACTGTTATAAACGAAACTTAGTGTATTATGAGCGTTTAAATGTTTTCTTTTTTCCTCAGTGACTCGGGCGATGATATAATGACTTTTCTTGGAAAATGTAATTTTAACTACAAGCACATTAGACTGAAGAAACTCCCGGCAGTTTTTTGCTGAATAACCGAATTTAACCCTTTGTGAGACTGAGGAAAAAACGCTCTGAATTTCCTGAATATTTCTTTCAAATTACATCATATACTTACTGTATTCCTCTGATGTTTTTCTCTCAGTTTAGTCTTGTGTGATAACGAGTTATTTCATCCCCGCTCCATCCTGTGTTTCCAACACCGTTTCCTCGGCCGTTCAGAACGAAACGAACCGGCGGATGCCAACACACCGGTAACGCGAAGCCCCGCCCATCAAACGCGAAGACTTGGCTCTTGAATATTAATTACGTAACGCCACGCTCGCCCAGTATGCTTAGCTGATTGGTTGAAAGCAGACGTCGGCAAATGAGTGCCAAGTTAGCTGGCCAATCACTGAAGACTTCGCTCTTACATATTAATTAGGTTACGCAACCCGAAAGTCCGGATAATTGCCAAGCAACATCATAATATTCATGAGCCTTCACCAAAACAAGACACGTAATTTTCGATTCAACGCATTTAGATTTTTATCTAATGTCATAGACCTGAAACAATGTTAAGAATATTATAAGCGTACAATGAGTAAACAAACTGAGTTTGCCTTGTCTTTGAATAGTGTCTCAGAGACAGAGACTGTGTTGTTTTTACGGACAATATCTCCATTATCTGCTGGACCGGCCTGTGACATGAACAAACACAACTACAACAACATTAATCACAACAACTGTGTTCATATCAGCATTTTATTGAATAGAAAATGCCTCAAATCACACACACTAACATATTCACATAGTGTTATCTTGATAAAAATGTTTAATCCAGTTGATTGACTAGTTAACCAAATACCTAAAATCCCATTGAAACATCAAACCAGACCGGTTTGACCAGGGCTAGACTGGCTTAAACCTGTTTTTCCAGCAGCTAATCTGTGCCAATTCAATTAAAACTTGAAACAAAATACTTTTGTACAACCTTTAAGACCAAATTAAGTGCATTAATGTGTCAAATTAATGTCAAATAACTGCTATATTCATTTGTGACTTTATATGATCAACTGATCCGTCTCATCTGAATCACATTTGCTTGTCACTTGAAATCATCAAATGGTACATTTAAAAACATTTAAATAACATTATAAAGACAGTCATGTGACCGCAGCAGAACACATTACACAGCTCTGAATGTACCGACATACACAAACAGATGATGATGATAAACACATTTAATACTAGTGTCTGACTGGACCAAGAGTCAGGTCGTTCTGAGGTCAACTCACAGGTCTGATCCAGAGCAGTGCATTCTGGGTAACCTGACAATCGTCAACTTTTCCCCATCATCTTTAGTAGGAGCTTCAGAAGATAAGAAGAAATGCTGATCAATAATAAATATAAATATAAACTAGGTTAAAAACACACCAAATGAACTTGGGCTGCACAATTAACTGAATTAAAACTTTTATCAGACAAAAAAAAAAGGCAATTAACCTTTGTGAGGTGGTAATTCTCATCAACGAGTTGCTCTATGATGCTGAAATGATCAGTGTTGGGAACATCTTCAAAAGAGACTTTAAGACCGGCAGATTCCAAAGCCTAAAGATCAAAAACACTTCATCTTCTCCAACTTTAATAATAATGTGGGGAAGTAAATGTCGTTTCATCCTTCTCGTCTTTACATCACACTTACTTTGAAGTATTCCTCCGACTGCTTTCGGAACTCGGGCGAGTCGTTCTGCGCTACAGCGACGATGATGTCACAGGAAGAAGACGAGACTTTGAGCTGCGACAGGAAGTGACTTGGGCTGTTCCTTAACGCCACTTCCCTGAAACAAAATCATCACACAAACAACTCACATCCAGCGGCTTCATTCGGGTTACATAACCCGCTCTGACAGGTCGGTTAGGGAACGGTTTCTGATCTTTAAAAATAGCAGCAGCATCACATGGTTATGTGTTCTGTATAAAAACAGAGACACTTACTCGTTCATCTTCAGCGGCTCGTTCACGTATGTGGACAGGATGGGCTGCAGGTCATAAATGCCGCTGACGAGAAAAGCACCTGAGAGCAAATGGCAAGAAATGCCTCCAAAAAGTCACTGAAATGACTAAATATCAAATCAAGAGTGGAAAGAAAGATGCACAAACACACTTTACAACTACTGTTTTTGATGAATTTTAATGACTAATTAAGTGCATTTAAATTCCAAATGTCACAATTAGTGCCAAAACACACTTCTTGAAGCTTCGGAACCATTTGTTTCGAGCCAGTGATTCGTCACGTGATTTCAGTAAACGAGGCTTCGTTACGACATCACTCTTTCGAAACGTTTTGTAATTTCAATGCTTCGCCTCTAGGGGGCGATGATCTCTGAGAAACAGAAGCCGGCGTGTTTAATATCAATCTACACACCTTTGATTTGCGGTGATATGTCGTACTGGGACCAATCGGTGGACAGAACCATAGCGGCCAGGTGCGCTCCGGCAGAATGACCACACAGGTAAAGCCCGCTGCAGATGGACAGAGAAACACCATGAAGGACAGACGTCCCATCAGCCACCTCTCTACATTACACATGAACGGACCTGATGTGTGAATACTGCTGGATCACTGACACCACGCTCCTGCGCACCTGTGACACCATCAGATCCATGTTCCCTACAGACATACACAAACAACATGTATGTTTCCCATGATTCTCTTCAGCTCGGATCAGCATGTGTCAGCCGTACCTTTAGGAGCGATACTGTAACCCACAGCGACCACCACTACGCCCTTCTGGACCAGCGGGACGGCCAGGAACCCGGACTCATCCTTACTGCGACCCGGAACAGACCAGTCTAGTTTTAGTGTCACTGATATAGAAAGTTTGTTGCATATTTAAAAATGATCATTATGATTAAACCCTCTGATAAGTGTTAGTTAACGATAATACAGACAGACTTTCTCCAGGCCTTCATGCTGATTATTATATTACACAACAATAATCTGCGAGTGTCAGCGAGACGAGGACATGCTCTCAATGCAAATGTGAGGCTCTGACGCTGATATTTGGTTTGAAAAATCACATGGAAATGTCTCTGGACATGGAAATCAAGAGAGAAAGTGAGGGATCAGACCTGAGAAACTGCCAGTAACCTCCATGAAAGTAAATCACCAGCGGCAGATCTGAAACACATTCAACACAGAATCAGTAATAACTAATAATAACCTGCTAATGACAGAAAAACACATGCAGAAATTTATATTCAACAGCAGAAGGAACTTTACGTGCTTCATCAGACATAAATTAAATGATTTACAGTGTGAATCTCACAACAAAAACATCTGGAAACATCCTGGTCAAATTTCACCTGAAAATATATATATATATAAAAATGTATATAATTGTAACGTACAACTGTCTATCCAATTGTTGAGTATTTTCAGTACTGAAATAGTATTTTATGACATATTTTACAGTAACAGTACTTGGAGTTTAAATGCAGTTAATTGTCATTAAAATATTACTAAAAATAGGCTTAATTTTCTTTTTTACTATGCTAATTTGCAAAATATTACATTTGTTTCTGAAAGTAAACATGAGATTCACTCATTGATGTGTGATTTATCCCTTAACACACTGAAATTAACATATAATACAGTTCTCATTAATTATACTTTAGAAAAACAAACTAAAAATGCATTTACCATTTTTTAAAAACAACCCAAACTACTGAATATTATTATTATTATTAGGGTTTTTATTGTTAAATAAAACTATTAAAACATTTCTGAAAAATAAAGCTGAAATAAAATAAATAAATATTATTTGAAAAACTAAATTAAACCAAATAAAAATTAAAAATGTTGCCTTGGCAATAAACTGAAATAAGTTGAAGCACTAAAATTATTAAAACTAACTAAAACTGAAATAAAAATAAATTAAACCTAAATAACAATATTTAAATAAAACTAATAAAATGACAAAAAAACCACCAACAACAAAATGACTAAAAATGAAACTAAAATTAACATGAAAACTAAAAATAAACACTAATTCAAAATATCAATAAAATGAAAATAACACTGGTGTGACGTTTGTTACGTAATTATAGACTCATTATAATGTAACACACCTGGACTAGAGCTGCTGGGAATGTAAACGTCCAGTTTCTCTCCGTCACCTTCACCGTACGGTACGTCAATCAAAGTGTGAGTGACAGCTCGAGCTTTCTCTGTGCCTGCAGAAAACACACACACACACACACACCCACCTCTAAATTCAGTATTACTGTACAAAAGCATGTAAACACAGTCAATAGTGTCCAGATCCTCGTGCACAGCTCATGTCAAAGATGTAGGTCACGTGCTCAAAGCTCATTTATACGCTGCTTTCCGCTTGATGAGCATCTATGACGGTGTATTAGATGAAGATGAGGTATTTCACTGTGTTTCATGAATGAAATGAAGTCCAATCTTCATCCTTCCCCCAGCACACACACACACACACACACTGATCATAGTAAACAAACACACACTCACCTGATTTTAAAGCTGCCACATGGGCTCTGATCACGTCACCTGCGGACATCCTGTGTGACCAGTGACTCGGTGAGTACTGAAGCTCCAGCTCCTGTCGAAAACACCCGAGTGAGTGAGTGAGTGAGTCAGACACGCATTCACCGGCAGATAAACACACACACACACACACACACACACAAACAGCGGCCCCTGCTGGCAGGACACTGGGATTACAGCACAGCATACAGTATGCATACTAGCATCTGCTCTCATTCATTCTGCAGCATGTAACATGCATACAGTGCACAATATGTGAATTTACCGTATGTATGTAATATCAGGATGATCGATTTTATGTTTGACAAAATTTGTGCAGTATTTTTTTTAAAAAGTGAAGTTAAAAGATATTTTATTTTTAAATCATGAAACTTTATGTAAAAAAAAAATGTGTCCCGCATTTTCGTGTCACTATCGAAACAGTGTGTGTTTTAGTCCATTGGCTGAGACTGATTTTAACACACTTCTACATTTATGATCAGGAAATATTCCTGTGTCCCTCCCTCTCATAGCCTCTCTTTCATAGTAGATAGAGTCCATCATTTTGAGTTAAATGTGTTCAAAATATGAAAATCTGTGTGGAACTTTAAGGAGCGTCACTACCAAACACCTTTTTCTGCAATTAAGCACTTTTTTGGGTGTTATTCCATAAAATTTAGTTTATATGTGTGTACAACTGTTCAGAACTGTGCTAGCTAACCATATGAGGATTAGCATCTTTGAGCGGCTCAAAAGTATCTAAAATTGTCACTACTGAAATGTGGTGAAGTCTCGGTTGTGACATCATTGTTTTTTGGGTGTTATTTGATAAAATTTAGTTTTTTTCTGTGTACAACTGTTTAAAACTGTGCTAGCTAACCATGTGCTGATTAAAATCTTTGAGCGGCTCAAAAGTATCTAAAATTGTCACAACCGAAACTTCACCACATGTTTCGGTCGTGACTGTTTCGGAAGTGACTGTTTCGGTAGTGACATCATTGTTTTGGTAGTGACAAAAGGGAACACATAATCGTTTATTTGGGGGAAATAAACAAAATTTTAGTACAGTTATGCAATTCATTAGTATTTTAGTATGTTTTATTATGTGAGTTAAAATTGTGTAATGTGATGTGGTCACTACCAACACATTACTGTCACTACCGAAACTGTGCAGTCACGACCGAAACATGGGATGTTTTGTCACAAATAAAGTATATTGAATGATCAACTAAGATGTTATTATAGTGTTTGGTTCAATGTATATTCAAACTAATGAATCCTTCACTTTTAAATCAGTATGATAAACTTTATGACTTTTACAAAGAAAGATTGGATTCAAAATACAACAAATCTCATAAATTACACTTGAAATATTGTTAAAATTGTAATTGTTATTGATTTACCTGTGAAAACTCCTTTAAAAAAAATAGCAAAAAAATATATTTACGAGGTAGATGTAAAGAAAATCTTAATAGGTCAATGTAACCCTTCTTATTAAATTATTTATTATTGTGTTTCAGTAGTGACAAATTTGGGGAGACGAAAAAATATTCCAAAACTTTCTGAAAATACAATATGAGAATTATACAATTTGGATATTATACAATTTGCATACATACAAAATTTGTGGGAAAAAAGACGTTTCCAACTCTGACTTAGAACCAATTCTGCAGAATGGTCCATATATATATATATATATATATATATGAGTGTGTAACATTATATATTTACAAACTTTTATGTTCGATGCAATTAATCGATTTGACAGCACTAATAATTATTAATAAACAAAACATTTAAAATTGGCACTTAAAATATTTCACTTATAAATGTCAGAATGAATTTTTAGTAGTTTATGGACACATTTCACAATCAACCACCCCTGCTTCTTACTGTATTGTTGTGTATTTGATAAATAATCTTTGATTTGACATGAAAACACTCACATCTTTGCTCATTTTCTTCCAGTCGGTCATGATGATCTCTTCTGCTGGACTAGAGCTTTAACGAGACCTTTGAAACAGCACAAGAGAGGGAATCTCATGTTTGTTGACACACAGTCAATAATTAAGTGTTTTAAAACACGTCACATGTGGAAGTCATGTGTCACGCCCTGATGCTTCATTCTATTAATCGTCTGTTTGATTAATTTGGCTCAGAATTGCACCGGATTTATGGGTATTAAAAGTAAACAGAGTTTAGACAACAAAAAAGCAGTTTTTTATACCATTAACATTCCCGCCTGAACTCTTCCTCACGATGAGCTTCCTCCGCTGTGACGTCAGTTTTAGTTATAAACACACTGGATCGACGGCGAGTCATCGGCGGACATTTTGTTTTGTAGATCTGTGCTGCGCGCCCTTGATCCTGATTGGTCGAGAAGACCGTGACGTTACAGCTACTATAAATGGACAAACTGGCGGTGGCGGGATGTTCAAATCCTGCTGTAAGTCGTACTGTATGTTGAGACAGTCATAAAAACAGAAGAAACAGAAGATATGGATTGTTTAAATGTAGCCAAGATTTTACCCAATTCCCCACGGAAGACCAGAGGACAGATCCAGGTGCGTGACCGTTTACCTGTGACTCCAATTTAACGTTTTTCGATTCATTCGAGTCAGTGAAGATTTACCGGGTACAATTATAATATTTAAATATATATTTAATGCGTGGCTCTTCGTTCGGACGTGATGTTTTTTAGGTTTTGTTGTGGATTTGAAGCTGTTGTAAATGTAAACATTAATGACATCACTACCTCTTTGTCGTCTTCTCAGGTTATTTTCGGACCGATGTTCTCAGGAAAAAGGTAAGAGTTAATAAATCATCAGTACTTTCATGTTATGTTATGAAATATGAAGGTAAAACTTCAAAAAACGATGTTTTGATTCAGCGGATGGCGCCAAAATACAGCTGCAGGTTACAAAGCGCGAAAAATGTGTTCATTGACCCTCATGTTGTGCTGTTTATGGAAATACTATAATAGTTTTCTAAATTTAGCTGTTCCTCTGTTTATAATAAAAGCACGTCAGTGTTATTAGGAAAGTGACATTTTTGTTTAAAAATACAGTAAAACACTCAAACAAAGAAGATGTAAAGCACTCTTGAGACTCCAAACAGCACTAATGTCACATTTTTCTGATGCATATGAAGTTTGAGTTTTCTTATAATCAGGGAATCTCCTGGTGTTGTTAATTGAAGTGTTAATGAGTTTGTGTGTGTTTCTCCAGCACTGAGCTGATGCGGCGTGTGCGGCGGTTCCAGGTGGCTCAGTATTCCTGCTTGGTCATTAAATATGCCAAAGACACTCGATATTCACAGATGGGAATGGCCACACATGACATGTAAGGTATCTCTACGATGAGTGTATTCGTGTGTTGAAGTGTGGTTGTGTGAGGATTGCTGTGGTTTCTGCTGCAGGAGCATGATGGAGGCCGTTCCTGCCAACTGTCTGCGTGACGTGAAGGCTCTGGCCCTGCAGGCGTGTGTCATCGGCATCGACGAGGGACAGTTTGTACGTCTCTGTTAAGATGCAGAAAGACCATGTCAATCATTATTCTGTTTACTGAGACACTCCTTGGAGTCTCAGTCTAATGTTATGCTTTGTAATGTATTTTATAATAATTCAGATGTTTTGGTTTTGCAGTTTCCGGACACAGTTGAGTTCTGTGAAGAAATGGCCAACATGGGAAAAACTGTCATAGTAGCAGCACTTGATGGAACCTTCCAGAGAAAGGTACGATTATGAGGGATCTGGGTGTGTGTGTGTGTGTGTGTGTGTGTGTATATATATATATGTATATATATATATATATATATATATATATATATATATATATATATATATGTATATATATATATATATATATGTATGTATACACACACACTCTATATGTATATGTTTTCTATATTATACATATTTATAATATTTTATATATATATATATATATATATATATATATATATATATATATATATATATATATATATAATTTTTTTAATGAATATATTTATAATATTTATTTAATATATATGCTGTTTTACTATGCTATATATTTATATATATATATATATATATCCGTATGCATTTTTCATTTAATATAAATTATATTTATAATTATTGTATATCTTCTATATTATATATCTTTTATAATTTTATTTGTTTTATTTATTTTTACTTTACTATATATTTCACTATATATATATTTATATATGTGTGTTTTTTATTTATATTTAAATTATATTTGAAATGTTTTTATTTTACTATTTTGTGCTTATTTGTTTACTATATATTTTGTTTATTTAATATAAAAATTATATTATAATTATATACATTTTTACATATGATTTCTATACTATATATTTATTTTACTATTTTATTTACTTATTTTTGTCCTTTTTTATGTTTTATTTAATATAAATTATATTTATAATATTTGTTTAATATATACATATTTTATTTTATACATTTAATTTACTATATTATATTTATTTACTATATATAATATACTATATTTTTACTATGCTGTATATTTTTATATGAGTATTTTTAGTATAAATTATAATATTATATACATTGTATTTATATATATATATATATATATATATATATATAATGTTTATTTTACTATATTTTTTATTTAATATAAAATATATTTAATATATATTTTACTATATATTTTGTTTAATTAATATAAATTATATTCAATATATATATGTATTACTATGCTAAATGTTTTTATATATATGTGTGTGCACTTATTTAATATAAATTATATTTATTGTATATCTTCTATATATATATAATATTTATTTTGCTTTTTTATTTGTTTTTTATTTAATATATACATATTATATATTTTATCATTCTATTTGTTTTTATTTTTACTTTACTACATATTTTACTATACTATATATTTTTGTTTTTTATTTATATTTAAATTATTTGTTTATTTTTTTTTACTATGTTTCTGTCTTTTAATATAAATTATATTTATAATATTTAATATAAACATTTTATATTATTTTGTTATTTTGTCTATATATTTATTATTTATATATATATATATATATATTCTATATATACTATATTTTTTACTATGCTATATATTTTTATATATGCGAGTTTTTTAGTACAAATTATTACATTTATTATATACATGTTATTTATTTGTATATTATATATTGTTTATTTTACTATATATATGCATCTATTTAATATAAATTATATTTAAAATATTTAATATATACATATTTACAATATATTTTTTGTGTGTGTGTGTATGTGTATATATATATATATATAATTTAACATATATTTTTATTCTCTGAGCAATGTTGATGACCTTTGACCCTTGTCTCTCTGCAGCCCTTTGGTAACATCCTGAATCTGGTGCCTCTGGCGGAGAGTGTGGTCAAGCTGAACGCCGTCTGCATGCAGTGCTTCAAAGAAGCCGCTTATACCAAAAGACTGGGAGCTGAAAAAGAGGTGAGGACAGAAACCGCTGAACTGACATCTGGACAAACACGCCCTCTGATCTGAGCGGGTCTGACACGTGTTCTACTCTCACAGCAGAAGCGGTCAGTGTCACATCCTCATCCTGACAGAAGAACTGAAATCTCACAGCAACTTTTGTTTTTGTGTCTTTGTTTCACTTCCTCAGGTGGAGGTGATCGGCGGCGCTGATATGTATCACGCTGTGTGTCGGACGTGTTACGGAGGTCTTACGGAGTGTAAGGAGAACCGTGACCCGCTGAGAGAGGAGACGCCTCCGCACGTAACGTCAGGAAAACCTCTGGATCAAAGCGCTCCACGCAAACTCTTTGCTTCCCTTCACCTCTGAACACAACACGACAGTTACTGTATAGATTTACCTCTATAGTGAGAGTTTAGCACTTGATTTATGTTTATTTTTGTGTCTGATGTGCTGGTGATGTCCTGTAAATAATAACTTTAAAGTGGGTCCAGCAAAATATGGTGTGAGTTTGTATCTTCGGTTTGAAAATCAGTGTATGTATTTTAATTTAAATGATTTTAAACTATTTAAATGTCTTAAAACCAGCTGACATCCTGAAACACTGCCATGGAGTGATGCATTATTATGATTAAAATTTAGTTCTTCTGTATGTTGTTTTTCACATGAAACATTTTGTAGAATTTGCTACATGAGAAGTTGCGTGCAAATAAAAATGACATTTCATAATCAGACTCATTTGTTTTAATTTGGAATACACACCAGTGTTTGTGTTCGTTTTTATGTGCAATTAAAAAACATAATCTGGTTATTCAGAGGAAACCATAACAGACATATAACCTGAAAATATACAAAATGTAAATGCTAAAACTTTCAAGCACTAAAAAGAAGTGAATTGCATGCAAAAAAAAAAAAAATCAAATGTTAATTTCTGAAATTATTCAAAAACAGTACTGATGTATGAATGTTTTTTCCAAGTAAATGTTACTGTATATTATGGAAGCTTGTTTTCGCCACGGAATAAAAACAGGTATATATTTTCACAATCACAATTTTCTACTGTTCAAAAGTTTGGGAAAGAAATGAGTACTTTTATTCATCAAGGATGCATTAAACTGATCAAAAGTGACAGTAAAGACATTTATAATGTTGCAAAAGATTCAATTTCAAATAAATGCTGTTCTTTTGAACTTTCTATTCAACAAAAATCCTGAAAAATAAAATATCACGGTTTACATAAAAATATTAAACTTTTCAACATTGATAATAATCAGAAATGTTTCTTGAGCAGCAAATCATCATATTAGAATGATTTCTGAAGGATCATGTGACACTGAAGACTGGAGTAATGATGCTGAAAATTCAGCTTTGATCACAGGAATAAATTACACTCTACTATATATTCACATAGAAAACAGCTGTTTTACATTGTAAAAATATTTCACAATTTTTACTGTATTTTTGGACAAATAAATGCAGCCTTGCTGAGAAGAGACTTTCAAAAACATAAAAAATTCCCCAAACTTTTGAACCCTAGTGTATAATTCAGAGAAAAAACAGTCAGAATTGTGAGATTGCACTTTTAATTTTTTAATTCTGTGGCAGAAACAAGCTTCTACAGATGAAACAGCACCAGAGAGATCAGCATCACAGTGTTTATGTGCATCAGAAGACTGGACTTATTCCCTGGAGAATCAGTTTTTCACACTGAAGCAGATCTGGAAGCAGATAAAAGCATCACACATGAATTTACAGCCCAAAACCGCTTCAATTCGTCTCCAATGAAATGAGAAAACTCTCCAGTGAATCACATGATGTAATGAGCAGGACAGTCCAGCTCTTCACGCACTAACATGATTAGTAAAAGGGCTCTTTTTGTTTCTGTCTGACCATCCGCCACATTCCTCCTCGTGAACAACACAAAAACACTGCTGTGACTCCAGGAGTGTGAGCGACAGATCGGCTTTCGCTTTATTCCAGCTCATCGGTGCGAATCTGAACTTATCAGACAGAAGAAAACACTTGAATATTTACACAATTATGGGCACACTGTAAAAGCACAGTCAGACTCCTATTGGCTGCCTGTCAAGGCTCCTCCCACATCCCGCGGCGTCACGTGACCCGGGTGTCGTGTTTCCCTTCCCTGTGGGTGTGGTTTGTCAGTAGACGGGCGGCTGGTAGCTGCTCTGACCGGACGGGTCGGGGTTCGGTATGAAGGGCGGCTGCTGGTAGACGTCTGGCCCGGTGTTCTGGAAGGACGGGTATGTGGGCGGAGCGTAGGGTGACGTGTGGTCGATGGGCGGATCGGCGTAGTTGTGGGTCACGTCTGCCACGCCCTGACGAAACCTCACCAGAGCGAAGTAAGTCAACGCTCCCTGAGAGGACGAGAGATTCGGCTGTCAATCAACACCTCAGCTCACAACTCAAGGTTTCAAAGTTAGCATGAGCAAAAATATGAACTAACAGATTTCATCATTAAGACAACGGTGTCTCACACTCACCCAGGATGCGATGGAGAAGAAGGAGAAGGCGATGACGGCGTGGACACCGTCTGTGGGGATGCCGCTGGTGTTGTGGGTCTTTGACCACTGATCGGCCATGAGACAGAAACACACAAACCACAGGAAGGTCCAGGAGCCTGATCAACACAGAGGAGGAGAGTCGTGATGGGGGCCATTAGACAATCACAGACTATCATTCAGATACTATTATAGCTTTTAATATGCTGAATCAGTTTGTATTTTTATATTCTCCATTTTCATTTTATTTAAGTTGGCATGAGAAAGCCACCTCACCGAAATCCCATTTAACTTTATTATTATTCTTCCGAGACTACATTTTGTGACTCCAACTCCCCCTAGAGCTTTAACTCTACAACACCGAACTCGGCTCAGACCTTCAGGCTGTTCTGACTTTGTGTGCTATATCTTTTCTAACTGATCCACTTAGGGTTTTCCTAAAAATGAAGATTAAAAATCATAAAAACCCCATAGACTTACATTGACGGAATGATCAAACGAGCAAAGACTGTTCAAACTCCAGCAGAAGCCCTTTAAACTCTATCTATGATCTTACAATATCTATCATATTAAAACATGCTAGCAAAACATCTGTTAAATCATGCTAACAACATGCTAAATCATGTTAGCAACATGCTAAATAATGCTAACAACATGACAATCATGCTAAAAACATAACATGCTATTATGCTAACAACATGATAATCATGCTAACAAAATGCTAAATCATGCTAACAACATGCTAAATCATGCTAGCAACATGCCACTTGTCTGCCACCTGATGCCACCTGATGGAGTTTGGGTTCCTTGCCGCTGTCGCCTTTGGCTTGCTTAGTTGGGGACACTTGACATTTGACTTGACATTTGATATTCAACAGTGCTTTGATCTACCTGCATTGACACTATTCTTTAAGAGCTGCTGTGCAGCCAAATAATGTACCAGTTATCAATGTAAAGCTGCTTTGACACAATCTACATTGTAAAAAAGCGCTATATAAATAAATGTGAATTTACTTGACTTGACATGACAATCGTGCTAACAACATAACGTGCTAAATCATGCTAGCAACATGCTAAATCATGCTAGCAGTGTTAATTTCGTTGACGAATAATTTGTCATAATTTTCGTCAACGACATTTTTTTCACAGACGAAAACGAGACGATGACTAAATAAAAAACAGTTTTGAATGACTAAAACTATGACGAAAATCTACTCTCATTTTCGTCAACGAATAAAAACCGAGACGAAAATGATACAGAGGGATGATATGGAAAGATACCGGTCAGGACTAATGTCCTGTGTAGCAGATCCGCACATTTGAATTGTAAACAAAACGTGCGGCAAAACACGGCGCTGTTGTGCGTCCTAAAACTAGACTAAAACTAAAACAATTTCCGATGACTAAAATATGACTAAAACTAAATCAAAATTTGCTGTCAAAATTAACACTGCATGCTAGCAACTTGCTAAATCATGCTAACAACATGCTAAATCATGCTAGCAACATGACAATCATGCTAACAACATGACAATCATGCTAGCAACATGACAATCATGCTAGCAACATAACGTGCTAAATCATGCTAACAACATGCTAAATCATGCTAGCAGTGTTAATTTCGTTGACGAATAATTTGTCATAATTTTCGTCAACGACATTTTTTCACAGACGAAAACGAGACGATGACTAAATAAAAAACAGTTTTGAATGACTAAAACTATGACGAAAATCTACTCTCATTTTCATCAACGAATAGAAACGAGACGAAAATTATACAGAGTGACGATATGGAAAGATATCCGGTCAGGACTAATGTCCTGTGTAGAAGATCCGCACATTTGAATTGTAAACAAAACGTGTTGTAAAACGCGGCGCTGTTGCGCGTCCTAAAACTAGACTAAAACTAAAACAATTTCCGATGACTAAAATATGACTAAAACTAAATGGCATTTTAGTCAGAAGACTGTGACTAAAACTAAATCAAAATTTGCTGTCAAAATTAACACTGTATGCTAACAACTTGCTAAATCATGCTAGCAACATGACAATCATGCTAACAACATAAAATGCTAAATCATGCTAGCAAAATGATAATCCAGCTAACAAAATGCTAATCATGCTAACAACATGCTAAATCATGCTAGCAACATGACAATCATGCTAGCAACATAACGTGCTAAATCATGCTAACAACAAGCTAAATCATGCTAGCAACATGCTAAATCATGCTAGCAACATGATAATGATGCTAACAACATGCAAACAATGTTAAATCTTGTTAATGCTAAATCATGATAGCAACATGCTAATGCTAACTTCATGTGCTCTCGGAATAATCGTAAATACGAGTTTCTTAGGTAAAAACTGCACATGAACGAAACTTGACCATTTTGAAACTTCAATGCGATGAGCTCGTAATCATGACTTCAGAAGTGGGAATTATCAAATTTCCTATAGCACGTGCTAAATCATGCTAGCAACACACTAGCAACATGCTAAATCATGCTAAATCGTGCTAAATCATGCTAGCAACATGTTAATCATGCTAGCAATGTGCTAAATCATGCTAGCAACCTGTTAAATAATGCTAGCAACACAGTAGCAACATGTTAAATCATGCTAGCAACATGCTAAATCGTGCTAAATCATGCTAGCAACATGTTAATCATGCTAGCAATATGCTAAATCATGCTAGCAACCTGTTAAATAATGCTAGCAACACAGTAGCAACATGCTAAATCATGTTATCTATCTATCTATCTATCTATCTATCTATCTATCTATCTATCTCATAGACTGTATTGCCTTCAAAACATTCAAACTTTAAACTACTTTAAACTTCAAACTACTTCAAACTGAAAACCTTTAAACTTCAAGCTTTTAAAACTTTTTCAAACGTTCTGGTCAGGCTTTCTCAAGCCAACTTCAAAGTTTGTCATTTTAGTTAAAGTTTTAGTAATTTTGGCCTTTAGTAAAGCGGTGTTGTGTGTGCTGAGTAAACATGATGGTTACTGTAGTTCTAGACTAAATGTGATCATGCATTTACTCATCTCACAGGGCTTTAAATACAGGGCTTTATCAGTACATTTCCAAGTGGGGGAGGGGGTGGCTCAAAATGGTTATTATTAAAATATAATTATTTAAAATAAGACAAAACAAGCTATAAAATAATCTAAAACCTTAATTTCATTTTTTTTTGTCTATGAAGAACCTGGATTCACTTTATCTTCAAGTAATTTAGTCTTTAACATATATATATATATATATATGTGTGTGTGTGTGTGTGTGTGTGAAAATTTCTTTTACTAACAAAAATGTTTTAATGGCTTGTTTTAGTTAACATTAATAACCCTGGTATACATGGTATACAACACCCTTGACATCTTGCCCACTCACACAGGAAGAGGTCGATGTGCAGTAAAACCACAGTGTGTTTCACTTTTACAGGACGTTTACAGGCAGTTCATCTAAAACTGATGATGCTACAGTAACAGGTCATGTGGAAAAAACACTTTCAAAAAAATGGCACCACAGTTTCCACAAACGGAACAGACGCCACTGATTAAACATGTAAATGTGACTGTTCAGGATGACTGATAAAAACATCGCTCACTGACAGAAATGACAGCCGATCCTACTAAACCATTGAGGTCTTCACTAGCCATGTATCATCCACATATTTTGTGCACATTTTGGGATATTGCGTTACAAAAATTGGTGTATAAAAATGCAAGATAAATTGCACATAAAAACCACAATGCAAACACATTTACTGAATAAATCCCTCATAAACTCATGTGACTTTGCCTCAGCGAAGGCTGTGATTGGATAACTGGACTAACCAGCGGACCAATCACATCACAGCATCTCAAATGTTGGTTTGGTGGTTCTGAAACGCCTGAGTCAAAGTCATCACAATGATTTGGTTTAATTCCCTCCAGAAGCGTCTCACACGATTGTGTTCCCAAACACCAGCATCCGAACGCAAGATCACATGACAGCGTTTATTGCGTTTCGTCTGACGCTCTGAGACCAACTCATTTATGATGGAGGTAAAAAGAGCAACTTACATTTTTATGACTGATATTTTGCGGCAGTTTCCCATGAAGTGGCCATTTTGTTCTCATGAACACGTGGGATGGAAACGCTGCTTTATTTAAATGTTTTATGCCATATTCCAATTTTACACACAAGTTAAATTCACTCTGGATTGAAACAGCTACTGAGAGATGAAGACTATAGTAGAATTGAAACTCAAATACAGAAGATGTTCTCACCTGAGAAGCCCAGATCAGCCATCACGACGTACTTCCGCTCCTGAGCATTGCTCATCAAAGGCAGGTAAGCATCAGCCAATAGGAAGGCTACGCAAGCCAGGAAGGCGATGAGGCCGATTCCCACCGCGTAATGACAGGCCCCGTCGTTCCCGTTGAAGACGCACTTTGCCTGGGCGTCACTTGCCTCGTTCACGTAACCTTCAGCGGTTATGGAGGCGAACACCACAATGGCAAAAACCTGAGATGAAGGGAAGTGAGAACTGCATCAAACCACAGCGCAGAAGTAAAAGCAACCATCTTCTTTATTTCACGTTATTTCACTTGAGTACGAGTAGAAGTACTGAAAAATAATATGAGTCAAGTAAGAGTAAATATGTAGTTTGCTGAAAAACTACTCAAGTAACTGTTACAAATTATGAAAAATGTGAAGAATCACTCAACTGAATCACTAAAGTGAATCACTGAACTGAACTCAAACATAACTCAAACCATATTTATTTATTTATTTATTGCATTGTCACACATTGTCATTGGTCAGCGCCTTGATTGGCTCATGAAGAAGAACCGTTCAAAGTTTCAATTCTAAATAATTTTGGTAAATGTTGATTTATAAACATACTTTTGTCCATTGTTAGATCGTGTTAATAATGCTACATTATATTCATTTATTTGCTACTTTATTTTAATATTTAAATGAATTGGTATATGTAGAAATTAACACAAGATGAGATTTAAAAATACTTTAAAATCACTATTGTGTAATGTTAACGCATACACAACCTTATTGCAGTTACCGATACATTAAATAAATAAATTTACTTTTTCTTTCTACCAGCCATAGACGATTCTGAAAGAAAACTCGCCGGGATTTTGCCGTTGCTGTAGTAATTATCTTTCACACGCATTTCATTGAGAGATAAGCAGATTTATTTTGTCGGCTTACCCTAGCAACCGCATAGCAACCACCCAGAATACCCTAGCAACCTCCTACCATCCAGAATATAGATTGTATTTATTCCAGCTTTTAAAACTGCTTTAAACTTTCCGGTCAAGGTTTGTGTCGACTTTTACATCTATTTTCAGTGTTGTGGTGATGTCGGCAAACAATTTGCTTTGTGCATTCACACCGAACGAGATAAAAATCAATGATAACTCATTATAACCCTTTATATTACTTGAAGCATCCAGTACAGACAGCCTCAAGCTAAACGCGACAACTGTGTCAGTTTAACACTGACTGTTAATAACACACTATTATTAAGCATGGTTTAACCCATTATTGCCCCAACCCCGGAGCTGAACTGGAAGTTTTGATTGGTACTGCAAACGAGTCAGACCTGTCTGTTAATGCCTGAAGTGCAGGACTCCACCCCAGCATGGTCAAAAGTTTTACTTGTACTTTTGGTTTAAAATAAATGTACCGAATTTGAAAATTCAAGTAAAATTACCACAATTCAATTATACTCAAAAAGCAGAAAAAGTACTATAATGAGAGTAGTTGTGATACGCCTCAGATGCGGTGAGAGGAAGATGGAAACACTAAAAGAGAGATCATGTCGAAGCCACACGCCTCCGTAGATGCAAATGTGTCACGCAGGAGATCAGGCTCATGAAAGCCACCGATGCGACACAAACCAAACTTCATAATCGCTGCAGGAGAAACAGAACGTCACCCTGTTCTCGTGTTACCTGCCATCTGCTGTGTTTACATGTCAGCGCTGGGACGGGGGACGGGGGACATTCTGTACTTGTGCACTATCACATGACACACAACTAACTAACCACTGCCTGAATGTTCATGTGAGGAGAGAGAGGCCGACTCACTGCTGGTGTGCAAATGTGCGTGACACAAGTAAACAAATTAGTCCGAGAAAATCTAGACGTGGTTGACAAGGTCATCTGATGCAGTCAGTCACACACCAGATATGAATCAGCTCTTACCGACTCTTTGCTCTCATTTCAGCGTCTATGGAAAGTCCCTTCAACAAGATCATGTTCTTAACAGAAAAATCAGTCAATTAGATAATAAGAGACGTCAGAAGCAGATCTTCTCCAGCTAACGGGAAACGTTCTGGCAAGGTTCTCGCAACGTTCTAAACAAACATTATTCTTGTAACATTAATAGAATCTTCAAACGTTCAAAGTTATCTTCACTCTAAAAAATGTTGGGTTAAAAACAACCCAAGTTGGGTTGAAAATGGACAAACCCAGTGGTTGGGTTAAATGTTTGCCCAACGTGCTGTCGCAGTTTTATTTAACCCAACTATTGTTTAAAAATGTCTGGCTTAAAATGAACCCAAAATAGGTTAAAAAAAAAATTACTAGTTACTAGAGGCAACAATAATAATCAAAAGGTGAACATTTATTAATAAGCAATTTAATAAATGTTTATTGTTTAATTATTATTCATTAAACTTATTAATAAATGTTCATTTTTTAAACATATTAATACATTTTCATTTCCAACATACTTTGCGTTCATTTTAAGCAAGAAATACAGTAATTTTTATCCAATATTTGAGTTAAATAAAACTACCCAGCAGGTTGGACCCAATCGCTGGGTTTGTCCATTTTCAACCCAACTTTGGGTTATTTTTAAGAATGTGGTATTTAATAATGTTTTAGCACAAAAACATTGTTCATGAAATGTTTTTTTTTTTTTCCTGAAACGTTTTAGTTGGACGTTTATCTAACGTTTTTTAAATGTTACTACTTGTTTCTGAACGTTCAGAGAACATTAAAAGTAACGTTTCCATAATGTTTGCGAAATTATACAACGGAATGTTTCTTTAACGTTCGCAAAACGTTCAGAAATAACGCTTTTTAAACGTTCTTAGAACATATTTTTGTAAACTGGGAATCAGATTCAATGGTGATTCGATTCAGTTTACTTTAAAAGCAGCTCTTAACCTCTTCCAGGACAATATCCTACTATTAAAACTTTAAATAAAAATATAAATAAAAATAGTATTAATTTAAACATAATTAAAACAGTAATTAAGTGCCGCAAACTCACGAATGACTCAATGATTTACGCCCATGTTTCCCGCCGTCGATTACTGATCACAATGAGTTGAATGTGACACATGTCACTCACCCAGCTGAGGAGTCGTATGATAGTTTGAGGCTGTTTGATGAATTTGAAGAGATCGAATCCCGCTCCGGCGAGAGAGGCTCCGTACGCCGCACTGCTCGACTCCATCGGTAAAAAACAAACACACACTCACTCACACAAACACACACACACGCGCGAGCGACAGCTGAAAACACACCACGGACACACACCACCACCACCGGTGCAGCTGCTTCCTCAGATACTGGTGTCAGTCAGATTCGCGAATGAATCGTTCTTTTGAACCGGCTCTTTTTGATGATTCAGACGAACGCAATGGGCGGTTCGTTAACATAAACTGTTCAAAAGAACCGACTCGCCGGCCAAAATGATTCGGCGTTGCTAAACAGAGTGAAAATCCAATAAGGTTAAAGTCCTAATAGTTACAGATAAAATTACGTTAGTTTAATGTTTAATAATAAACAGTTGATTAGGATATTTACATACAGTCGTGACATAAACAATGATGATGTTCACTGCTCCTCACAAACACACACACACAAATGAAAGTGATCCACTACATACAAATCATCTGGTTTATATCTAAAGTTTTAATATGAACATTGTTGGATTTATCAAAACATATAAATTTTTTAATTATTTGTGATCTTCCCTCCATAAACCCACACAGACTCGTTTGAATCTGACAGTAGACACATTGTTGGCCATCTTTCCTTCTGATTGGTCACAGTCGTGAGTGCTTGTCTATTGTCTCGGTTTGAATAAACCTTTGTCTGAACAGAATAATACGTGACAAATAGCCTAAGTGAAGATATGCTTGTGTCTGTGGGAAACCAAACAGTCAGGCTCAGATTTAATGGATTAAAATCCCATAAATTAAACTCTTCGTGAATGTCTGTAGAATTATTTGGAGACGGCGCCTTCATACAGGAGAGTTTCATCTACAGATTCATCTTCATCCTGTTAAACAGAACAAAATGAGTACAATCTCAACTAACAGGGAACGTTCTCTCAAAGTTATGAACAAACGTTCTTCTGTAACGTTAATAGAACGTTCAAAGTTATCTGGTCTTTATAACTGGCAATCATTATGAAGAAATCAATTCAGTGTAATAATAATAAATAATACCTCAGCAGCAGAATCACTCATTCTGTCAGCGAGGACGACGTCTTCCTCATAACCCTCCAACATCTCCTCAAACAAAAGAACACACACAAAAACTCTTTCACCAACCCTAAACCTAGTGCGCTTCCTATCTAGACAGTATTTTAAGGCATGTTCCGAAGAGAAGAAAGAAAATTAAGGCAATGTTGCGTGTGTATATCCTTCATGTATAATGCAAACCCAGAATGCATTGTGTTGATCCAAAATTAAATTTTGATTAATATACAAAAAATCTGATTACTAAAAGTCTATTTATGAACTAAAACAGAAGCAGTGGTAAATGAATCCTCACTAGATAATCATCCTGCTCCTCCTCTTCGTCTTCCTGTTTAACAGCAATTTCCATTTTTCTGCGTTGTTTGATGAGTCTTGAATAAAAAAGCAGAACATTAGTTCAATTAGATATTATAAAATGCTGGTTAAAAACAACCCAAGTTGGGTTAAATATGGACAAACCCAGCGATTGGGTTAAATGTTTGCCCAACCTGCTGGGTAGTTTTATTTAACTCAACTATTGTTTAAAAATTGCTATATTTCTTGATTAAAATGAACCCATAGTATGTTGGAAGTTTAATGAATAATAATTAAACAATAAACATTTATTAAATTGCTTACTAATAAATGTTCACCTTTTGATTATTATTGTTGCCTCTAGTAATTATGAGTCTGATTTTTAATTTCCAACATATTTTGGGTTCATTTTAAGTCAGACATATAGTCATTTTTAAACAATAGTTGAGTTAAATAAAACTGCCCAGCAGGTTGGACAAACATTAAACCCATTCGCTGGGTCAAAACAACCCAATCACTGGGTTAAAACAACCCAATCGCTGGGTTAAAACAACTCATTATCTGGGTTAAAACAATCCTATTCGCTGGGTTAAAACAACCCAATCACTGGGTTAAAACAACCCGCTCGCTGGGTTAAAACAACCCAATCACTGGGTTAAAACAACCCAATAGCTGGGTTAAAACAACACAATCACTGGGTTAAAACAACCCGATCGCTGGGTTAAAACAACTCATTACCTGGGTTAAAACAACTCATTACCTGGGTTAAAACAACCCAATAGCTGGGTTAAACAACCCAAAAGCTGGGTTAAAACAACCCAATCGCTGGGTTAAAACAACCCAATCACTAAGTTAAAACAACTCATTATCTGGGTTAAAACAACCCAATCACTAAGTTAAAACAACACATTATCTGGGTTAAAACAACCAAATATCTGGGTTAAAACAACCCAATAGCTGGGTTAAAACAACCCGATCGCTGGGTTAAAACAACCCAATCACTAAGTTAAAAAAAACCCAATCACTAAGTTAAAACAACACATTATCTGGGTTAAAACAACCCAATAGCTGGGTTAAAACAACCCGATCGCTGGGTTAAAACAACCCAATCACTAAGTTAAAACAACCCAATCACTAAGTTAAAACAACACATTATCTGGGTTAAAACAACCCGCTCGCTGGGTTAAAACAACCCAATCACTGGGTTAAAACAACCCAATAGCTGGGTTAAAACAACACATTATCTGGGTTAAAACAACCCAATAGCTGGGTTAAAACAACCCGATCGCTGGGTTAAAACAACCCAATCACTAAGTTAAAACAACTCATTATCTGGGTTAAAACAACCAAATATCTGGGTTAAAACAACACATTATCTGGGTTAAAACAACCCAATCGCTGGGTTAAAACAACACATTATCTGGTTTAAAACAGCCCAATCGCTGGGTTAAAACAACCCAATCACTAAGTTAAAACAACACATTATCTGGGTTAAAACAACCAAATATCTGGGTTAAAACAACCTGCTCGCTGGGTTAAAACAACCCGATCGCTGGGTTAAAACAACCCGATCGCTGGGTTAAAACAACCTGCTCGCTGGGTTAAAACAACCCGATCGCTGGGTTATTAAAACAACCCGATCGCTGGGTTAAAACAACCCATTATCTGGGTTAAAACAACCAAATAGCTGGGTTAAAACAACCTGCTCGCTGGGTTAAAACAACCAAATATCTGGGTTAAAACAACCCATTATCTGGGTTAAAACAACCCAATCGCTGGGTTTGTCCATTTTCAACCCAACTTGGGTTGTTTTTAACCCAGCATTTTTTAGAGTGTAGATTTATGAATTTGAAAAATTTAAGAAAAGAAAACTCACGAGTATTTTCCTGAATATCTTCTTCCTGAGAAGACAAATTATATAATTAATATTCATAACAAGAGATTAATGCTTAAAACATAATAAACAATGAATCCTTGTATTTAAACAGTTAAATGAGTGATGTGATAAACTCACGCAGCACGACTCCATAAATACAACACGCCATCACAGCAACATTCAGCAGAGCAAAACAGGTGAAAACAACCACCGCAACCACAGGAGAGACTCTGTTCAGAACTGCAAATATACAGACAGGATTCAGCTCTGACGCAGGAACAGTTTCTGCGTTTGGGACTGTAGCTTAATCTTAGCTAACGTTATTTCTAAAACGTTATTTCTGAATGTTCTCTGAGCGTTTTTTTCTTGGTTTTACGTATGAACGTTAAGGGAACATTCCATTGTATCATTCTTCAAACATCATGGAATGTTACTTTTGAATGTTCTCTGAAACAAGTAGTTACATTTAAAAAACATTAGACGAACGTCCAACTAAATGTTTTGGGAAAATGCACGATGTACAATAACGTTTTTGTTCTAAAGTTTTTAAAACATTAATAAAGACCAGATAACTTTGAACGAACGTTCTATTAACGTTACCTGAAGAATGTTCATAACGTTGAGAGAACCTTGCCAGAACGTTCCCTGTTATAGTTATTTCCTTCTTCCACTAACGTTAATAGAACATTCGTTCAAAGTTATCAGGCCTTTAATAACATTAGTATTTATACATCATTCATGAAACATTTTTGGGGAAACGTTTAGTTGGACGTTTATCTAACATTTTTTAAATGTTACTAATTGTTTCAGAGAACATTCAAAAGTAACGTTCATATAATGTTTGAAGAATGATGCAATGGAATGTTTCGCATAACTAAGAAAAAACATTCAGAAATAACGTTTTCATAACTTAATGGGAACATTAACCAAACGTTCTTAACATTATCTGGACAGACAAAAACTTTATTTACTTTTTTGTACTATTTATAGAAAAGTCATATTCAGACTGAATGGCAGCAGCTGTTGCATTTTGAAATGTACAATCCCATCACAAGTACAGAATATTTGTGTTAATTTAGCCTGAGACGACACAATTACACTGTAAACCCTAACGCTCAAAATAATTAATTGGTTAAATTAAAAAAAAAATAGTTCAGTCAAATTGACTTTTATGAGTATTTAGCACTTTCTTTTTCTTTCAAGATCACAGAACTGATCTATTTTAAGTAAACCGAACTGTTTCATTGTTTTGAGTTTTATTAACTTATTTCTTTTAATGTAGATGAACGTAAGTTTAACTGAAACTGGATTTGTTTTTCTATTTCCCAGCATGCTTTGCCCATGACACTCGAAAGGGTGAGTAAATGCTAAAATTAAGTGTTATATATATATATATTGTGCAAGATTAATGTTTAGTGGGAAATTTAGTAGTGATTAATGTTTTGTTATGCTAATTTAGAAGAGTTTCTGTTAATGTGGGTTTTTGGAGACAAGTGGCGCATGAGGTTACATGATAATTTAAAGTTAAATGTATGAATTAGTGTACTCAAGTTAAGAACAATTAAAATGTATGAGTTCAAAATAAAAACCTGCCAGTTCTGCTTACTTAAACTTTGAATTTCTTAACTTTTGCCTCAACTGACTGCCTCAAAGTTTTTGAGTTTTGCCAACTTATTCGAGTTTACAGACATTCTGTGTGTGATAGAACAGTGTTTGCTGTGAGGCTTCATACCCTCTTTATTGATCAGCATCCTCGGGCTGTGGATGCTGGTGCTGTTGTCCAATCTGTCCGAAGCTTCGCAGTGGTAGAATCCAGCACTGTCCTGGCCCACAGACAGCGACAGAACCGAGCTGTCGGACCCAGCCACCGCGTAGAAACCTCCTTGGTCCTCCAGCCTGCTGTTGTTGAGAAACCAGTGGTAAATTGGAAACGTTCCTCGCTCCACCTTACAGCGCAGAACCAGACCGACCACCTGGAAGTCCCGTCCCGTGTGAGTGACGGCCGTCACTGTTACAGCGCCTCCTACAGACTCTGTCCATGAGAAAAATACATTTTTAGGGGTTCAAGCTTGTAGTGCTGAAACTCTATTGTAATTGTTAAATTTTCCAAGGATCAGCATTCTCCAATAATAGTGATCAGGCAGACCAAACCGTAAGTCATAGAGATTTCAAACTTTGAGGGCTGGTAGTACTCACACTGCCTAAAACATCACCAAGGCTCGCCCCGATCGGCCTGACGGGGGCGCTACAGCAGTCAAAAGTACGAAATTGCTCATAACTCCTAAACCGTTAGGCTCAAGTGTCTTATATCGTTATATCGCAAAATTTCCGTTTTTTGGGGATTTTTTGAAAAACCTACTTTTGCGAACTAGTCGTAGGTTTTTGACCCGATCGGAACCAAACCAGTGCAGCGTGATTCTCCGGAGTCTGAATGTCAGTAGTTATCAAAAAAAAGTTGAAATTCCAATTCACGGTCTCTAAGGGCGCCAAAACGTTCGAGGTGGGTGGAGCCACTTTTATGAAAATGGCTATAACTCGTGAACGGAATGAGATATTTTCACCAAATTTGGCACACCTGTGTAAGAGCTCATTCTGTGGTTGCGTGAAAAAGGATCCGGCGAATGGCCACTTGGTGGCGCTATAACAGAAAAAAAACTTGAAAACAGCTATAACTACTTCACCGTTAGTCTGATCGACTTGAAAATTGGCATGCAGTGTCTTCGTCCGAGGTGCCATGATTGTCTATGAGGACATTGGCGTATCTCGAAAAACATGTCCGCCATCAGCCAATGAAGTTTGAGCACCTATTAAACAAGGTTAACGGAGGCCGATTGGAACGAAACTCGGTGGGCATGTTCGACTCATGGCCCAAGAGGCCTGTGAGAATTTTGAAAGAAATCAGCCACTAGTTGTCACTAATGAGTCACTGTAATCACGTGGTGTTTCACAGATCCACACAATATGCATATCATTTGATAGATCTTCTCATTCTGAACAACTTTGCCTCAAGAACCAATGCTGTCAATCAAAACACGATTATGTAAAAAACCTACTTTTGTGAACTAGTCCTAGGCTTTCGACCGATTGGAACCAAACCAGTGCAGTACAATTCTCTGGACTCTCTAGATCAATTATTATCAAAAAAAAAAAGTTGAACTTTACCCTTTGGGTAGCTATAACAGGGTCATTTAGAAAATTGGTGTGGCAAAATATACTCAAAAGCCTGTAAAACCTTAACCAAAACCCAGAACTTCATGAAAATAGGTGACCACGTGTGAGATATGATTCTAAATAAGCATGCAAACTTTTATGGAGATCAGACTATAGGTGGTGCTATAACTGTTAAAAAGCTTTAAAAACCATATATTTCCAATGGTAAATTGCCTGTATTGACTGTAAATGGTCTTTTGCTTTTATAATTTAAGTGGTTACATGCTTGCTAAAATCTTTTAGGCCATAAAGCGCTTGAACCCTGATAATTGCTGCTCTACATTTTTTAAATGTAATTCTGTAAAGAAGTTGATTGAAAAAGGTTAATGAGCTACACACCCACGGTCAGGTCTGCTGGTTCACTCAGAACCCAGTTGCCCTCGTTGCTGGCGTTGCATCTCACGTGGCCCATGTAGCGGTTCAGCTCGACCGGCACACTGAAGAGCGCGCTGGTTCCGTCGCTCGTTTCTGTTGCGATGATGTCAGTGTTGTTCAACAGGCTGAAGGTGTTGTTCGGAGTTCCCTTCTCAGACCGGCACGAGATGACGGCTTTAAAACCACCATCCTCAAGCTTCACCACCTTAACTGTGATTTCAGGCTTTGACACATATTCTAGAAAAATTCAACATTTTGGGGTCACAAAAGATTTTACTGATCCCAAACTTTTGAATGGTAGTGTAATACGATTATTAATCTATTATAATATATAATGTGTGACCTGCTTGTACCTTTGACCTGCACCGACAGGACATCACTGCTGGAGTTAAAGATCATCGTGTCATTGAATCGGTTTGACGCCATACACATATAATAGCCTGTGTTTTGCGCAGAGAGCCTGTGTATGATCAGTGTGTCGTCAGTCCTGTCGTATGCCATTTCAACCGGCCTTTCGTTCCAAAGCCAATGATAGAAGACGTACGTTCCTTTGGTCTTTGTGCACTGGAGGGTCAAAGTTTGTCCTTCCCACATGTCATTACTGGAAGGATGTGAAATGATTCTCACTCCCTCCACTGGAACTGCAAATATAATGCAATGCAATACAATAATGATTGAGAGATGAACAAATAAACCTTCCTCAAATGCCTGATGATCATATGATTTTTCTAATAAATGATGTCTGGATAATCAAGTAAACCTGCTTCAGTCCAGTTGATATACTGCTAACAATATCAAAGTTATTTTTACATTTACTTGATAAAAATCAGTAAAGATTTCACAGCAGAAAGACACGTGAAGCCTGAGCTGAAGGAGGACGTTTGTACACTTGCTATCAAATATAATACAGTAGCTTTAAAGGGTTAATGACTCACTGATGACTTTGAGGTCCAGGCCTTCACTGTACGAGCTCTCGACATCTGTGTTATTGTGTCCGCTGGCCTTGCAGATGAGTCGACCGTCATGTTGTGTGGTGATAACCAGAGGAAAAATGGCTATTTCTCCAGACAGTGAGATGTGCTCCCCAATCAGCTTACTCTGGTTTGTCTCTACATAGAGCTCGTATAGGACAGGCAATGTTGCCGATTTCCCAGAAATCTCGCAGAAGAATTCCACAACTGAACCTTCTGTTGCAACGGACGGACCCCACAGATCCGGTTTATCAAGCTTGTGGAGAGCACCTGGAACAGACAATCCTTAGTGTAAATGAGTCGAGAGCACAGACACACACTGCAAAAAAAATGATGTTCTTCCTCACTATTTTTGTCTTGTTTTCCAGTACAAATATCTAAACATTCCTAAATCAAGATATATTTACTGGAGAAGCAAAATGACAAGATAACAAATGCTGTTTAGATATTTGTGAAGGAAAATGAGACAGTGCATCTTATTTCACACATCTGGACACTGAAGCCACACTTAAAAACATCAGACTGTCATTTGATGACAAGTTTGTTGGGTGTTACATGCTAAAGCAATAGATGTAGTGCTGAAGATGAAGACATTCAGTATATCGTCCCAACGGCGGTTTCCCACAGGACGGGGAAGGTTTCTTGTGGTTAGTGGATCAAGATTGAGGCAATAATGTAATGATGTTCATAATTAACTTTATCAGTTTGTGCGTTTCTTGGGAATCAAAACACATGATCTTGATTTTTTGGGGTATCAAACAAAACACACACACACATTATTTAACCATAACTATCTGTAAAACCCCAGATAAAACATGGCAGGAAAGAAAGCCACATACCTGTCCTCGGATACAAGACAGAAATACCTGGTGGAAAAATATACATACATATATGAAAAAAGACTCAAGAGACCCAACATAAAAACATCCATCAGATATGCACAAGTTTCCTCCACCTATGAGAATCAGTGACACATGCATCGATTCCATCCTTGATGAAGATGAGGAGCACAATATCCAGATCCAACACCAGAGAATGATCTTTACTTTTAATGCAGCATGTGAAAGCAAGTTAACAAACACGCATCTCAGTTCAACAGAGCTGATGGGATCCACCCTAAACACTCCGTGTGTGGAGGACAGATAGGGCAGATGCCAATGCAAACCACACAACTCAAGATGGAGGATTGTGAAGAACACATCTCATGAACATGAAAGACCAATGTACTGCACATACATTAATGCAAAGAACTTTTGTTCTTTAATGCCAAAAGCTGAAGATTTGTCGTCCATATTGTTTTTGCATTAATATGGCCTAAAGCCACAAGCTCGGTCTCTTTAGATTCCTCGTATATGATCAATGATCAATCAGCCATTTTGACTTTGTGGTTTACAAAGGCTTTGGTGTGCTGAAGTAAGTTCGAAAAGATGAACATTTTCAGGACAGGAAAATTATAAACCTGTCAGTAGATGTCATGGGTCGTATGGAGCACATTATTTACAATGACACACATACTGTTGAATTTAGTTAAAATAGTTCATCCTACAGCTTTCATCTGAATGCACCAACTAAATATACCAAACAAGGAAGTATGGCAACAATTTACTTTATTATGAAAGTGTAGTAGCCTACGTGACCTTGAGTAAGTACCATTAGAGTTTGACAACAGCGCAACCTACTGGTGTAAAGTTGTAAATGAAGGTTAAATTTGATCATAAACATAAATTCACAGTGCTTTCCCATTCAATAATCGCAATGCACTTTGCGATTTGTTAATTGTGAAACAAATTATTTCATATAATCTCTATAATTCAAACAATAAATGTCATTTTGGCGCTCTTGAATGTGGCGTGACAGCAGTTTTGCCAAGTTCGCGCGGTTTTCCCGTAGCGCCTAAATTCAAACGACACGTGACGTGAACCGCTAATCTCTTCCTCATTACTGCTAGTAGTAATGGTGCGTTCAAGTCACGTCGAAAAGATCGTATTTACGAGCTGAACGCACATGAACGCCACCACAATATCGTAAATTACGAGTGGGAAGTTCGGGATTTTCTTTAAGCCCTGATCTGTACGAGTTGGGGGCGTGTCAGTGAGAAACATGGCGGAATACCACATTATTAGGTATTTAGCTGTGACATTGTCCAGCTTTTCTATTTACAACAAAGTAAGCTGATTGCCTGCTCAAAATTTGGTAGCATTATAATATGACAACATAATACATAACGATAAAGTTTACAGTGGCTTCATAAATTAACTAAAAACATTTTTTTTAAAAAATGCAAAACACGCTTGATGCACATTCTTTGTTCTTCTATAAGTAAAAGTGCTGTATTTTTGTGTAATTAAGAGAAGGTACACCATCTTACTCCGACGAAAGTGAATTGAACGCACCTGCCGTCGTAAACACGACTTCCCACCTCGTAAATACAAACTTCCCCGGAGGATTTGAACGCACCATAATATCACGGAATAAACATAAATGAACATCAAAAGGTATGTTGAAAGATACAGTACAACTTACTCAAATGAATCATGCCTCGTGTAATCGATCAATCAGTATTTCAAACGTGGAAAGACGTAAATAAAACAGCTTGAGAACGTAACATCACATTTACCTCAGAAAAGACATTCAATGCCCATCAACTCCATTAGCTAGAAAAATAACTCAGTGTTTACCTGTTATTGATATCTCATTAATCTTTGGTCTTTCATGTTCAAATGTGTATATTTCAACAACGAATTGTAATAAAAAACATTAAATATAAAAACTGCCTTATGTGCAATATAAATGTTTGTATACAACATGAGAGTTTATCATCTCTAATAATCTGAGAAGTTTCTCTGTATAGCTTTAGTTAATAGATGTGTTTTTCTTAAGAAAAATTTACGTAATACCAGATATTCAAGTGAATCGATTCGAATCAGAATCAAATCAAGAGCTTGTGAATCAGAGTCGAACTGAATTCTGTCAAAACCAAGTGCTTGTTAAAAAAAGTCCTTCACAGAAAAATTGACTCCAATAATCTTTGCTTTATTTAGAACTTCAAAAAATATTTTTTTTACAGTGTTGTATTTTCATGATCATTGTTAATACAATACTGTCACTAAAATTTTTGGCCCTACATGTATTAATGTATGTATGTATGCATTTATTTATTTATGCAAGTTAAACACATAATTAAATACAGCTGAACCAGCTGTATTTAATACAGTGGAAGCAGTGCTGGTCTGGGCTGGTCTGGTCTGGGCTGGTCTGGTCTAGGCCTGAGTGTTTTCATTTCCACAGTTTGACGTTCAAAGGAAACATCAGCTGGAGCGTTCATTCTGCTGAGAGGAACAGAAGAGAGGTTAGATCTGTACTTTACAGCATCATATCCAAATGAAGCTTTTGAGAAACTCACGGCATCGCCTCAGACTGGATCTCATCCTCTGACAAAAGGAGAAAGAATATAATCAAAATTACTTTCTGACTAAAACACATGAAGAAATGAGTGGACAGAACTCACGGTCACTGCAACATTTGCAGGAGTTGTTTCTGCGCTTAGTTCTCCAGAACATAAAAAATGAGCCTCCCACGATCACCATCGTCAGAAAACCACAGAAAAATAACGCAATGACCTCCATGGGCGTCGCTGACAAATCTGTGCAAGAACATACAAAACCATCATCAGCTTTCTTTAAAGTCACCATGAAATCAAAATAGACAATTCTTATTTTTGAATGGAATATTTTAGTGTTTATTCTAAATGATTTATCGGTGCACATCATTATTGTTTTAAATTCATGTTCCTGGTAATCTTGAATCAGACAAAATCAAGCCCCGCCCTACATTTGTTCTTGTTTGCGAAGCATTTCACTCGGATGTACGGCACAATAGAGAAGAAAAGATGAGCACAACTTCCGTTTTTTCTTTGCGAGTGAAACACTTCTGGAACAAGAACAAATGTAGGGCGGGGCTTGATTTTGTCTGTGGGGAATTGATTGGATGGTTGTGGTTTGCTATTGGTGGATCTCATGTGAGTGACAGGTTGCCCCGCCCTCGTCATCAGAGAAGAGAAGAGATGCTGCAAGAGGGAGGAGAAGATATTCTGATTCAAGATTATGAGGAACATGAATTTAAAGCAATAATGATGTGCACCGATAAATCATTTAGAATAAACACTAAAATATTCCATAAAAAATAACAAGAATTGGTTATCTTTCTTGAAATTTACTGGACGTGAATCACACGCTCACCTGTCTTCCGTATAAAGATGTCCTCGCTCTCCACCCAGATTGAGCTGTCGTTGAAACTGTCCCTCACCCGGCAGCGGTAATGACCGGAGCTGATGTCTGTGAGGACTAAGATCTGACCGTTGTACATCACCACATGAGCGTCGCCCTCTGGTGGAAGGGAGGAACGGTTCAGAGACCAGGAGAACATGGGAAAAGTTCCTCTGCTGGGGACGCATTTGAGCCGAGCAGCTGCCACCACTGAGTCGGCATCATGGAGGTATGTTACCATGACACGCACAGCGCCACCTACTGGAACTAACACAAACAGGTTCAGAAACAGTGTTGAGGAAGAACTAGTCACTGGTTTTGCCAGGTTAGAGCCATCAAACCTTTGATAGATATTCAGAGTTTCGATTGAGACACTTAGTAGCATGTAAACTAGATCTGTATATTTGGTTTGTTTCTGAGATCTGTCTGCAAAATAGTCTGTTTTAGACGGACAGAAATACGATTGAAAAGTCAAATGAGTCTGATATCTGAGATTTTTGAAAGATGTCTCTCCTGCTCACCAAGGCTGCATTTATTTGATCAAAAATACAGTAAAAATTGTGAAATATTATTACAATGTAAAACAGCTGTTTTCTATGTGAATATATAGTAAAGTGTAATTTATTCCTGTGATCAAAGCTGATTACTCCAGTCTTCAGTGTCACATGATCCTTCAGAAATCATTCTGATATGATGATTTCCAGAAAATAAGTTGCACCTGACTATACATTGAATTTGTATAAGTCGCATCGGGTCAAAATTGCATAGTTGAGAGAATAAAAGCACAGATAAGTCTCATTATTATTATTATATTACTTTTAGAAATAATACCGGTAAATAAAACGAAATGCACACAAACACACTCTTCTGCTCACCCACGTGTAAACGCACAGGATCAGACGTGAGCTGCTGTGTGTCTGTCTGTACTTTACATTGAGCCGCTCCCACATCCAGACCAACAGAGACGGGCAGAACGGACCAGGACTCCAGTGAATCCAGACGCTTCACGTCCGTCTCCAGTCCATCCACCAGCAAACTGAACGTCACAGGTGGAGATCCACGTGCCAGACGGCAGGTGACGTTGGCCATCAAGCTGGAGCCATTAAAGAAGACTGTGAATGACAACTTGGGTGTCGAGATGTGCTCTGAAAATCATAAAACTGGTTCTGTAATAGGAAGCATTTTTAACCAGATATTGAACAGAAACAAATGTAGCACAGGACTTGATTGCTGTCAAATTTGACGAACTTTTCACAATGACATAGAGATTTTGGCTGCTGGAAAATCTCGGGTTGACCGCCATCTGGTTGTGAGCCGTGCACCAGTACATCCCAGCATGCAGTTCACTCGCCTCGTCCACCGTGAGAGCATCTCCAGAGAGCCGGTATAGGTTTGAGGAGGCGCTCACTTCCTGTTTGTCATGATACCATGTGAAGGACAGATGCGTCCCCTTCCTGACGAGACAGCGCAGGGCGAACTTCTCTCCTTCATAGAGGACTGGTGGATCCGGATCTGAGCTCAAACTGGTACCTACGACTGGAACTGACCGGGACAAAACATCACAAACAACACGACGTCATGAAATAGTAAACTGAAAACAGAAATAGTAATAGTAATATTAAAAAAAACTAATAAAAATACAAAATTACTAAAAATTAAACTAAAAACTGGAAATAAATAAATACTAAAACTAAAATTGAAATAAAAATAAATGAAACTTAAATAGTAATATTTAAAACTTAATATAAGAGTAAATAAATATTAGATTAAAAACATCAACTAAACAAAAATTAGAAATGTTGGCTTAAAATAAATTAAATAAAAAATAATGAAACTCAAATAGTAACAGTAATATTTAAAAAAAAAAAAATACAAAAGCATATAACAAAATTACTAAAAATTAAACTAAAATCGAAAATAAAATATAAATATTAGATTAAAAAAACAAACTAAATAAAATGAGAAATGTTGGCAACTAAATGAAATAATTCTAGTTAAAGCACTAAAATGACTAACTGGAAATAAATAAATACTAAAACTAACTAAAACTAAAACTGAAATAAAAATAGTAATATTAAAAAAAAAAAATGACAAAAACACTACAAAGTTACTAATAATTTATCTAAATTTAAAATGAAACTGTAAATAAATAATTTAAAACTGAAACAAAAAAATTAAGCCTAAATAGTAATATTTATTAATAACAATAATTATTACACAACACAAACAAACAACAAATGACTAGAAATTAAAAATATTAAAATGAAACTGGAAATAAATAAAAAATTAAAAGTGAAATAAAAATAAATTAAACTTAAATAGTAATATTTAAAAAAATAATGACAACGAAACAAGTAATGACTTAACAAATTTGCTAAAAATTAAAACTGAAAAATTATTTATTATATCATAAATTAAAAAAAAAATTAAAAATTAAATACTAAAACTATGTAGACATGTTATAAAAATGACAAAAACTGAACAAAATGACTAAAACTCATAAAAATTCAAATGAAAACTGAAAATATAAAATAAAAGCTTCTTCAAAATATGAATAAAAGCAATAACAGTATATAAATAATACTAAAATAACAAAATATCAGCGGCTTCAGCAGTCAAAGGTCGTCACCTTTAATGACATTAATTCAGCACATGATCTGGTTTTACTCACTCACGACGTGGAACTGGATGGCGTTGCTGGTTTGCCCTTCAGCCGTGACCCTGCAGTAGTACTTGCCCTCTGACCCCTCGGTGACCTGCAGGGTGAAGTTGACCTTGATATTGTTTTCTGCTCCAATAAGAGCCCCTGTGTCCTTTCGGAGTTCAAAGGTCAGAGGTGAAGACCAGCCTGGAACCTCGCACTGAAACTGGACTTTAGATCTCAGATAGGCCTTACTGGGTCCAGACAGAACCGGTTTCGGATGTGAGCCGCCTGCACACACCACAAACACTGAGAGAAATTCATCAGCGTTCAGTACGTGCATATTTGATTTCATTGAAATAATCAGTAACACTTTATAATACGGTCACATGTTAGTTAATGCATTAATTAAAGTATTTTTCATTGTTAGCTCATGTTACTAATAGTTATTTAATGTTAATACATTTTAAAGTGTAATCAATTAATTGATTATTTAATAAATGGAAGTACCGATTTCTGTCACAAGTCCCAACAAAACTGAAACACAAAAGAAGAATCCAGTAAATGTGCAGTAAGAGACATTCACTGTGAACTTCATGAGTAAATTTCATTGATGCGTTTTTGTCGTAAAAATATCCGTAACTCACCAAAGATTGACATGAGGAGGAAATGGAGGCTTCGGCGCATCATTCACTCGTCTACTGACATCATGACTGTGTGTGTGTGTGTGTGTGTGTGTGTGTGTGATATCAGCGAGCCGCAGGTCGTTCTCATCATGTGTTCATCACAGATAATGAGCTTCATCACTGAAGAGGAACGATGGAGCTCCACATTATGAGACGCTTTTACACAATCAGACAGTATCGTTATCCAAAACTAAAACCATTAAAAAAATCCATTACTCGTAATAAAATAAACATTAACTGAAATAAAATATAAAAAAAACTAAGTTAGATTTAGTTTAGTATAAGTTGAAGTACTAAAATAACTAAAACTAAATACTAAAACGTAATAAATACTATATAGACAGATATAAAACACACAACAAAATTACTAAAACTTTAAAATGAAAACAGAAAACATAAACTATAATAGTATTTACTTTATTGAGAGAATACATTAACAAATGAACATAAATGCACAAAATGTAAATGTGTGAATAATACTGACAAGGAGCTTTAAAAAGTACCACAAACAAGTTTCTACAAACATACTTTACAGTTCTGACATGTTTACATTTAACACAGCAAGAATAATGAATATAACGATAACAACACAGAATCCGTCCTGCTTTAAGAGCTCCAGCATTTAAAGCGACAGATGACAAAACTGCAGCGCTTATAATAAACACAACGATATCGTCCGCTAATATAGTCATCGTTACTGGTGTGAACGCACCAAATTAAACTATAAAAGACATGACATTTAGGGTGAACTTTGACCTAATATAATAAACTCATGAGCACAAAGAATAAAGCGCTGAATGAAATGAAATCATTGCAAATCTCCCTTCCTCCTCAGCTTAAGCTCATTTGGTTTAGCATTTTATTTTCCCCCCTTGAGCCAAAAGCAGGTGTAATTTACTTTTTCATGACAGAAATCGTTTTTGGTGAGCAGTTTCAGATCAAGTCGTTGCTTCAGTTTAGTCTCATGCTCTTTTTTACCTGAAGACAATGTTTTTAAGTTACCGTGTTTGTTTTATCATACGGATGTCATGTTAGCGTCTGAGCTGTCGTCTCGTGATCGTCGAGTGCTGCTTCACCAGGAAGCGTTTATCAGAGCTGCACTGGAGACAGAATACAGAAGAGATTCAGGAGCAGATAATTACCCTTCGACAGAAGGATAGTAAGTGTTTTAGAAATGGTTTTGGGCATAACATTAACATTTTGATATATAGTTCAGAAGAACTTGCATTACTTGTATGAAACCTCTACTTCTTAAGATAATCTTAAAGGATTAGTTCACTTCTGCATTAAAATCTCCTGATAATTTTCTCACCCCCATGTCATCCGAAATGTTCATGTCTTTCTTTCTTCAGTCGAAAAGAAATGAAGGTTTCTGAGGAAAACATTCCAGGATTTTTCTCCATATAGTGGACTTCAGGTTGAAGGTCCAAATGTCAGTCCTTCAAAGAGCTCTACACGATCCCAGACGAGGAATAAGAGTCTTATCTAGAGAAACCATCGGCCATTTTCTAAAAAAAATAAAAAATTATATACTTTTTATATACTTGCACTGCTCTGAGATGCGCCACACATTACGTAATCACGTTGGAAAGGTCACGCGTGACGTAGGCGGAAGTACTGAGTAAGCGAACGTCAAAGACTAAGTCAAACGGCCTTTACAAAAAAATGTAAAACAACGATGTTGGACGATTTTGAAGTTGGAGGAGAAAATGAGATGGAGTTTTTCGCCCTACCGCGGTACTTCCACCTACGTCACGCGTGACCTTTCCAACGTGATTACGTAATGCGTGGAGCATCACAGAGCTATGCAAGTATATAAAAAGTATATAATTTTTATTCATATCTTTGCTCTAGATAAGACTCGTATTTCTCGTCTGGGATCGTACAGAAGCTGCACTGAAACTGACATTTGGACCTTCAACCTGAAGTCCACTATATGGAGAAAAATCCTGGAATGTTTTCCTCAAAAACCTTCATTTCTTTTCCACTGAAGAAAGAAAGACATGAACATCTTGGATGACATGGAGGTGAGTAAATTATCAGGAGATTTGAATTCTGAAGTGAAATAAGATTATCTTAAGAAGTACTAAAGAATAATTTTTAGTATATTAAGCACAAAAGTACTAAGCACTTTAAGTACATTTTGGAAGTGTACTTTTTTTTCACCTGGGACTGAACATGGTGTTCGTGTTTTTCTTTATTTGTCATTTTGCATCTGCTAATCACAAAACTAAGACTTCTCAGCTCTGTTCACGTAAAACACTCACCATCACCAACATGTCCTTCAGTCTCTCGATGGCTTTACGATTCGCTCGTCCACGAGACACGTACGACGTCAGAACGACACTGTGAAACACGGGTCACAAACAAATTTACATACAATCTATTTTTATGTGAATTTTCCACCACAGCTGCTTAGGATCCAGCATTAGAAACAAAAAACACACACTTACACCTCAGCCAGCATCAGAGCGAACGCGAAGGCCTCCGACGAGATGTAGCTGATGGTGTTCTGGACCGGGTCGGGCAGCGTCTGTATACACCCTCTGGTCACATTAAACACGGTTCTGTCTTCAAACGGGCCGCAGCCACCCGGATCGAACCTCAGATGAGAACATGCCAGGATACGGTTTATGAACGTGAGGAAAACCACACTAATATAAAACTCACATATTATGAGTGAATAAATATTTGGTGTTTGCTAAACGTTTTATTACATCTCATTTTCTTTTATTAATACAAGGCACTATAGGGTAAACATTTAGCTAATAGATTTCACCATACTTGATTACTTTATTGCAAAGCTGTTTTGTACAAGTTTTCTGAAATGTTATGTTTAAACAAATGAGGCATAATCTAAGTAAATTTGCATACATTTCCAGCACAAAAATCTTAACATTGGATAAAGCCAGATTCATAATTGTTCTTTGATTTTGTTGACATATTATAGGTTTTTCCATTTTGGATTTCTGTTTTTATCACTCCTTAAATCAGAATATACTGTCAACAGACAGAAAATAATATATATTTTACCATGTTTTTAGGAGTAAAAGGTTCTATAAATCAGGCAAATGATATATGAACAAACCTTCAGAATATAGATATGAATAAAACTGTAAAGATTTCCGACTCAAACTCACTGTCTTTAAAGATATGGATTTTGATTGAAATCTACATATGCAAACAGATAAAGTGCAATAAAAACACTTTTGGATGTTTTCTTTCCACGTGTTATGGAAGCAAAATAGACCAAAACTGACCAGTGTATGAAAAAACACTGTATTATATCATAAATATACTGTACAGACTAGTACCTGTTGATATTGACAACTAATGTGACCACAGACATGGAGAGACCCAACAACAGCATGAAATGGAAGAGAACAGATGAACTGGCGGTCCGGAACATTCTCTGAGCCGGAACACAACAGCGGACCACTGTGAACTGACAGACAGATGATATTATTATATCAGCTGTTTCTAAATCTGATCTTAAAACATTCTTTAGGATTGCTTTTGTTTGACTTTTCTCTTTTGCAGGGTTATTATAGTTAACTAAAACCATAAAAAATATTTTTGTTGCTTGAAATAAAATACACATTTACTGGGATAAAATTAAAAAATATATAAAAATGTGAATCCAAACATCAAACCTTCTTGACGTAGAAGAGGAACAGCAGCCTGACGGCGCTGATGGCCGGCAGTAGAGGGCAGTAAAACACGCCGACCCATGTGACCGTCTGACTGTTGACCAGGTCCAGCACGTTGAAGGAAATCTCAAACTGCTTCTTGCCTAGTAATGATAAGGATGGAAACTTCTCCACTAATAAGCTATGATGAAAAGAAACATACGGTCATTAGTCTCTCAAACCGGGGTGTGTGAGTTGATGAAGAGCTGGTAAATTATTAAATCATAAAAATGGAAAATTAAAATAAATAAACAGGGTTCGCACGAACTTCAGTGTACTAAGACCCTAAAGGGTTCCCCCTTTGCGTTCCCCATAAAACTTTTGCGTTCCACCTTGAAACTTTGCGTTCGTTCATAAATCTTTTGCTTTTCACCAAGAAACTTTGCATTTACTTATAAAACGTTTGCGTTCCACCAATAAACTTTGCGTTCGTTCATAAAACTTTTGCGTTCCACCAATAAACTTTGCGTTCGTTCATAAATTTTTTGCTTTTCACTGAGAAACTTTGCGTTTACTCATAAAACGTTTGCGTTCCACCAATAAACTTTGCGTTTACTCATAAAACGTTTGCGTTCCACCAATAAACTTTGCGTTCGTTCATAAAACTTTTGCGTTCCACCAATAAACATTGCGTTTGTTCATAAATCTTTTGCTTTTGACCGAGAATCTTTGCGTTCGTTCATAAATCTTTTGCTTTTCACCGAGAAACTTTGCGTTTACTCATAAAACATTTGCGTTCCACCAATAAACTTTGCGTTCGTTCATAAAACTTTTGCGTTCCACCAATAAACTTTGCGTTCGTTCATAAATTTTTTGCTTTTCACTGAGAAACTTTGCGTTTACTCATAAAACGTTTGCGTTCCACCAATAAACTTTGCGTTTACTCATAAAACGTTTGCGTTCCACCAATAAACTTTGCGTTTGTTCATAAAACGTTTGCTTTTCACCGAGAAACTTTGCTTTTACTCATAAAACGTTTGCTTTTCACCGAGAAACTTTGCGTTTACTCATAAAACGTTTGCTTTTCACCGAGAAACTTTGCGTTTACTCATAAAACGTTTGCTTTTCACCGAGAAACTTTGCGTTTACTCATAAAACGTTTGCGTTCCACCAATAAACTTTGCGTTCGTTCATAAAACTTTTGCGTTCCACCAATAAACTTTGCGTTTACTCATAAAACGTTTGCTTTTCACCGAGAAACTTTGCGTTTACTCATAAAACGTTTGCTTTTCACCGAGAAACTTTGCGTTTACTCATAAAACGTTTGCGTTCCACCAATAAACTTTGCGTTCGTTCATAAAACTTTTGCGTTCCACCAATAAACTTTGCATTCGTTCATAAATTTTTTGCTTTTCACTGAGAAACTTTGCGTTTACTCATAAAACGTTTGCGTTCCACCAGTAAACTTTGCGTTCGATCATAAAACTTTTGCGTTCCACCTTGAAACTTTGCGTTCATTCATAAATCTTTTGCTTTTCACTGAGAAACTTTGTGTTTACTCATAAAACGTTTGCGTTCCACCAATAAACTTTGCGTTCGTTCATAAAACTTTTGCGTTCCACCAATAAACTTTGCATTTGTTCATAAATCTTTTGCTTCTGACTGAGAATCTTTGCGTTCGCTCATAAAACTTTTGCGTTCCACCAATAAACTTTGCGTTCGTTCATAAATTTTTTGCTTTTCACTGAGAAACTTTGCGTTTACTCATAAAACGTTTGCGTTCCACCAATAAACTTTGCGTTTACTCATAAAACGTTTGCGTTCCACCAATAAACTTTGCGTTCGTTCATAAAACTTTTGCGTTCCACCAATAAACATTGCGTTTGTTCATAAATCTTTTGCTTTTGACCGAGAATCTTTGCGTTCGTTCATAAATCTTTTGCTTTTCACCGAGAAACTTTGCGTTTACTCATAAAACGTTTGCGTTCCACCAATAAACTTTGCGTTCGTTCATAAAACTTTTGCGTTCCACCAATAAACTTTGCGTTCGTTCATAAATTTTTTGCTTTTCACTGAGAAACTTTGCGTTTACTCATAAAACGTTTGCGTTCCACCAATAAACTTTGCGTTTACTCATAAAACGTTTGCGTTCCACCAATAAACTTTGCGTTTGTTCATAAAACGTTTGCTTTTCACCGAGAAACTTTGCGTTTACTCATAAAACGTTTGCGTTCCACCAATAAACTTTGCGTTCGTTCATAAAACTTTTGCGTTCCACCAATAAACTTTGCATTCGTTCATAAATTTTTTGCTTTTCACTGAGAAACTTTGCGTTTACTCATAAAACGTTTGCGTTCCACCAGTAAACTTTGCGTTCGATCATAAAACTTTTGCGTTCCACCTTGAAACTTTGCGTTCTTTCATAAATCTTTTGCTTTTCACTGAGAAACTTTGCGTTTACTCATAAAACGTTTGCTTTTCACCGAGAAACTTTGCGTTTACTCATAAAACGTTTGCGTTCCACCAATAAACTTTGCGTTCGTTCATAAAACTTTTGCGTTCCACCAATAAACTTTGCATTCGTTCATAAATTTTTTGCTTTTCACTGAGAAACTTTGCGTTTACTCATAAAACGTTTGCGTTCCACCAGTAAACTTTGCGTTCGATCATAAAACTTTTGCGTTCCACCTTGAAACTTTGCGTTCTTTCATAAATCTTTTGCTTTTCACTGAGAAACTTTGCGTTTACTCATAAAACGTTTGCGTTCCACCAATAAACTTTGCGTTCGTTCATAAAACTTTTGCGTTCCACCAATAAACTTTGCATTCGTTCATAAATTTTTTGCTTTTCACTGAGAAACTTTGCGTTTACTCATAAAACGTTTGCGTTCCACCAATAAACTTTGCGTTTACTCATAAAAGTAGTAAAGTATGTAGTAATAAAGTATGAGTAACTCACGTTCTTGGGTAAGCCACACAAAACGCAGTGAAGAAACACTCCAGGAAGTTGAAGACGGTGAGTTTATACATCTCCTTCCCAAACTCGTTCTCTCCACAAACTGGTGTTTGTTTACAGTCTGTGGGAACGCTGCAATTCTGAGCACAGTTCAAGAGACTTTAGTAAAAGTCCCCATTTGCTTTTCATGTAATCTCATTGTCTACAACTTAGAAATTAAAGAGATTTCATTGGTGACTTTTCCCTGTGAACAAACCTGTTCAGGTCTAATGAGGAAGAACAGATAGATGCCCAAAGATGCCAACTTCAGGAAAATACTCCTATAATATTCACATAAGTTTACATCAAGTCAAAGGTGTTTGTATAGCGGTTTTGTCAATACACATCGTTTTCAAAGCAGCTTTACAGAAAATCATGATGTTAATGTTTATAATATCTTAATATCTTTATCCCTTATAGTTGCATTTAGGTGATTAGATCTGGACAATAATATAATTTACATTTTGCAACGAAATAATCAATCAATCAGTTGAGATTTGCTATAGTATTGCTTTATCTGAATATACTGTATGTACGCGAATAAAGTTGGACATATATATATATATATATATATATATATATACACATACATACATACATATATTCAACTTTATATAAAGAGCTATGAAATAAAAAAAAGATATTGCTGTATTTAATACCACAGGGACACACACCAGAGGTCAAAGTGCATGACCTGTCTGACCTGATTAGGGTGAGGTTGAGCTGGATGGTGAGTGAGTAATCTTCAAACTCTGCGACCTTACTGAAGATGTGCGGCAACATGTAGTTTATTATCGTCATTGTGATCGGAGGAAGATACTCAAACATCAGAGACAAAGTCGAGGGATCCTTAGACAAGAGAGAATAATGTCTGGACATCAATCATTAGGAAACTCACTGCAACAATGGAGAAAATAATGAACATCCAAGCATGAAGACCTGTTCTAGTAGAGCCCAAAAACAACATCAAGACTTTGTAAAAGGACACGATAATATGGCCTCTTTAATTATTCACTATACATGTACAGTACCTTTTTTCGTGACAGAACAATGGAGTAATGGATCAGAGTGAATGAGCTTCCCAGAAGAATCAGCACAAGGAAGTTCAGAAAGACCCGAAAGAGGATGAGCTGAACCCAGTGTCTGAGCGATCTCCTCTGGACTCGCTCATGAAACGTCTGCTCTTCTAGATCCATCTGAAGCAGAGGTCAGAGGTCATCGAGACAATAGGAATACTGTTCCTGTATCTCTCTGAGTCTGATTGATTGTTGATTTCTCACCTTCAGTTCGTTTCTGATGAAGTTTTGTTTCAGTGATGCTGCTTGACGGTCCTGGATGCAGAAATCCCACCCACAGAAAACCTTGTAACTCAGGTTGGAACTGAAGCGATTTCCAGTGAGCCATGAGTGTTTGTAGCCCACCACCGTCCTGAAAGAGAGCAGCGCAGTGGACATCAGTGTACGGAGACCCTAAAGGGACACGGTGATGGACAAAATTATGAGGTCAGAGGAAAAATTTGAATTCATTGCCTTTGTGTTCGCTCACAAATCTTTTGCATTCCCCAAAGAAACAAGTTCCCCAAAGTTCTACCAAGAAACTTTTCATCCACTCAAAAAACGTTTGTGTTCTACCAAGAATCCTTGCGTTCGCTCACTAAACTTTTTATTTCTACCAAGAATCTTTGCGTTCGCTCACAAAACCTTTTAATTCTACCAAGAATCCTTGCGTTCGCTCACAAAACTTTTTAATTCTACCAAGAATCTTTGCGTTCGCTCACAAAACCTTTTATTTCTACCAAGAATCTTTGCGTTCGCTCACAAAACTTTTTAATTCTACCAAGAATCTTTGCGTTCGCTCACTAAACTTTTTAATTCTACCAAGAATCCTTGCGTTCGCTCACAAAAGTTATTCATTCTACCAAAAATCTTTGCGTTCGCTCACTAAACTTTTTAATTCTACCAAGAATCTTTGCGTTCGCTCACAAAAGTTATTCATTCTACCAAAAATCTTTGCGTTCGCTCACTAAACTTTTTAATTCTACCAAGAATCTTTGCGTTCGCTCACAAAACTTTTTATTTCTACCAAGAATCTTTGCGTTCGCTCACAAAACTTTTTAATTCTACCAAGAATCTTTGCGTTCGCTCACTAAACTTTTTAATTCTACCAAGAATCTTTGCGTTCGCTCACAAAAGTTATTCATTCTACCAAAAATCTTTGCGTTCGCTCACTAAACTTTTTAATTCTACCAAGAATCTTTGCGTTCGCTCACAAAACTTTTTAATTCTACCAAGAATCTTTGCGTTCGCTCACAAAACTTTTTATTTCTACCAAGAATCTTTGCGTTCGCTCACTAAACTTTTTAATTCTACCAAGAATCTTTGCGTTCGCTCACAAAACTTTTTAATTCTACCAAGAATCTTTGCGTTCGCTCACTAAACTTTTTAATTCTACCAAGAATCCTTGCGTTCGCTCACAAAACCTTTTATTTCTACCAAGAATCCTTGTGTTCGCTCACAAATCCTTTTAATTCTACCAAAAATCTTTGCGTTCGCTCACTAAACTTTTTAATTCTACCAAGAATCTTTGCGTTCGCTCACAAATCCTTTTAATTCTACCAAGAATCTTTGCGTTCGCTCACAAAACCTTTTATTTCTACCAAGAATCTTTGCGTTCGCTCACTAAACTTTTTATTTCTACCAAGAATCCTTGCGTTCGCTCACAAAACTTTTTATTTCTACCAAGAATCTTTGCGTTCGCTCACAAAACTTTTTAATTCTACCAAGAATCTTTGCGTTCGCTCACAAAACTTTTTATTTCTACCAAGAATCTTTGCGTTCGCTCACTAAACTTTTTAATTCTACCAAGAATCTTTGCGTTCGCTCACTAAACTTTTTAATTCTACCAAGAATCTTTGCGTTCGCTCACTAAACTTTTTAATTCTACCAAGAATCTTTGCGTTCGCTCACAAAACCTTTTAATTCTACCAAGAATCTTTGCGTTCGCTCACAAAACTTTTTATTTCTACCAAGAATCTTTGCGTTCGCTCACAAAACTTTTTAATTCTACCAAGAATCTTTGCGTTCGCTCACTAAACTTTTTAATTCTACCAAGAATCTTTGCGTTCGCTCACAAAACTTTTTATTTCTACCAAGAATCTTTGCGTTCGCTCACAAAACTTTTTAATTCTACCAAGAATCTTTGCGTTCGCTCACTAAACTTTTTAATTCTACCAAGAATCTTTGCGTTCGCTCACAAAACTTTTTAATTCTACCAAGAATCCTTGCGTTCGCTCACTAAACTTTTTCATTCTACCAAGAATCCTTGCGTTCGCTCACAAAACCTTTTAATTCTACCAAGAATCTTTGCGTTCGCTCACAAAACTTTTTATTTCTACCAAGAATCTTTGCGTTCGCTCACAAAACTTTTTAATTCTACCAAGAATCTTTGCGTTCGCTCACTAAACTTTTTAATTCTACCAAGAATCTTTGCGTTCGCTCACAAAACCTTTTAATTCTACCAAGAATCTTTGCGTTCGCTCACAAAACTTTTTAATTCTACCAAGAATCTTTGCGTTCGCTCACAAAACTTTTTATTTCTACCAAGAATCTTTGCGTTCGCTCACTAAACTTTTTATTTCTACCAAGAATCCTTGCGTTCGCTCACAAAACTTTTTATTTCTACCAAGAATCTTTGCGTTCGCTCACAAAACTTTTTAATTCTACCAAGAATCCTTGCGTTCGCTCACTAAACTTTTTATTTCTACCAAGAATCTTTGCGTTCGTTCACAAAACTTTTTAATTCTACCAAGAATCCTTGCGTTCGCTCACTAAACTTTTTATTTCTACCAAGAATCTTTGCGTTCGCTCACAAAACCTTTTAATTCTACCAAGAATCTTTGCGCTCGCTCACAAAACTTTTTAATTCTACCAAGAATCTTTGCGTTCGCTCACAAAACTTTTTAATTCTACCAAGAATCCTTGCGTTCGCTCACTAAACTTTTTATTTCTACCAAGAATCTTTGCGTTCGCTCACAAAACCTTTTATTTCTACCAAGAATCTTTGCGTTCGCTCACTAAACTTTTTATTTCTACCAAGAATCCTTGCGTTCGCTCACTAAACTTTTTAATTCTACCAAGAATCCTTGCGTTCGCTCACTAAACTTTTTATTTCTACCAAGAATCCTTGCGTTCGCTCACTAAACTTTTTAATTCTACCAAGAATCCTTGCGTTCGCTCACTAAACTTTTTAATTCTACCAAGAATCTTTGCGTTCGCTCACTAAACTTTTTATTTCTACCAAGAATCTTTGCGTTCGCTCACAAAACTTTTTATTTCTACCAAGAATCTTTGCGTTCGCTCACTAAACTTTTTAATTCTACCAAGAATCTTTGCGTTCGCTCACTAAACTTTTTAATTCTACCAAGAATCTTTGCGTTCGCTCACTAAACTTTTTAATTCTACCAAGAATCTTTGCGTTCGCTCACAAAACTTTTTAATTCTACCAAGAATCCTTGCGTTCGCTCACTAAACTTTTTATTTCTACCAAGAATCTTTGCGTTCGCTCACTAAACTTTTTAATTCTACCAAGAATCTTTGCGTTCGCTCACTAAACTTTTTAATTCTACCAAGAATCTTTGCGTTCGCTCACTAAACTTTTTATTTCTACCAAGAATCCTTGCGTTCGCTCACTAAACTTTTTAATTCTACCAAGAATCCTTGCGTTCGCTCACTAAACTTTTTATTTCTACCAAGAATCCTTGCGTTCGCTCACTAAACTTTTTAATTCTACCAAGAATCCTTGCGTTCGCTCACTAAACTTTTTAATTCTACCAAGAATCTTTGCGTTCGTTCACAAAACTTTTTAATTCTACCAAGAATCCTTGCGTTCGCTCACAAAACCTTTTATTTCTACCAAGAATCTTTGCGTTCGCTCACAAAACCTTTTATTTCTACCAAGAATCTTTGCGTTCGCTCACTAAACTTTTTAATTCTACCAAGAATCTTTGCGTTCGCTCACAAAACTTTTTAATTCTACCAAGAATCTTTGCGTTCGCTCACAAAACCTTTTATTTCTACCAAGAATCTTTGCGTTCGCTCACAAAACTTTTTATTTCTACCAAGAATCTTTGCGTTCGCTCACTAAACTTTTTAATTCTACCAAGAATCCTTGCGTTCGCTCACAAAACTTTTTAATTCTACCAAGAATCTTTGCGTTCGCTCACTAAACTTTTTAATTCTACCAAGAATCTTTGCGTTCGCTCACAAAACTTTTTATTTCTACCAAGAATCCTTGCGTTCGCTCACTAAACTTTTTATTTCTACCAAGAATCTTTGCGTTCGCTCACAAAACCTTTTATTTCTACCAAGAATCTTTGCGTTCGCTCACAAAACCTTTTATTTCTACCAAGAATCTTTGCGTTCGCTCACTTAACTTTTTAATTCTACCAAGAATCCTTGCGTTCGCTCACAAAACTTTTTAATTCTACCAAGAATCTTTGCGTTCGCTCACTAAACTTTTTAATTCTACCAAGAATCTTTGCGTTCGCTCACTAAACTTTTTATTTCTACCAAGAATCCTTGTGTTCGCTCACAACACATTTTCATTCTACCAAGAAAACTTTTGCATTCTACTGAGAAACTTTGTTTGCTTTTTAGAATTTGTAAAATATTTCGCATTCTCAAAACATTTGCGAGCGAATGCAGAGGTTCTCTGAGAACACTAAAGTTTTGCGAGTGAATGCAAAAACATTGAAATTATTCTCATATTTCTTTTCCATCACCATGTCCCTTTATGGGGTCCATATTTATGAAGCTATTCTCTACAAATCAGATGAGAAATGATTCCACAGATACATGTTATGAATGTTCCCAGTTCAACAGCTGTTAAATTCTATGCACAGCATGTGCAAACTTAGAGATGAGTTGAAATGATTTTCTGTAGTATTAGACATTATGCTGTTGATATAGTCTATGGTTATAGCGCCACTTAGTGGTGAAGAGCAGCAAATGCATCATGTTGCAGCTGAAATCACATATTCTGAATGAGCAGCATCTCCATCTGTAACTTGAACCAGGAACATTCATTTAACAGCTCAGGGGTGAATGATCTGACCTGCGGACCACCATGATGATGCTGAGGAAGAGGACAGAGATCATGCCAAGTAGAAAGAGGATCGGAGTGTTTAAACAGTCGAAATCAAGAGACCCACGAGTGTAGAAACTATGAAACACTGGAGATTTTTCAAGAACACCCTGAAAAACACAGAGAACAGACCCGGAAGAGAAGAGAGTGTGTTCAGAGAGAGAAAAACAGCATGCCGAGTGTTAAAGACAGCTGAAGAAAATAAGACCATGACGTTGTTTACATGCTCAAGAAAGTACATCAAATAAACACATAAAACAATTAGGACAATATTAACAGAAATCTCCATACATTCATCTATATCTGTGCATGTCAAACAAAAGCAACAAGCAGATGTGAAAAGTCAAGCAATAGAATAAAAACTGTTTTTACTACATTAACAGAAAGAATATAACTCAAAATAAAGACAAATGCAGTATAACAAGCCACATGACTTATTTTGCTCTCTGGTCGCAGTGAGTGAGTTTTCAATTATAGTAAATGAGTTGATTAAATAAAATCTAAACATGATTGTCAGTGTGGAAATTAGAGAGCGATCATCATAAAATGACTTACCGATCCAACAAAAATGTCTTTATATCCAAGGAATGAACTCTGATAGCCTAAAAAAAATCAAATAACTCTGTTTTTATTTGACATTAGATCAGTTTTAGTGCATCATGTTTAACTCTAAAAGCCCGTTCACACCAAAAACGATTATTATAATGACTACATTAGTGGACAATAACAGTAAAGATATAGTTCTAAAAATCGTTCTAAATACAAAAGCACGGCACAGTGAAACAATATCGTTAGAATCACATTCAGAATGATTTTTTTTTTCAGCTGATGAATAATAAAAACATTGACAGCCAATCAGAATCCATCCTGCTTCGGAGCTTGAGCATTTAAAGGTACAGTAAGCAATTTCTGAGAAACGCTGTTGATATTTGAGCTCAACAAAACAGACACGCCCCTACCCAAAAGGATCACACCCCCAACTTTATAGCCCCGCCCCCAAATTCACAAACACTCTATGCAGCACAGGCACCTCCCCCCTAATGAGTGGACACGCCTCTTACTGCTGATTGGCTACAAGTGTGTTGTGGTGCTCGGTCCACTTTCAACAGTGTTTTTCAGAAATCGCTTAATGCACCTTTAAAGCGACAGAACAATATTGTGCTGGTGCGGATGCTAATATGATTATCATTATCTTTATAGTTATTGGTACGAACAAGCCTTAAATGCGCACTGCAGTTTCTGTCACTTTAAATATTCGAGCTCTTAAAGCAGGATGGATTCTGATTGGCTGTCAATGTTTTTATTATTCATCAGCTCGAAAAAAGTTGTTCAGTAATTGTTATAGCTCTAAAAATTATAACAATTTTTAGAGCTATATCGTTATACTTGGTGTGAACGGGCCTTTTAAGAGACGGCAGACCCTCACTGTTCATACCCGGGTTCTTCCTGAACACCAGCGTCGGCGTCAGCACAGTTCCGGCGATGATGACGCAGTACAGCAGGTTTAAACACAGCAGGTACCGCAGGAACACAAAGTACGCCTTCACCCCGACACCAAACTGACCTGTAGACCAGATCAGATGCGGTTAACCGCTCTGTCATCATCTACTCGCCTACACATCGTCAACATACTCAACAGTCACCTTCAATCTTATGGAGCGTGTGACTCCATGGCAACAGTCTCGAGAGGGCCCCGCCCACATGCTCCTTTATGCGCCGCCTTGTGGTTTGCTGGCTCCGCCTCCACGATTCCCAGTTGCCAATGTTGCATCCCTGCAGGTTCTGCCGCTTTCTGATTGGCACAAACAAAACTCTGAAACACTGAAAGTGACCACTAGATGGTGACATGTCTGTGTATAATTCACACAAACCACTACTGATAACACAACGTTTGAAGGATCCCCAATACAGGCTAAGATATTTCTGTATTTCTGCTGTATGAAATATATATCAAAATATCATTCTGCATCCTGCATCTTCTTTGGAACTGAAGGTATTGTCAGTCACCTGATGTCTCTCTTGTCCTGCAGACAGACAGGCAGAGCTCTGAGCGGCACGCTGGGGTTCCAGGAGACTCTGTCCAGGTGAAAACTCTCATCCGAATCATGTGTGACGGCGTCTGCGTGAGTCCGTCGATGAGCCTGTGAGCTCGGCAACAGGCCGAATATCTCAGTCTGATAATATTCGCATGAGTCGCTGGACAGATCCGAGCTGCAGCTGTCATCTGTGCGGACAAACATCATCATTCATATTACTGCTAGAAATTGCTAGTAAATTTCACAACAAATTACAAAGAAATGACAACACGTTGAATTAAACATGAAATTTTGAAGTAGAAAGACTGAAATAGTATTTCCCTGTAAAACAGTACAATAATCTGTTTTATTTACAACACTGCAAAAAAAACAAAAAAAATGTTTTTCTTCCTCAGTGTTTTTGTCTTATTTTCCAGTACAAATATCTAAACGTTCTTAAATCAAGATATATTTACTGGAGAAGCAAAATGACTTCAGATATATTTGTTTGTGCTTAAAACAATAACAAAAATCTACCAATGGAAAATATGCAAGAATATGCAACACTTTTTATTGGAATTTGAAACTTTTTTATTGGAATATGCAACACTATTTATTGGAATATGAAACGTTTTTTATTGGAATATGCAAGAATATGCAACACTTTTTATTGGAATATGCAACATTTTTTATTGGAATATGCAACACTATTTATTGGAATATGAAACGTTTTTTTATTGGAATATGCAAGAATATGCAACACTTTTTATTGGAATATGCTGGAATATGCAACACTTTTTATTGGAATATGCAACACTATTTATTGGAATATGAAACGTTTTTTATTGGAATATGCAAGAATATGCAACACTTTTTATTGGAATATGCAACACTTTTTATTGGAATATGAAACGTTTTTTATTGGAATATGCAAGAATATCCAACACTTTTTATTGGAATATGCTAGAATATGCAACACTTTTTATTGGAATATGCAACACTATTTATTGGAATATGAAACGTTTTTTATTGGAATATGCAAGAATATGCAACACTTTTTATTGGAATATGCAACATTTTTTATTGGAATATGCAACACTATTTATTGGAATATGAAATGTTTTTTATTGGAATATGCAAGAATATGCAACACTTTTTATTGGAATATGCTGGAATATGCAACACTTTTTATTGGAATATGCAACACTATTTATTGGAATATGAAACGTTTTTTATTGGAATATGCAAGAATATGCAACACTTTTTATTGGAATATGCAACACTTTTTATTGGAATATGAAACGTTTTTTATTGGAATATGCAAGAATATCCAACACTTTTTATTGGAATATGCTAGAATATGCAACACTTTTTATTGGAATATGCAACACTATTTATTGTAATATGAAACGTTTTTTATTGGAATATGCAAGAATATGCAACACTTTTTATTGGAATATGAAACTTTTTTATTGGAATATGCAAGAATATGCAACACTTTTTATTGGAATATGCAAGAATATGCAACACTTTTTATTGGAATATGAAACTTTTTTATTGGAATATGCAAGAATTGGCAAAAAAAAAAAAAAAAAAAAGTGGCATATTCTTGCATATTTCAATTAAAAAAAATGAATTCAAAGGGAAAACAAGATTATTTTTCTCACCCCATTGGCAGATATTTTTCCTTGTTTTAAGCACAAACTCACTTCATTTTGATCAACTTGTCTGTAAACAAGCCCAAAATCTCAAGTCATTTTTCTTCTCTAGTTAATGTATTTTGATGTGTTAATGTTTAGATATTTGCGCTGGAAAACGACAAAAATATGGAGGAAGAAAAATGTTTTCTTAACATGTGGTGTTCTTAATATTCAGACACATTAAGAACACCAAAAATACTGTATTCTAATACTTCATAAGTTTTTGTTTTTTAAAAGCAGTTTTGGTGTCGTCGGCTATTAAAGTGAGAAAGAAAGAGGTGAGATGCACTTCTGCTAACAAACCACAGAAGAAGGAAGTCTCTGTTGAAACTTTAAATCATCAGAGGAAACTGATGTGCATAAATTATTCAAACAGATAAGCTATGATGATATATGTCACTTGATCAATGATGAAGAAGATCATGGACTCTGTCACAGAAACACACACTCACACACACACACATTTCTTTACCTGATAGGAGTCTTTGGAAGTTTAATATCCTGTCTTCTGTCTCCATCATCATCGGTCAGTGCCGAGGCCTAACAAACACACTTACAGATTCATATGAACACAGGACAAACATACAAACTTCAAGTGTGGAGCAACTCTCTTCTTGTTCGAAGTTCTCAGTGTGTTTAAGGAAGGCGAAATGTATGAGAGCTTGCAGGAAGTCATGTGATGAACGTGGGTGTCGTATCAGAATGAGCCAACCGATGCAAGTTCTTGACACAAAGTTTCACATGAATAATAAGTTGAATCTGAAGGATCTCTGGCGAGGTGAGGACAGATGTTTGACGACCCTTTCTGCTTTTCACACTGAGTTTGAGTGGTTTCTGACCAACACATTTAAGTGACTTTTCCAGGTGTTCGTGATAAGACTTTCTAAAACAATGATTTTATAGAGATTATGCTTACAAAAAGCTGAGCTGTTTGGATGGTTGCTAAGTGGTTGCCAGGGTGTTGCTATGTGGTTGCTAGAGTATTCTGGGTGGTTGCTAGGGCATTGCTATGAAGTTGCTAGGGTGTTCAGGGTGGATGCTAGGCGATTGTTTGGGTGTTCTGGATGGTTGCTAAGTGATTGCTAGGCAGTTATGGTGTTCTGGAAGGTTGCTAGGTGGTAGCTAGGGTGTTTCTAAAGTGCTCTGGGTTGTTGCTCTGCAGTTTCTATGGTAGTCTGAGTGGTTTCTATGCTAGGTTCTGATTGGTTGCTAGGGTGTTGCTAGTCGGTTGTTTTGGTGTTCTGGATAGTTGCTAGGTGGTAGCTAGGGTGTTCTGGCTGGTTTCTAGGTGGTTGCTAGGGTGTTGCTAGGTAGTTGCTGAAGTGTTCTGGGTGGTTGCTCTGCAGTTTCTATGGTACTCTTGGGTGGTTACTAGGCAGTTGCTAGGCAGTTTCTATGGGTGTTGCTAGGCAGTAGCTAGGCAGATTCTATGGTACCTTGAATGGTTGCTAGGCCGTTGCTAGGGTGTTGTAGGTAGTTGGAGTGTGTTACGCAGTTGCTAAGGTACTCTGGGTGGTTGCAAGGCTGTTTCTAAGGTGTTCTGGGTGGTTGCTAGGCAGTTTCTAGAGTGTTCTGGGTGGTTGCTAGGCAGTTTCTATGGTACTCTGAGTGGTTTCTAAGCTAGGTTGTTCTGATTGGTTGCTAGGGTGATGCTAGTTGGTTGTCTTGGTGTTCTGGATAGTTGCTAGGTGGTAGCTAGGGTGTTCTGGCTGGTTTCTAGGTGGTTGCTAGGGTGTTGATAGGCAGCCTTTATGGTACCTTGAGTGGTTGCTAAGCAGTTGCTAGGGTGTTGCGGGTGGTTAGTTACTAGGGTGTTAGGCAGTTGCTAAGGTGCTCTAGGTGGTTGCTAGGCTGTTTCTAGGGTGTTCTGGGTGGTTGCTAGGGTGTTGCTAGGCAGTTGCTGAAGTGTTCTGGGTGGTTGCTCTCCAGTTTCTATGGTACTCTTGAGTGGTTTCTAAGCTAGGTTGTTCTGATTGGTTGCTAGGGTGTTGCTAGTCAGTTGTTTTGGCGTTCAGGGCTGCGTTTCCCAAAGCAAACTATGGTCACAAGTTCCGTCATTACCAATAGAGTTCAATGGGACTTACGACCATAGTTCACCAACGATGCTTTCGGGAAACGCACCCCTGGATAGTTGCTAGTTCGTAGCTAGGGTGTTCTGGCTGGTTTCTAGGTGGTTGCCAGGGTGTTGCTAGGCAGTTTCTATGGTACTTTGTGTGGTTGCTAAGCAGTTGCTAGGGTGTTGCGGGTGGTTAGTTACTAGGGTGTTAGGCAGTTGCTAAGGTGCTCTAGGTGGTTGCTAGGCTGTTTCTAGGGTGTTCTGGGTGGTTGCTAGGGTGTTGCTAGGCAGTTGCTGAAGTGTTCTGGGTGGTTGCTCTCCAGTTTCTATGGTACTCTTGAGTGGTTTCTAAGCTAGGTTGTTCTGATTGGTTGCTAGGGTGTTGCTAGTCAGTTGTTTTGGCGTTCAGGGCTGCGTTTCCCAAAGCGAACTATGGTCGCAAGTTCCGTCGTTACCAATAGAGTTCAATGGGACTTACGACCGTAGTTCACCAACGATGCTTTCGGGAAACGCACCCCTGGATAGTTGCTAGTTCGTAGCTAGGGTGTTCTGGCTGGTTTCTAGGTGGTTGCCAGGGTGTTGCTAGGCAGTTTCTGTGGTACTTTGAGTGGTTGCTAGGCAGTTGCTAGGGTGTTGTGGGTGGTTGCTAGGCCATTGCGGGTAATTGCTAGGTTGTTAGGCAGTTGCTAAGGTACTCTGGGTGGTTGCTAGGCTGTTTCTAGGATGTTCCGGGTGGTTGCTATGGTGTTGCTAAGCAGTTGAAAGGGTTTTATGAGTAAAAATGTGTATTCACTAATTAGAAATTTCTGTAACTTTTAACACTTATGCATATGTATGACACTTTCATCCAATGCAACTTATATTGCAAATAAGGTTTATATTTTAATCAGTTCATGCGTTACCTGGGAATTGAACCCATGACCTTTATGTTGTGAGCGCAAGGATCTACTTTTTGAGCTACAGGAATGTGTTAATGTTATTGATTAAACTTTAATATATTTATTAAAATAAATAAAACATTTGATAAAAACAAATAAACAAACTGATTTAAATAAATAAATAATACATCTAAAAGTACAGTACAATAATAATGTAATCTAAAATATTTCCAAATAATATTTTACACATTTATAATATTAATATATCACAGTACAAATTAGTTATTTCTACATGGAAAATATATAGTCAATGATGGTTCTGTGGCATCTGAAGATTGAAAACCTCTTAATTTACTGATAAACATGCATTCTGACAAACATCTTCTCGGTAAGTAAGTTCTGCCATGTTACATAATTATTTTGTGGTTGATATGTACACAGTCATTATATGGAAAATCTGCCACTTGACGTCATTACTAAAGAATCTCACATAAACAGAATCTAAACCACGGAGGCAGCCCCAGGCGCGCGCACGCTCACGCACATCCTCATGGGTGTGCATGACACTTCCTCCATCAGAGCATCGATGAGCTGTTTTGCAAGTTCAACAATTGAAAGAAAGAGAGAGAGAGATGAGTAAGAACAGACCGCAGAGCTTTATTGGAGCAAAACGCGTTTAAACTGGCACTGAAGTTGCCAGATCTCTATTTTCTGTTTGGTCAGATTTCTAAATGTCTTTACGCTTCAAAATCAAACTTGAATGGGGAGAAGTATAGCATGAGGCCTTAAAAACAAACTTCTTTGTTGTGGAGTAAACTCATTCAAACCTTTGATTTATGTGGGAAAACTTTTAAGTAGCCCTCAGATGGTTTGTTTTGATGTGTCTGACTGACTTCAGTCAAGGGTTCAATGGAACAATGAATCGGTTCATACCATTTTAAATTAGGTTATTCACACTTTTAAATTAATTGCTGTTCAGTCTAATATTGTGCCCCACATATACTGATTACACGCTTAATGTGATTATAAAAACAGCATAGAGCGTATTTTGAGTGTTTGTACGAGATGATAAATAATTTCACCCCCCTACGGAAACAAAAGTGATTCGGTCCTAGTAACACTGACGAATTGTTCATTTGAACCGATTCTTCGCATGAATCTCGACTGTAAAGAGGAGTTGGTTTAAATGTTGGAACTGTTACGCGTCCGAACGAACCGATTCGAAACTGATTCGGATTTCTAGACGTTCGTTACTCAATCGGGTGTCATTAGAAGTTTCTCAAGAGTATCTGAACTTCAAGTCCAGCGCAAGAAGCGGTGAGTGACGCTTTTTTACTTCATTTATTAATGACCAACCGAAACTCGTTCGAGTTTGTTTGAGCGATAGAAGAGAAAATATCGAGATAAAGTTTATATGAGTTTGAGAGCTTGAGCGGATCAATCAGATTCTGTTTGTTACTTCGGCAGGTGTAAACACAATAAATCCTCGGAGTTCCGTATCATAATCATGTTCTCACAAGTTTAGTGTTTACAGAGATCTTATCAATCAAACACGACATTTGAAACCTGGAGAATATCCTGTTACAAATGATATGATTCAGCGATTGTATACTACTTTATGTGGGACTTACTATCATTGTGCGTTTCCAAATAAACATGATTTTGCCATTGAACATGGTAAAACCATGGTACTTTTTGCTTCTTTTCTGTCTGTCCTTAACCCAAACTGATTGATTCATTGGCTGTGTCTCAAAACCTGTTTTTTGCTTGTCAAACTCTATCCATATCAGAATTATTTTGGGTTTTCATAGAGGATTTTTTTTTTGAGGCACATAAATTCATCTAGGTTTTCAAACAGCCAGAAAGTCAGATTTGCACTGAATTTAAATGGGAATCTGATATTTATGGGGATGACATCAGAATGCAATTCATCTGAAATGTGAACGGGAGCGATTGTGTTTTAGTTGAATTGAATTCTGATAGTTATCTCAGTTGCCATTGTGTCTGTGATCTAGAGGAATCCTCTTTGTGTTTGGTTGAATGAATGTTTTGTTGTTTTAGGAATTTTGGGAGCAAGCTTTTCCGGTGCTGCTCTTTTTCTATGTGCTGCAATTATAAAACCCTCAGAATTCAGTTTTCATTCCTTCACAAAGTCCTGGAGATGTTTCAGCGCAACACGACTGCATTGTTCTTCTCTAGTTCCAGATGTGCAATCTGATCTCTACATACTGATTCATTGTACGGTCTGTTTTTAGTTATGCACTGTTGTTTGCTGTTCTCACACAATGAGTCTGTGTTATATAAATCTCCATTCTTTTGGACGTGTTTCAAATTGCGTATTAGTCCCCTCGAGGGTCGTATCTCTTCACTACAGCTCCCCACACTCATAATCCGGATGTCTCGGACATCCACCCTTCTCATTGCCGTCAGTTCAGTGAAACATTGACTGAAGCTTTTATCCAAAGTGATTTACATTGCATGCATTTCCTTGCACTTCTATAGTGGTGAGCGGGAGACGAGAGTCTCATTTAAACATGAAGTAGAAGAACTGAAAAAGTGTTTTCTTGTAAAATGTACTCCAATAACCTTTTTGTTTACAACTTCGAAAAATGTTGATTCGGTTCAGTTCAATAACTGTTGATGTTGCAAAGTTCAAGTTGCAAGTTTTCAGTTGGTGTTTATAAACACGAATAAAAAGCAGGGCTTGACAATAAGGATGGCCTGGGGCCAGCGTAAACGACGCTCGGGACAATAGATGGAACTGTGACTTTCATTTTATCTTCTGCATGTGTTTTTAAGCCTTTCCAACTTAAACATTTGGACGCAAGAGAGAACTCAGTGTGGTACTCGAGCGCTGTGTGAGAACACAGACAGTGTGCGTCTTCTTACGCTTGAACATATTTACAAAATTGTCAAAATTCCCATATTGACTAGTATCCCCACAGTCTATTAATAAACAGTCTGTTATGACTTAAGTGAACATAAACAGTAGAGAAATAAAATGATATATTGGATCTGTGCAGCTCTTAAAGGGACAGCAGCCTAATAAACCTCCTGCTGTCTGTGTTTTTAATGTTAATCAAACAACAAAAGACAAAAAAAAAAATCACTCACTGCTCTTGACTGAATAACTTTTGTAACTTTAGTAAGGATTAATCTATATTTAATTTATACAGTAAAGACTGCAGTGTTATTTTAATTTTGATTTATTTTCTCTACTTGAACCTACTTGAAAAAACTGAAAAGCAGTTTTTATTTCATTTTTATGTTCTATTTTATTTATTTGTGCTATTGCTCGTAATTTGATTTGTTCTTATTTTATTGCTGACAGTCTTTAACAATATTTAAAATTTTTATGAGTAGTTTATGGATTTATTAAGTTTATGGATCAAAAACACTGAAATTTTGAAAATTTTAGAAGGACAAGTAAAAATTTGAACCACTTGCCCGACCGGGCAAAAAAAATCCTTAGCATGTTTGCAGTAGGAGTTTGTGGTTGATAACGGGTTTAAAGGGTCATGACAGTCATGTACCATTAAAACATCCTGCGACTTTATAACTTGCAATTGTGAGTCAGAATTGTGAGTTGTAATCGGATTTGTGAGAAATAAAGTCAGAATTGTGAGATACAAACTTGCAGTTGCAAGTTCTAAAGTCCGAATTGCGAGGAAAAAAAGGTAATTGTGACTTTATCTCACTATTTGACTTTTTTTCTTGCAATTTTTGAGTATATCTCAAATATCTGACATTATTTTTATTTTCGATTCAAGCTTCCACAAGTCTCTCTCTCTCTCTCTGTGGTGTGTGTATGTGTGTGTGTGTGTGTGTGTGTGTGTGTGTAATGCGATCGTCTCTCTGAGCGTTTGCAATCTTCAATGGTTTTGAAATGTCTTCTGACCACAGGCTGATGGTGGTGATGTCAGTGCCAGGAAAACAGCCCTCCACCCACTGCGCACACTCTGTCTCTGGTTCTCCTTTTCCTCAGTGTTTCCAACACTTTGTGCCTGTAACTCATTATACACACAAGGAAAATCTAAAAGGATAGTAAGATATCTTTAATACTTCTTGAGTTACAGGCATGCAAACTTCAGGCATAAAACACAAGAAGTGCTTTTTGCCATCTTTGACCTGTCACTGTTGGCATATAATGAAACAAAATTAAACAAGATTAAACCGCACGCGATTTGGCAAAGGCAGCGATTATTTCATGCGCAGCTTATCAGAGCTGTAGTAAATGCTTCTCCATCTGAAAGCCAGAGGGCGCTCTCGCGCAGAAACTCCAAATATGCCCTGCCGCAGAAGAAGATAACATGCGTCATATCGCTGTAGCTGAATAAACAGAAGATTGAAACGCTTTGATTGATTAAACATGACTAATAAACACACGACTGCCTTATTCTGTGCACGAAGATCTTTGTTGGACAAGATGTTAATAAATGCTTCTCATGTCTGGAAAGATGTTTGACGCGTGTTGCTTTTTCAAATGTACATTATAAGCGATTCAAACTCGCAGTGCTTTCAGATGGATTAGCATTTGGAGCCATACTTCACTGACAAGCTGCGTATAAAAAAATAATCGCAGCCTTTGCAATTTCATAATCACACTAAGAATCGTGTTTAAGTTCAATGTTATTTTTCATGTTGTGAGATAAATCGTGCAGCCCTACTGCCATCTTTCTAAAGTCATTTTTACCCCCCTGTAGTTTGGCTCCAAATCTCAAGTGAAAATGGTCATTTTTGACCCCCTTTTACAAAATATTGGATTACTCGGTAAATGTTCATCCATAACATTTAATATGTTGGCTTTCATCACTATTTATGTTTGCCTTTATTCCAGGAGACCTCTAGTTGAGTTGACACGGAATGACTCAATTTTTATTTATTTTAATCATTTTTATTTATTTATTTGAATTTTTCACTATTTTTTTTTTTACTATTTAAAAAATTTACTATTTATTGAAATTATGAAAAGTTGATATGAAAAGTCAAAATTATGTAATTAAAGTCGAAATTGACTGTCAAAATTATGACAAATTGAAATTGATGTAGAAATTGACAGTCAAGATACTAAATCAAAACTGACAGTCAAATTTGATAGTCGAAATTATTACAGAAAGTCAAAATTATGACAAAAAATTTGAAATTGACATACTAAGTCAAAATTATGACACATTAAGTTGAAATTATGAGTCAAAATTATGACAAAATTTGAAATTATGACACTCTTTTACTCTTTTACACTCTTTTTTTTTTACTTGAAATTATTACATACTTTCATATTTGATGTGAAGTCAAAATTATGACGGAAAGTCAAACATATGACTCAAGTAAAAATTATGGCAAAAACATTTAAGTTATGACATACTAATTTGAAACTGAGTCAAAATTGACAAAAAAAAATTCAATTTTGACAGTCAAAATTGACAAAGTCGAGATTATGAAAAAAAAAAATTGAAATTGACATACTATGTTGAAATTGTTAAAAAGCCAAAATTATGACATACTAAATCGAAATTGACAGTCAAAATTGACAAAGTCGAAATATTGTCAATTTTTTTTTTAAATTGATAGTCGAAATTGACAAAAAGTCGAAATGATGACATACTGAATCAAAATTGACAGTCAAAACTGACAAAAAAATTGAAATTATGACGTACTAAGTCGAAATTATGACAGTCAAATTGACAAAATTTGAAATGGACAGTCGAAATTGACAAAAAGTCGAAATTATGACATACTAAATCGAAATGATGAGTCAAAATTATGACAAGTCAATTATGACAGTCAAAAATTTACTTTTTTTTATATTATGACATACTAAATTGAAATTATGACAAAAAGTCAAAATAACGACAAATAATTAGAAATTATAAGTCAAAATTGAAATTGACATACCATGTCGAAATTATGACTTTCTATGTCATAATTATGACTTAGCACATAAATGTTACAATTATGACATACTAATTATGACTTTCTATGTCATAATTATGATGTCATAATTAAGATTTACCAAAGCTTGTTTTTTCTTATGTGGCAGAAATGGGCTTCCATAGTGTTAGACCAGGTTATACAGAACATTAACTATTTGGATCGGATTCCTTCAAAAATGCTATAAAGTGGTTCCATGCTTTGTGAAACTTTTCAGGTACTCCCTAAAAAATATATGTGAGCTTTTCCAAAACCTGTAAACAGTCGTTTAAAATGAGGGTTTTCCAGTGTTGCGCAGTTCAGACATGTTGTATTTAATTGAAGCTAGTCAGGTTTGTAGCTCTTGTGAATCTCTCATAAATAACACTTTGATAAACCAGCAAATAATAGCTACATTAACATGAACATGTTTTATCTTCACTAATCTAACACTGTTTCCTGCAGCAGGATGATGTTCTGGTTAACACTCAGCATCAGCTGCTGAACACACTGAATCACGGTATCAGTCGTTTTATTGTCAGTGACCCAAAGGCTGATAAAGAGTTTTTCTGTAGGCAGACACACCTTCAGATCTCCATGAAGCAGTATGTGTCAGACAAGTTCAAACACGATAAGAGTTCATTCACTGACATTCTTTCTGTTCTTGTTGTTCAGCAGCAGAATGACGGGCGGTGCAATCAGGCAGGAGTTTCAGGAGTTTCCTTGGGCACGTCCGTGAGAGGAGCAGAAATCATGGCCGGCAGGGTCAATTTTTACACGGATCTGGTCACTGATATAGAGTGAGTGACTTTGTTCTGTATTTATCAGCATTTCCTGTGAGATCTGAGAGTGACTTTGTGCTTTGGAACGTATAGGTGCTCTTCAAACACTAGTGTACTATAATTATACAGATAGTAGTGCACTCGTGTTTCTTTCTGAATGTAGTTTATCTGTCACGTGATGTGCCGGCTGTTTTTATGTCTTTGTGGTTCAGTCTTTCAGCTTTCAGTGTGTTTTTGTGTGTGTTTGTGTGTGTATCAGTGTTCATGTCATGTATTTGTCTTTTGATGCTTCAAGCAGTGCATTGTTTATGATATATTCCTGTTTTAACTGATTAAAAATGGATTAAAATTTTAAATAAATTAGTGTTCAAAAGTTTGGTTTGAGGTTAGTAAGATTTTTTTTTAAAAAAATTAATACTTTTATTCAGCAAAGATGCATTAAACTGATCAAAAGTGACAGTAAAGACGTTTATAATGTTACAAAAGATTCTATTTCAAATAAATGCTGTTATTTTGAAATTCATCAAAGAATCCTGAAAAATAAAATGTCACAACAACATTGATAATAATCATAAAAGTTTTTTGATCATCAAATCATCATATCAGAATGATTTCTGAAGGATCATGTGACACTGAAGACTGGAGTAATGATGCTGAAAATTCAGCTTTGATCACAGGAATAAATTACACTTTACTATATATTCACACAGAAAACAGATATTTTACACTATAATAATATTTCACAATTTTTACTGTATTTTTGATCAAATAAATTCAGCCTTGGTGAGCAGAAGAGACTCTTTCAGAAACATTAAAAAATCTTACTGACCCCAAACTGTCCATTGTTTGTGTTTTGTGTGTTTTTGCGCATCAGAAGTCCAGCTGATGAAGATGGGGTTCATGATTCATTCACTCAGCTGATTGAGGAACAGTGTCATGACCTTCATGATGACCTTCAACATGACTTTCATGATGTCATAGAGATGACCTCGCTGGACCCGGAGGAGGAGAGCAGAGGTCAGATCACACACTGCAGCCTATTCTGACCAAGAATCGCCCACTTAGACAAGAATCAAAGCTTTGAGCCAATCAGATTAGAGCTCAGGAGGGTCAGTCATTTTAAAAGAGGCCATTTTATACCTTGTGATGTTGTTTTTGGGCTCTACTAGAACAGTTGAGTTATTTTCCTCATATTCTCCATTGTTCAGCTCCTCTCTTCCCAGTCTGTCAGTAACGCTCTGTTTAGTTCCTGTCTCTATGAAGCCCCTCCTTCTGAAAAGCACAATGTGCTCTGATTGGTCGGCTGGAGCAGTGTGTTGTGATTGGTGTTTGGGAAATGTCCCGCCCCCTTACACACTAAAGACAGATGAAGATGTAATAAAGCACAACAGGTCCTCTTTAATCTGTGTTTGTGTCTCAGATGACGTCTTGTGTCTGGAGGGTCCAGCGTACCATCGGTCTGACAGCGAGTTGCCGCAGCAGACGGATCATTTGATTGGAGAACGCTGGTCATCTGACACGCTCAAAGTCCTGTCCTCGATGCCCAGCCGCACTATCGGTCAGTCTGGATTGTGTTTATGATTCAGACTCTGTCTTTCATCTTGGTTTCTGCTGAGAAACATCAAATGGTGTTTGTTATGAGTGAAATCTGCTTTCCTGACTTCCTGTACAGCTTGTATCTTTTCCTCTTGATCGTTCAGATGATCTCAGTTTAAGATTGGTCTCTCTGTGTGTCTGCAGGTCGCAGTCGAGGAGCGATCATCTCTCAGTATTACAACCGCACCATGCAGCTGCGCAGACGCAGGCAGAGCAGACCCTCCATACAACACTTCCCTCGGTCTGCGCGTCCCAGCATCCGCGGTTACCGCATGGAAACGGACGGAGCCGATTTTGAGGAGGAAGAAGGTGAAAACGCTGAAACCCAGAGTTTGGAATAATTATGATTTTTTTTTAATGTTTTTGAAAGAGTCTCTTCTGCTCACCAAGGCTGAATTTATTTGATCAAAAATACAGTAAAAATTGTGAAATGTGAATGTGAATATATGTGAATATATAGTAAAGTGTAATTTATTCCTGTGATCAAAGCTGAATACTCCAGTCTTCAGTGTCACATGATCCTTCAGAAATCATTCTGATATGATGATTTGCTGCTCAAGAAACATTTATGATTATTATCAATGTTGAAAACAGTTTAATATTTTTTGTTGAAACTGATACATTTTATTTTTCAGGATTCTTTAATGAACAAAGTTCAAAATGTATTATAAATATCTTTACTGATCAATTTACATCAATTTATTGTGTCCTTACTCAAAAGTTTTAACTTCCACAAAAATCTAAAGCAGCACAACTGTTTTCAACATTGATAATAATCATAAATGTTTCTTGAGCAGCAAATCATCATATCAGAATGATTTCTGAAGGATCATGTGACACTGAAGACTGGAGTAATGATGCTGAAAATTCAGCTTTGATCACAGAAATAAACTACACTTTATTATATATTCACATAGAAAACAGCTGATTTACATTGTAATAATATTTCACTGTTTTTACAGTATTTTTGATCAAATAAATGCAGCCTTGATGAGCAGAAGAGACTCTTTCAGAAACATTAAAAATCTTAATTATTCCAAATTTTTGACTAGTACTGTATGATGCCCAAACATGTTTTCTATGTCATGTTCATCTTGTACACTGACTCTGTGTGTAGATAAGAGGGAGCGTTTAGTGAATAATCTGCAGAATCTGTCAGCGAATGATCGTGTGCGCATGTTGAGAGCGATGCCACTGAGTCTCGCAGAGAAGAAAGAGCTCAGGTAAATACACACATCCTATGACAATACGACACTGCCACACCTGCTGCTGCATCTGTTCAACAGAACTGTGTTCATTATGTCTCACAGCGCTAGCGCAAAATAAATATTTATTCGAGAGTCTGTAGTCTGAACAGAATGTGATGCAACACAAACTTACATTTTTATGTATTTTGCAGACGCTTTTATCCAAAGCGACTTACAAAAGAGGAACAAAAGCAATATTTGTAATATACAAAATAATTCAAAGGCATTAAAACTGTGCAGTTCAACTCCTAAGAGCTGGTTCTGTTTAACGAATCAGTTAAAAAGACTCATTTGTGTAATGAATCACTTAATGAATCTGTTCTCACTTCAAGAGTTTTGTTGTAATAAATGGTGCAAAAAAACATTAAGGTATGCTTAAAAACCAGTATTGTTTTGCTTGGTACTATTTATTAGATTGCAAAAACTGACTCATGTAGGAAACGTTTCTGTTTCCTAAAATCTTGTTCCTCTTCTGATATTGTGTATTTCAGGATGTTGGTGTTGAATAAAGCTGAACACTCTGTGTCTCAGAGTCAGATTCCCTGCTGCAGTCAGCTCAAGTATTACATCATCATTGTGAGTCCATAACACGCTCATGACATCATCACGCATCATGACAGGGATTTGTGGGTATGATTAGAACAGCAACATTACATACTAAAGACTGATGAACAAAAAGCAGAATAGGTGCTCTTTAAACAGTAGTGTACTATATTTATAAAAAGTAGTAGTGCACTTGAGTTTGTTTCTGAATGTAGTTTATATCTGTCATGTGATGTGCCAGCTGTTTTTGTGTCTTTGTAATTCAATCTTTCAGACTTCAGTCTGTGTGTGCGTGTGCAGTCATGCAGATCAGGGTTTTTCCAGCAGTTTTCTGCTCTTGCAGCACAGGCGTGCAGTGAAGTGTGTCAAAGCGCAATCATGTGCCTTTTGTTTCGAAGGCTTTATTTTTACTCCGTATCAGACATGCAGATGCAGGTGAACTTTAGCAGGGAAGCTGATAATATACTTTCAGTTTAGTTTCAGTGTTGCTTTATTGCCATGATGCACAACTGAACAAGTGAGATATGGTGCAAAATAAGTCAGTGCAAATGGATCAAATTCATTTCAAGTACTATAAAACTTTCAAAAAATACCATAAATTAACAAAAAGGACTCGGTGAAGGAAGTAAATCCAATTAAACAGATCATTAAGAAGATGAATATTACAACTAAATATGCATAAATTTAGAGATTTTTTTTTTTGTGTGTGTTTGAGTTTCTTAATTAGGGGTTCAAGCACCGAAGGAACTCTGTGATTTTCTTCTTCCTTATTTTTCTGTCCTAAAAGTGTATGGGCGTCAGAAACCGTAAATCGTAGAGACCCCAAAATTGGTAGGATGGTCCCAATCGTGCACCGCTACTCAGGAACACAGACACACACCCGTCCAACACTAGGTGGCGCTATAAGCCAGTTTTCATTTTGGACCTTAACTTTGGAGCCCTAAGGGCTACAAACAAAATTCTTTTCCCCCTGAATTCCCCTGATTTTCTTTAAAAACCTACTTTTTGAACTTCTCCTAGGCCGTTGGTCCGATCTTCATCAAAATAGTCACACAAAGCAGACAAAAAGTCATCAAAACAACTTTGATTCGTCGAAGCATTGCAAAGTTAATTAATTGGTGAGGCAATGCTCATTTTTACCAGTTGATCTGTATCTGCTGAACGCAATGTCCAAGCTAAATGAAACTTGACACACAAAGACAACAGGACATTCTGAGGACGCACACCAAATTTTGTGAAATTCTGCCAATAGGGGACGCTACAGCTATTTTAAAAATATATAACTCCGCAACAGTATGATCCATGAAGTTGAAAATTGGTATGCATCATCTTTGGTGGATCTTCTAACATATCCTTTAATATGACTCGGATACTTAAAAAAAACATGGCTGCCAGCAGCCAATCAATTTTCACCAGCTAATCTGAATGGTCTACCATTACAAAATTAGATATATTTGTGCATTGTGTGAAAAATATATATATTTACCAGATTTTGGGCCTCAAATTTTGGGCCTCAGTTTAACGTTTTAGCTAATAACTCTGCAACCATGTGTGACAGAATCATTTTTCTTTTTGGGGTCTCTGTGATTTATGGTCTCTGAGGCCCATTCACTTTTAGGATGGAAAAATAAGGAGGAAGAAGAATAATATCGGTACAAATACAAAAGGGTTCCCTAATAACATTATGCAAAATAGTAGAATCAGCAATAATTTTATTTATTAGCTTTAGGTAATTTAGTTTTAGTACAGCAAGATGAGCTAAATGAAAATGAGAAACATTGCCTTGGCAGCTAGCCGAAATAAAATAAAAGAGTTAATCTGTGTTGTAAGTTGGTTTAATGGTTTAAGTCTGTCTGTCTGTCTGTCAGGCGGTGAGACAGGGATGGTACGGCTGGATGTCGTTCCTGTCCTCGCTGCAGTTGTGGCAAACGGCTCTGAAGTGTGTCGGCGGTCACTTCGGGACGGGCGTTCTGTCATATTTCGTCTTCCTCCGAACGCTCCTCTTCTTCAACGTCTTCCTGTTCCTGGTCACGGGTTTGTTTCTGGTGGTTCCTCAGGCCGCGCTTCCGGATCGGGTCCATAACATCAGCGTCAGAAGCACCTGGGGGCTGGAGGTGCTGACGGGCGCCGTGAGTTCATAAACACACACACGCTTATACATTTAAATATTCTTCACCCACAAATGTGAATCTTTACTTCGTTATACAATGTGGAACAAACATTACCGGACAAATGTTTGGAATAATTAAGATTAATTTGAAAGAGTCTCTTCTGCTCACCAAGGCTGTGTTTATTTGATCAAAAATACATTAAAATTGTGAAATATTTTTACACTGTAAAATAGCTGTTTTCTATGTGAATATATAGTAAAGTGTAATTTATTCCCTGTGATCAAAGCTGAATTTTCAGCATCATTACTCCAGTCTTCAGTGTGTGTCTGTGTGTTTCTCAGGGTTATTTCTCAGACTCTCTGCTGTATTACGGTTACTACAGTAACAACCCACTACAGACGAACCGCAGCTGTTCTGAGTCCATGAACAGGACGTCCTGTGGGTCTGGACTGTCCTATAACATGCCTCTCGTTTACTTCTTCACCATCGGCGCGGCCTTCTTTGTCACCTGCATCATCCTCGTCTACAGGTGAGTCCTAAAAACATTTCTATTCACCAGAACAAGCCGGCACCAAACGGAAGTTGCACTGGTCTTTTCTTCTCTATTGTGCCTGTATATCTGAGTGAAACGCTTCGCAAACAAGAACAAATGTAGGGCGGGGCTTGATTTTGTCTGTGGGGAATTGATTGGATGGTTGTGGTTTGCTATTGGTGGATCTCATGTGAGTGACAGGTTGCCCCGCCCTTGTCATCAGAGAAGAGAAGAGATGCTGCAAGAGGAAGTTATTTAGATTCAAGATTACGAGACACATGAATTTAACACATGAATCGGTGCACATCAATAATGATGTGCACCGATAAATCATTTAGAATAAACGTGTGTCAAGTGCATTAATGTATTGTACCAGCCAAAAGTTTGGAATAATTATGATTTTTTTTAATGTTCACTAAGGCTGCATTTATTTGATCAAAAATACAGTAAAAATTGTGAAATATTATTATAATGTAAAACAGCTGTTTTCTATGTGAATATATAGTAGAGTGTAATTTATTCCTGTGATCAAAGCTGAATTTTCAGCATCATTACTCCAGTCTTCAGTCATGGCAGCAAAAACTGATTTATAACGGTTTTCAACTTCAAATAAGAATAAATATTAATAATTGAGCACCAATAATAACAATAGATAATAATTGAGCAGCAAATCATCATATTAGAATGATTTCTGAAGGATCATGTGACACTGAAGACTGGAGTAATGATGCTGAAAATTCAGCTTTGATCACAGGAATATATTATATTTTACTTTATATTCACATAGAAAACAGCTGTTTTACATTGTAAAAATATTTCACAATTTTTACTGTATTTTTGATCAAAATAAATGCTGCCTTGGTGAGCAGAAGAGACTCTTTCATTAAAACATCAAAAAATCTTAATTATTCTTTTGGCCTGTAGTGCATATAAATTCCTGAATGACAACAAAAACCGACTGTGTTTATATTAATACAATAACCGTCTTTGAATACATCTGATTCTCTGTTTCTGTCTTCCAGCATGTCCAAGTCCTTCGGTCAGAGTTTTCGCATCGATAAATCTAAAGGCCTGTTGGCCATAAAGGTGTTCAGCTCGTGGGACTTTAAAGTCAGCAAGAAATCCTCCGTGAGACTCCAGCGAGCGAACTTTGGCACACAGCTCAAGGTCAGAACACGTACGAGTACATGTATGACACGTACACACACGTATCACACACTTCAGCTCTGTTATCTGTGTGTGTGTAGGAGCTGGTTGCAGAAGTCAACCGCGAAGAGCTGAAGTTTTCCATTCTCCAGCGACTGTGGCGGCTGTTCATCCACATGCTGGCATGGATCTTATGTTTGGGAAGCACACTGGGGTGTATGCTGGCTGTGTACTACTTCTCTGAACTCATGCACAAGGTACAAGATAAACACACACATGCACCAGAACGAGTTTGTCTGTGTTTGCCCAGAATGAGGGATCTTAGACGTCAGCATAATGTTGCTATCTTGCTTTTGGAGCAGCTTTCATGTCTGTGAAGCCTTTATGTGTTTGTATTTGCAGAAAGACGTCAAAATTCGTTCTAGTTCCCCCTCTAATACGAGCTCGTCTGACAGCCTGTTGCTGAAGGAGGCGAGTCTGTTGGCCGTTCCCGTCGTCGTGTCCAGCATTAATCTGCTCCTGCCGGGATTCTTCAATGCCGTGGCCTGGATGGAGGAATATGATTCTCCCAGCGTGCTCAATTACGTCTCCATCAGCAGGTACAGAACGGCCGAGCTCAACGCACACTTTCACATTGACCTTCCCAAAGTATTTCCCTTTCATTTTCTGATCCATGACTCAAACCATCCAGCTCTGAGATCAATCACAATTTAGTAATCATGTTTATTTTTTTATTTTTTATTTTTTTTACTTCTTTTTCTAAACATCAAAGAGTCATGAAGAAAGTGGCTAAAGTGTTTTTTTTTTTGTTTTTTTTTAATCCTATTAATGTTTTAATTAAAAATAAAATTGTATTTTTGTATTAATAATATACATTTTAATTAAAAAAAATTGTTTTTTCATTTTAAATTTTATTTTTATTAAATTATCTTATTTTTCAAAGCATCTTTACTGCAGTGATGTAAACACTATTTTAAAAAAGTAAATCTTAACATCTCAATAATTTTCCAAAAATTAAATATTTTTTTAGTGTATTAAATAATTATTTTTATGTGTGTGTGTGTGTGTGTGTGTGTATATATATATATATATATATATATATATATATATATATATATAATCAAATTTAATAGAATTATTATTTTTTAATTTAAATTTATTTTGTATTAAATTTTTATTTAATTATTTTTCCAAACATCAAATTAAATTTTTTTTAACACATTAAATATTTTATTTATATATATATATATATATATATATATATATAAAAATATAATTTTTTTAATTATTATTTGTTAAATTAAAATTTAATACAAAATGTAATTATTTTCCCAAACATCAAATTAAAAAGTTTTTATGTATTAAATATTATTTTTATTTTTGAATATTTTTATTGTAATTTTTAATTAAAATAAATATTAATTTATTTAATTTTATTTTAATTTTAAAAAATAATTTAAAATGCTGTATTAAATTTTAATTTAATTCTTTCCCCAAACATCAAATTTGAAATTTTTAATGTATTAAATAGTCATTTTTTTATTTTGCATATATTTTTTATTTTTTTATTTTTTATTTATTAAAATTATATTTTTAATTTTGTATGATATTGTAATTTAAATATAAACTTCAAACGGTCATTAAGTAGCTGAAATTTCATTTTTTCTGTCTTTTCATTTTCATAATGTTTTTAATTTATCAGAGTTTTAATTTTTTTTACATTTATTAATTTTGAAATAATGTAATAAGAATTCTTGCATTGAGGAGTCGAGCAAGTTTTTGCAGTGCGATGATGTAAAAGCTTTTGACTTTATAAAAAATGTCTGTTACATATAAAAATCTGTTTCTACATGGAGATTTTACCAGGATGCAGCTGATTGACCATTTAACTTTATGTGTGGTTAAACGAGTCTCTGATGCGTCTGACAGGAACCTGCTGTTGAAGGTGAGCGTGTTGGGAGTGCTGTGCTATCATTGGCTGGGCCGCGTGGCGTCGGAACCTCACAGTCTGGGCTTACAGGTGAGGCCGCGTCCTCTCACAGTGTGTTTTCCTCCGTATCCTGTTGGTTTCTGATGGCGATATTGTTGTCGCAGTGCTGGGAGAGTTTCGTGGGACAGGAACTGTACCGTTTCCTCGTGATGGACTTCATCTTCATGCTGCTGGACACTTTCTTTGGAGAGTTTCTGTGGAGGTGAGCGGCTGATGATATATTGTTGCTGCTGATTATTAAAAAATGAATTGTACTGAAATCATTTGTGTTGTGTGTTTCTCTCTGTCAGGTTGTTTTCTCAGAAAGCTATGAAGAGGAAGAGGAAACCTGTGTTTGATATCGCGCGGAACGTTCTGGAGCTCATCTATGGACAGACTCTGGCCTGGTAACCTCATCCATCATTACCTGACTGTGATTCTGAAGACGTTTTGACTGTAACGTGTTTGTTGGTCGGTGATGTGTGATGTGATATAACAGCACGTGTGTGTGTGTGTGTGTGTGTGTGTGTGTAGGTTGGGCGTGTTGTTCTCACCTCTCCTGCCTGTGGTTCAGATTATTAAACTGCTGTTTCTCTTCTACATGAAGAAGGTTTGTTTATCTGCTCACAATCATGTGTTTTTAATGTTACATTAAAAAAATGTGCAACGAAATTATTAATTAATGCAGTTAATAAATAAAAGTACAATGAAATGGAATCAAAAATAAATAATACATGAAATACATTTATTTTTTATCACATATTATTTTCTTCTTGCGTCCTTTTTCCCCCCCGATTTTTGCGTTAAATAAATGTATTTTATTTACTTATTTATGGTTACATTTAATTTTGCTTTTATTTATCTCAACATTCTGTGATATACTTGAAAATTACATTTTATTTTTTTTAATACTGTTTTAATGTTGTTGTTTTTTACATTAAAAAAAAAAGTATTGTGCTTTATTTATTTATTTATGCTTACATTTAATTTTACTTTATTTATTGCAACATTCCATTATGTTTTTAAAAATGTTCATCATATTTTTATTTTATTTATTTAATGTTACATCCATCTTGTAAATACTTTGGAAATACTGTTTTACTGTTTTCTTTATTTTACATGAAAAAAAATATTTTTTTTAATTCATTTTTATTAGGGTTAGGACTGCTTGCTTGTTTACATTTAATTTTAATTTTACTTTTATTATTTATTTTATTTTTTCCTTGATTCATTTAAAAATTCCATTAAATATTAATTTATTTTGTTTATTTAATGTTCAATTTTTCCATACTTTTGGAAACAGATTGACTGTTTTTATATTTTACATTAGAAAGTATTTATTTATTTATTCATTCATTTATGCATACATTAGGGTTAGGGTTGCATGTTTTCTTACGTCATTTTACTTTTTATTTATTTATTTATTGCAACATTACATGATGTATTTAAAAATGTCATTTATATTCATTTATTTTACTTATGTAATGTTTATTTATGTAATGCACTCATCATTTTTGAGTGTGAGTTGGAATTGTAAACAATTGAAATCATAAAAGAGCTCCATATTTATTTCACTATGACAAATAACCTGTAAAGCTCAGTGCAGGAACACTTTTTGAGCAGTGACTCATAGGAATCATTTGCGAAGCGATTCGCTAGAATGATTCTGACTCCTCTGTGATTGTGCTGTTTGTCACAGGTCAGTCTGATGATGAACTGTCAGGCGTCAGGGAAGCCGTGGCGCGCCTCTCAGATGACCACCATCTTCATCACGCTGCTGTGCTTCCCGTCGTTCCTGGGCGCCGCCGTGTGTGTGACGTACACCATGTGGACGTGAGTGTTTTCACCATCGCTGTGCTGTTTCTCATGGGGCGTCTGGAAAAGCACCTCAGTGATGAAACTCATTCGGATGGCGATTTATTCACAGTAGAAGAGCAAGTTGTGCTGCTGGGAATTTTTATGCGGATGTTGGCAGAAAAACACTGACATTCTGTATTCGGGCAGCAATAAAATCAATGACAAGCTCCTGAAAATGTTGACCTTACGACCCCATGAGAAACAATTACCGTCCGAATAGAGTGCATTAGCGCCCCCCACTTTTTCAGCCGAACTGGAAGTATTTTTCCATTCATTTTGTTCCAGAGGGATTTTAAAAATTCTTTTTTAAAGAGTTAACTGAACAAATCACCTACGAGGAGAATCACATTTGAAGCAAAAAAGAATTCTAAAATTAAACAAAAAGACAAGAAAAGTAAGGGAAAGAACTACAATCCCATGAAGCATTGCGAACAGCATAATCGAATTAAAAACGATGGAGAAATATAAATCTACTCGTATACAAATGTTGATTTTTTTTTTTTTTATATATATATATATATATATATATATATATATATATATAAAATAGGGCTGTCAAGCGATTTAAATTTTTTAATCTAATTAATCACACATCATATTTGTCTGATAAATTACCCCAAAAGATCATTTAAAGTCATTATTGTGTTAAATGAGAAAAGCATCAAATAGTCACTACAAAAAATAGCTTTAGGAAAAAATATATTTTATTTGATTCAACATAGAATTTATTACACAAACGTTTAGGCTTCAACGGCCATGAAAGTGAGTAAATGATGACAGAATTTTCTTTTTTGGGTGAACTTCACTTTTTAATGAAATTATAATCTACAAAAGAAACTAAAACTGCCAGTAGGTGGCGGTAAATGAGTAATTCATTGAGTCATTCATTAATTTAATTTGTTCAAATGGCTGATTGATTCAGGAATGAAGTAAATGACTCTCTTTATGAAGAACCATGGAATTACTGATTCACCCGATTGATTCGTTCAAAATGCGGATTCATTCAGAAACGAGAAACCACTCGGAGATGCAAAAACAGACAATATTGTGTCTAAAATATAACAATATTAACTTCTTATTTACTGAACTGTTGTATAAAATCAGTATCACATTTGATATTCTGGACAAAAACACTTGTGTGATATTGCTTAATTATATTACGAGATATATGAGATATACATATATATATGAGACAACTCATACAGGGGCATTTTTGCCCTGATATCTTGAATTTTAGGGTCATTCTAACTGCGTTCGATAGGCTCCGTCACTCAGTGAGTTGTTGCTCTGTCTGTCACATGTCCCAGGATGAAGCCGTCGGATGGCTGCGGTCCGTTCCGCGGTCTGAAGACCATGTTCCAGGCCGGGAAGCAGTGGGTGCAGCAGCTGGCGGAGGTGAACCCCAAACTGTCCTGGCTCGCCTCGGCTCACACGTACCTGGTGGAGAACCCGTTCTTCCTCTTCCTGTGCGCCGGCATCTTCCTGTGAGTTCTCAGCTTAGTCTCAGGAGTTTCTCCTCAAAAGGAAAGTAAACTGATGCAAACGAATCATCCAGTTAGAGTGAATCATTTGAGACTCCAGCAAAACTCTCCATTTCATCTCTGAGAAACACAGTTGAGATATGAAAGAGATCTCTGGTGATTTCATTGTTTTTTTTGAGTGTTGTTGTTGTCTGTGTGTTTGTGTAGGATAGTGATTTACTTCCACAGTCAGGTGGTCGACGGTCAGCGGAAGATCATTGATCTCCTTCAGGAACAGATTGAGAATGTGAGGCAAAAGAATCAAATGATTATGTAACAATAGAATCATCTGTATGCATGTCATGACATCACTTCCTGTTCCCGTTCATTCAGGAGGGCGAGGATAAAAAGTTTCTCATCACGCGACTGCAGGACATCCATGAACAGAAGCGTGTCGTCTCACCGCGCCGCGTCCGAGGAGCCAGCAAGGTACAGAATCACTGAAATGATTTGAATTCAGTTCAGGGAGTCACAATCCAGTTCTGAAATGAATCCTTGGTTAAAGTGAAAGTGATTCAGTGCCAAATACTGTGAAGAATCTGCCAAATTAAAATGTGTTGCTCTGACCAAAACTAAAACTACCACTAACATTTTTTTTAAGAAATAAAGTTGAAATAAAATGAAATGATAAAGGAATGATATATGAAAATCGAAAAACTAAATAAACTATAAAAAATACTCAAAATGACTAAAGTATGTAACAAAATTACAAAAAAATGTAACTAAAATGAAAATGAATTCTAAGATAATTCATCTATAATGTGATAACGACCAAGTGAAATGACTTTGTGATCACTTTATTTGATTTTTACTCTTTGGCGAGTGTTTTAGAGCTTGTTTGCATCTGATTTCAGGATTCCAGTTATTCCTGACGCTCTTCATGAACTGACGGAGACGCTGAGCAGTTCCTGCGGACGTGGAGCCGTATGAACTGACTGGACGCGCTTCTGCACTCGACTCTCACAGAAACCACTAGAGTCCATCATGAACCACATGATGAAGATCAGATCAGACTGAAGGAAACCTGGCGGTCAGATCTCTCACACTCGGGGTTTCTTAGTTGGTTTCTCGTAAATCTGTGGAAATGGACCCTTTACATTGGTGATGGTGTTTTCTTGCCGTCTTTATTATCAAGACACTTTTAACTTCACTGTGAAATGTGGAAATATTTAATATTCACCGTTCCACTGCCCTGCCGCTCTCGGAGACTGGATCTTCCGTTTTAGTACTGTGATATTAGTGAACCACTTTTTAAATAAACTTTTTATTATGAATAAACTTTGCCTTCTTATTTATTTTGATTCTGTTATGCAAATCTGAAACAACTAATGAAGATAGATAGATAGAATGATAGATAGATAGATAGATAGAACGACAGAATGATAGATAGAATGATAGACCGATAGAACGAACGATAGAACGAACGATAGATGATAGAACGATAGATGATAGAATGATAGACAGAATGAATGATAGAACGAATGATAGAACGAACGATAGAATAGATAGAACGACAGAATGATAGAATGATAGAACGATAGATAGAATGATAGATAGATGGAACAATAGATAGAACAACAGAATGATAGAACGATAGACAGACGGATAGAACGGAACGATAGAGAGATAGAATGATAGAACGACAGAATGATAGAACGATAGATAGAACGATAGACAACGAATGATAGAACGAACGATAGAACGATAGATAGAACGAACAATAGATAGAACGACAGAATGATTGATAGAATGATAGAATGATGGAACAATAGATAGACAGACAGATAGAACGATAGAACGAACGATAGATAGAACGAACAATAGATGATAGAACAATAGATAGAATGACAGAATGATAGAACGATAGAACAATAGACAGAACAATAGAGAGATAGAATGATAGATAGATGGAACAATAGATAGAACGACAATGATAGAACGATAGACACGGATAGAGCGAACGATAGAGAGATAGATAGAACGATAGAACAATAGATAGAACAGAATGATAGAACGATAGATAGAACGATAGACAGAACGAATGATAGAACGAACGATAGAGAGATAGAACGATAGATGATAGAACAATAGATAGAACGACAGAATGATAGAACGATAGAACGATAGACAGAACGAATGATAGAACGAACGATAGAACAATAGATAGAACGACAGAATGATAGAACGATAGATGGAACAATAGATAGACAGAATGATAGATCGAACGATAGAGAGATAGAACGAACAATAGATGATAGAACAATAGAATGACAGAATGATAGAACGATAGACAGACAGAACAATAGAGAGATAGAACGATAGATGATAGAACAATAGAGAGATAGAACGATAGATGATAGAACAAGATAGATAGAACGATACACAGATAGAACGATGATAGAATGACAGAATGATAGAACGATAGAATGATATAGAACGAACGATAGAACGATAGAATGATAGAACGATAGATAGATAGAACGACAGAATGATAGAAAGATAGAACGATAGATAGAACGAACGATAGACTGATCGATAGAATGATAGATAGAATGACAGAATGATAGACAGAATGATAGAATGATAGATAGATAGAACGAACCATAGATAGAATGATAGAACAACAGATAGAACGATAGAATGATAGATAGATACTGATCTCGTGGGTGTTTCCGGAAATGGCCGAGCAATCACGGAAGACACGAGATATTCTCCATTATAACCAATCAAAAAGTCGATTGAGATTCGGGAACCGCTCTGATTGGTGGATCTCACATCGGGTCCAGGCGTGTCAGCTGATAGTAATCACTATGTTAAACGGTCTAAATGTATTTTTATAAATGTATATCGTCTGTGGAAGGCGTAGGACCATAAAATGTAAATCCAAGCATTATATTCGGTCCGAATGAAACAATACGATGTCCTACCTGCCTGTCAACGTATGTTTTTACATTCCCTCGCGCACCCTGTTCGCGCAGACATCGTACGTCATCAGCGCGTTTCATGCTGTGCAGAGACAGGCGTCAGTCACGGAGCACCGCAAACAAACAGCAGCCGCCATCTTTTACAGTTCCTCCAAAACAACGAGCTTATGCTGCGTTCGCGCCATACCCCGTGCCGTTCTAACCGGAGCTGTGCACGTCCTCAGACTCGGAATTAACGTTACGCGTTTCCACGTCAACAGTCTCAACACAGAAATGAATCTGCAGCAGTCAGGTACAAGCTGTTTACATTCATTATTATTGTAATGTCATGTGCTTTGAGACATGAGGTAGTTTAACGCCGTGTCTCGTGACGCTTTACCGAGACCTGCTGCGCGTGCGCGTGCTCAAGCAGGAGGCGTGGCTTTGGACGGCGACTTGCAGGGATCATATGCTTTCAATGCTAGCAGGCTAACGTTAACATTTCCCAGATCACCTACGGCACTATTAAAGGGTTAGTTCACCCAAAAACTAAATTTCTGTCATTAATTACTCCCCCTCATGTCGTTCCACACCCGTAAGACCTTCATTCATCTTCAGAACACAAATTAAGATATTTTTGATGAAATCTGATAGCTTTCTGGCCTCCAATAGGCTGCAACTTTATTACCACTTTCAAGGTCCAGAAAGGTACTAAAGACATCGTTAAAACAGTCATGTGACTGCAGTGGTTCAACCTTAATGTTATGAAGAGACAAGAATACTTTTTGTGTGCAAAAACAAAACAAAAATAACTTTATTCAACAATCTCTTCTCTATAATGTCAGTTTCCTTCTCTGTTCACGTAGTAAACACAGTGCAGCGCTTCCATGTTCTACGTCAGAACCAGTGCTGCCCGTTTAGCGATTTTGTCGCTAGATTTAGCAACTTCCCCGCCCCTTTTGACTTTTTTTCAAAAGCCTAGCGACAAATCTAACAACTTATCTGTATTATTAATATAGATCAGTGGACTCGCCAGTATGACGTCATCTAGTGACATTTAAGCGACCGCTGAAAACTGAACGCTATTGGCAACACTGGTCAGAACACCGGCTCATTATTGGCCAGCTCAGCGTCACACGCATGCTGCTCATGTGATCATCACGTCGGCGAATACAGAGTAATGTTTTGATCACTCTCTTGTTTTCAGTTGAAAGATGTCTTTCCCAAGAGATATAGCCCAAATATCCATATTTAAACATAATTGCAGATCAAAAAAGAAACACAACTTATGGTTAAAAGTCTTTTTATTGGTTACAATATCAGTGTATGGCTGCTTCATCACCATGTTACTTTACAAATACCAAAAAAACAAAACCAAATAAACAAAATGTTATTAAAAATGATTATTTGAAAACATGGCACTGTGAAAGTACACAAGGCACCACAGTCCTGGCTTTATCGGCTCAAAAAGAAGAAAAAAAAGATAGAAATGAGCCAAAAGTATAGTTTGAATACTTTAAGCATTGGGGTTTCTAACATGTGAAATGCTTTTTTGTTGCTGAGTTTGGGTGGTTCGGCCTGTTTGGAAATAATGCACATTTTTTTGTTTGAAATAGTTCATGACTGCATTAGCCAAGATGTTAAAACCATCCCGCACTCAAATCTTCAACATGTTCATAATAAAACAACCACAAAAAGAATCACTGATTGGCAATCTCTCAACCTCTACAGTACCAACAATAGAAATCTGACTTAAATTCTAACCAATACAAATAAGACAAACTTCCTGTTTAAATTGTAGAATTCAAAGTGACTTCTAAATTACTAAACACATCCCTTTTCACAGTAATCATCTTAAAACCCTGCAAAAAAAAACGTTTAGACCCCAAATTAATTCCTTTACGGTGTTACCCAACTTGAGAGGGTTTTTATTAATGCTAAAAAGCATTTTCATACTGTAAAAAGAAAACTTTAATACCTCAAAATAATTTCAAGCCACTTTCCAATTCCCTTTTATATAAAAAAGGCAAAGTAAGAGAAAGATTTTAAATTCTATTCACAGTTACATGAGGTGTTAAGAGCATTAACAATGGCACAAATATCATTTTTTAATCAGGCTTGTTAAGGTGAAACAATATCAAGCTGGTTACTGACGCACATCTCAAACAGCCAGAAACATTCTGTCAGAACCGATGGCACTTATTATAAATATGGCGAAAGTGAGTAAACAGCTTCATCGCTCTGATCTGATCTACAATTTTTGATGCACAGAAAAAAAAGTTAATCATCCTGACCAGGTAGTGTTCTTCATTTCCACCTGTTTGCACACATTTACATGCTGAAACTGACTCCTAATCAACAAAAAATTATATATACTGCTTTGAACGTGCTCCATTTTGTAACACTGCAACAAATTTAAGAGGAGGGTTTGTGGCCGTTTCTAATCAGAGAAAGCAAGAGTTATGAATCAATTCGAAGCACAGATTTCCTTTGTAAGCACCAAGAATGAGAATTGATATACTAGGATTAGTTCTGTTGCGATCGCTAGTATTTAAGGCTAAAGTTCAAGGGCAGATAGATTATAAATTTTTTTATCAATCAAAAGCAAGACTCCTAAAAACAAGGTGTCGTAGAATTAAACATTCAATCTCAAGGCTGAGAACATTCAGTGCCTTCTTTTCAAACACCCTCAAGCACCAATAAATGATGATTGATTTAGTGGCGTGTAAAAAAAAAAGAAAAAAGAAAGTTCAGAGGTCATCTGCATGTGTTTAACGCATGAAAACCTCCATGAATTCACAAACTTTTGTAATACAGACTGCTGTTCGCAACTTTCCATCTAGTTTAGCGTTGTTTTCTATGTACACAAAACAGAAAATAAAATACAAAGAAAAAAAAGAAAAGGATTAATAAAAATGTCATGGGGCCAATGATCAACTAGAAAAATATATACATGAACACTATGTATGTATATACTATATGGTATATACATACACATAATGCTGTACATATATACCATATCTATATTCATATACATGTATATTTACATATTACACAATGACACTTTAATAATCTCTTATTATGATTCCTGCGGCCGGCGGTGACGATTGGCTTTTCCACGGGATTGAACTACATACTGAAAATCATGTGTAATAACTGGAATACAGAGTGGAAAGACGTAGAAATGGGACCAAAGGAAACTGGACCTGGAGATTTTAATACTGCTCTCAGTTCCAGATCCGCAGAAAACTGTCCCATGACCCTGTGGCCACGGCCATTCCGTCATCGTTTACTCCTAAACAGCTCACCCTGTTGTCGTGACCGGCCAGGACACCTGACGGAGGGAGCGATGCAGATTATTATAATGTTATATATATATATATAGATAGATAGATATAATCCGTGACAGGCGTTTGCTCTTACCTGCACGTTCGCCTTTTAAAGTGTCCCAGACGTTGCAGTTGAAGTCGTCGTAACCGGCCAGCAGGAGGCGTCCACTCTTGGAGAAGGCCACAGAGGTGATACCGCAGATAATGTTGTCGTGAGAATACATCATCAGCTCCTGATCCGCGCGCAGGTCGAACAGCCTGCAGGTGGCGTCGTCCGAACCCGTTGTGAAGGCATTTCCGTTCGGAAAGAACTGCAGGAGTAAACAACACAACTCAATACAGCTACCCATGATGCACTGTTACACGAGAGGAGCTTCTAGAGTAGAATAAAAACAGCTCTAATGCTGCAATTATTTTTACACTTAATGTGTTATTATAACAGAAAATGAAAAAGTATCACAGTTTCCACAAAAATATTAAACCATTTTCAACATTGATAATCCTAAATGTTTCTTGAGCATCAAATCATATTAGAATGATTTCTGAAGGATCATGTGACACTGAAGACTGGAGTAATGATGCTGAAAATTCAGCTTTGATCACAGGAATAAATTACACTTTACTATATATTCACATAGAAAACAGCTGTTTTACATTATAATAATATTTCACAATTTTTACTGTATTTTTGATTAAATTAACGCAGCCACGGTGAGCAGAAGAGACGTAAAGTAGATGTAAACACTTACGCAGACGGCATTAATATCCGAGACGTGGCCGGTGAAGGACTGCCTGCACATCCCGTCTCTGATGTCCCAGAGTTTGGCAGAGGCGTCGCAGGCTCCTGACACGAAGGTCTTTGAGTCGGGACTGACCGACAGACTCATGACATCACCCGTGTGTCCTGTGAAACTGGTGGTCTGTTGGCCCGTCTCAATGTCCCACAATGCACTGTAACAAAAGAGACAGAAGCAAAGTTGAAAATTTAATTTCAGTCAAAACCAAAAACTTTTAATTCAAAACAACAGGGAAAAACATTGCAATAAAAACAATTCCTGTAGCTAAAACAGGAATGCATGAACTAATAAAATGTACGCCTTTAATGCAATGCAAGTCGCTTTGGATAGAAGCGTCTGCCAAATGCAGAAATGTAAATTCTAAAGTGAAACAGGAAAATTTAAGGTACAATATGCACATGCCGAATAAAATTAACAATGCATACACCATATATCCATTGATATTCTAATACTAGACAATAATTATTGTTACTTATTGCCATTATGACACATATGTAACATGAACTCACCATGTGGTGTCGCCAGAGCTGGTGATGATCTGATTGTCATCAAGAAAACGACAGCATGACAGATAACCTACAGGATCGTTCATAAAAAATAATTCATTATGCATGGCATTGATTAATTATGTATTGTATAAAATGGCATACAGAAGGAGATGTATTAGAGCAGGGTTTCCAAAACTGAGGTTTTTGAGTTAGCTAAGCTAATCATTATTAATATATTAATTAATTATATCCTAAAAATGTCAAATTTACATAATACTCTACAGGTCAAAAGTGTGGAATAATAAATATTTTTTATTGTTATTAAAAGATGTCTCTTATGCTCACCAAGACTGCGTTCATTTAATCAAAAATAAAGTAAAAACTGTAATATTGTGAAATAACTGTTTTGTATTTTAATACATTTTAAAATTCATTTCTGTGATGGAAAAGCTGAATTTTCATTCAAATAAATGCAGCCATGGTGAGCAAAAGAGACTTTTATTGGAAAATTAGTATTCAAAACTTTTAATCGCATACTTTCTGTAAAATTAAGCATGCATAATTCATTGTTTAATGCATTTATTTTGTCATCATTTGCTATATCCAGTTAAGTAAACTATCAGATTGAAGGATGATTCTCACAAAACAAGCTTCTTTCAAGGTAAATTTGGGTGTCTTTCCAAAAAAGGACATTTGGAGACTCCAAAAGGACACTATGATATAAGAAGTCCATATAATTCATAAATTTATGCACACTAAAGTGTCAGAAAAATGTCAGAATTCACAGTGTACAGTATGTGTACAGTGCAACAGCAAAGAGCTTGTTTACAGTTTAGACATGTCAAGTTGCGATACCGAACAGGACCACATGAGATGCCAAAAAAACCCTAAACCAGGGGTGCCCAATCCTGCTCCTGGCGATCGACTGTCCTGCAAAGTTACGCTCCAACTCTAATCAAACACACCTGCCTTTAATTTTCAAGTGATCCTGAAGACCTTAATTCATTGCTTCAGGTGCGTTTGATTAGGTTTGGAGCATAACTTTGCAGGACAGTCGATTGCCAGGAGCAGGATTGGACACCCCTGCCCTAAACCAACCGTCTGGACCTGACTGCATATATACCCGCTACACTACACGGATCCATTCACAATTACTAAACACATACAACGTGAATGTACTGAAATGTGTCTGTGCATAAATACAATGTGCGATCAGTGCGCTAATTTATTAGCGTTAAATTATTGTAATGCGTTACGGATTTTTAATTAATCGCATATGTTAATGCGTTAATGTTGACAGCCCTAGTAAATATTTAAAGTCAAAGGGGTTCGGCTGACAAAAAAAAATCTTGGAAAGCCGCGTTTTAGAGGAAGTATTACTGAGGAGATAAATAAACGCGACTCTACCTGTGTGTCCAGCCAGTTCTCGGTTGACCCTGACGTTGCCCTCGCGGGTTTTAAGGCTGTAGGTGGAGCAGATGTTGTCCAGGCCTCCGCAGGCCACGTAGTTCCCGGACGGGGCATACGCACAGGTCATGACCCAGGAAGAGCGCAGGGGAATAGCGTGCATCTGTCGGACAGAGTTAGAAACATCCTTCAGTTATTATAAGCGAAAACTGAAGATGAACAGAATACAGTTTCCAGCAGGACTGTAAAAATTATGTGGTGCAATTGTTAACTTAAAGAGTCTGATTTAAACCATCAAAATGGGTTAATGTATTTAGGTTGATTTGGTGATGTTCATGGCTTTAGCATCTCATTACCTTGTTGGTCGTATAACCGTCCCATATGATCAGTTTGCCATCTTGGGAGGCACTGACGAGTAACCTAAAAAAGGCAAAGAAATTATATATATCCACACTGCAGTGTATCCATAATGAAATGTAATTAATATGGGACACAGATGGGATTTGAGTAACATGGTGGGAAAGGCCTTATTACAGCTCCATGGAAAACGAACACCGGGGTCCCAAGCGTTATTTCATGCAATATTAATCACACAGTTGAAAGGAATCCCAGAGTGTTTAAAGCAGCGTTTTCGGTATATAAAGCCAATCGTGATGTTTAGGGACCCTCCTCTTCACAATCAAACACACACCTGGAGTCGCTGCCCCAGTGCATGGCGTAGATTTTGGCGAGATGACCTCTGAGTGTGCGTCTCGTTCTCATCTGTATCCGCCCCACTGAGTCCAGGCTCGCTGTCATCTGCCATATGAGCCCAAAACAGCAAGAGATTAAAGATCACACGACATTATCAGCTCCCATGAAGCAATGGCACAGCAGTTCGGCATCATCTTCTGTAGCATTTCAATGTTCGTTTACACAATATTTACACAAACGTCACTAAGAATGCAAACAGAACACACTACTGGTCAAAAGTTTGGAAAAATGAGCAACACAACAACTGAGAAGGATAATTTTATTGAAAAAAGTTTGCATTTGTGTTTTTGTTAAGCATCATATTTAATGCATCAGATTTGTATGGCTCATATAGTATGAATATGGAGGAAAAAATACCTTAAATTTATTCAGATTCAAAAATATTCATTTTGGTGCAAATGCTGATATTTATATGGACAAAAAGTGGTTGGATTAAATATTTAACTTTAGGGATTCTAAAAAATGCTGGGTTAAAAATAAAATATAGACAAATCCAGCGGTTGGGTTAAATGTTTGCCTAACTTGCTGGGTAGTTTTATTTAACTCAACTCTTGCTTAAAAATGACTGTATGGTTAATATCTATGAATAATCAATGATTTGTTTCATACCTGCGAAAGTGTGGAGTCACTGCAGGCTTTTCTAGCATCCTAAAAAACAAAAACACAATCATGACACACAACCTCCCAATCAAAACACACAGCACAGGAAGTATATTGTTGACATAGGAGTCCTCTCATATGAACATTTCCTTTTGTTGCATGTCAGTCCAAACACAAGCACTGATGAACGTTTCCTCTTACCCGGATCTGGTTGCGAAGCTGTTCCGCTTCCTGTCGCAACTGTTCCAACTCACTCATTGTTCCTGTTTGACCTGCACCCGAGACGACAACGTGCTGGACCTGCAAGAAATGTGCACATCTTACATTGTGCCAATTATACAGTATAATGACATCATTCTTGCTCATCGGTCAATCATGCGCTCATGAAATCCCTTAAAATGCAATTACAAACGGTCAAAGGACCAGCTTCCTTTGACCAAATCCATTTCAGCAACTTTAATTAAATGCACAAACTGATCTGAGAGCAGTGGGGAATGACAGTGAGCTCAGAGGGTCTTCAAAACCCCACCAACTGCTGCCAAATGCCACCCATATGTTCACTGACCTTTCCGTCGAATCAAGCGACCGTCGAGCTCACCTTTGATTGCATATGAATGTGTTAAACAGAGTACTACAAACTCAAACCGCGTCTGTGCGTTAACAGTGAAGAATACTACACTGATGGTTTGGTCACTAGTCGTCTGGAGGTTAGTTAGTTATTTATGATTATAAACAAATAATGTGATATTTTACTTTCCATCAATTTCAAGATAATTAATTTACAAATGGAAGGTGCTTTAACTGGTAACACTTTACAATAAGGTCCTATTAACATTAGCAAATGCATTAACTAACAAATTTGTTCAGTATTTAATTTAAACAAAAAACTAATTCAGAAGAGGAAGAGTGAATTATACAGACTCATCCACGTATCAGAATGGTGATGCATTTTATACAACGCTCATCTACATAACAGTAATTGATAAAATTAGCCTTTGGCTTGACTACGTTATTAAACAGCTAATAATGTGTTGCTAATGTTACACAAACAATGTTCCCGTTCACCATCTCAGAGTCTAAAAATCAGCATCGAACATCATAAAAAGTCAGTGGAGAAAAGCCCCGTGATTGGTCACATGTTTGTGACGGTAGGAAACAGGGGCGGGGTTTTTGAGAGTCTTTGGTTCACTGCAGTTTTAAGGAGAAAATACTCAGTAAGGGTGTCGACTGATGAATTTGCACATGGTTTTAAACACCACATAGACATATAAACAACAGTAAAAACTATTTACACCACAGAGGGTCTTTGAGATTAATAAATGCTGTAAAAGTATTTTCATTATTTATGTTAAGTGATATAGATTACAAAAAGGTTTCAGTTGTTAAGTTACCAATTAATTTACCACAAGGTTATTAAAAACTAGGACATTTTTCCCCTCGAATTTCCAATAAAAAAATAACTAGATCATGATATATACAGTTACCATGAATGCATTACTCATACTATTGGGTCATACTGCCTAACCACTACCAGACGGCAACACCCAACATGCTTACAATACCAAGAACTCCAATGATAAACCTCAGAAACCTCAAAAAACCTGAAGAGAAATCTCCTTATCCTTTGGTTTTTACCTTTATGTAATGCTGCATGATTGTAAAAGTGATCAGACACACATAATGTTTCCTGAAAGTGTTGGTCTAGGATTAGTTTATCTTTGTGGTCGTATGTAAGACACAGCTGGGACCGTCTGTAGGGATTTAAGCCCTCTATGGATTCAAACTTACGTCAGTGTAACGATGACATCATGCGGCAACCTTCAAATATTCCATCTCGCTCTCCTTCAGACTCGGGCAGCGCAGTTAATCAAAATAAAACTAAATGGCGATATGGCTTAGTGAGATTATGAAGTTGCAAAGTATGTGATTTCATTAAAAAAAAGGGCTTTCGATAAAACTTGGCTGCCAATGCAGCAGAAACACGATTTTTTTTTTTTAAATCAGTGCTAGAGAAAATTAAAAAAAGGCCATTGTCTTCCCTTTTGCCAAATATAGGTAGAAAAACTTCAACACCCATAATGCACTGTGCATGTCCAAGGCCACGCCCACCAGTCTGCTATGGATACACTTACCAGAATCAAATACCGCCTTGCTTTAGTAGGAAATACTTTTTAGCAAACTTTTAATCATAATGGTGTCGACTTAATTTGTAGTTTTCACGAAAGCCCTGGCGCTGTCAAAAGACTTTTGCTGACTAATAAACGTGAATTTCTCAGTCCAGGTAACACGGAGAACAAGTAAACATTGTCATTTACATGTACCAAATCAGGCAGCCCTACTTCGAACATCATCATGATGATGCCAACCAAACTATACTGTGCTGTCTGTTGAGGGTTCAATTCAAATGTCCGGCCAAGTGTGCACCATAATACCAGAACACTTTGACTGCAGGTGATGCCCGTCTGGTGCCAGGATGTGTCGGATCTGCTTGGCACGCTCTCAGTGGGCACTGATATGGCATGCTGGGTTTTTTTGCTCCATTAATGATGACAAAACACACTGCTGAGCCCCGAGCCCTGCTGGACGGACACTAAGACAGCGGATATGGGAATATTCACCCTCCCAATAAATAAATACATTTGCAAGCCAGAGTTAAAGGATTAGCTCATTCAGAATTAAAATTTCCTGATAATTTACTCACCCCCATGTCATCCAAGATGTTCATGTCTTTCTTTCTTCAGTCGACAAGAAATGAAGGTTTTTGAGGAAAACATTCTAGGATCTTTCTTCACTGGGGTTCAACGGGTTGAAGGTCCAAATGTCAGTCCTTCAAAGAGCTCTACATGATCCCAGACGAGGAATAAGGGTCTTATCTAAAGAAACCATCTGCCATTTTCTAAAAAAAATTAAAATTATATACTTTCTAACCACAATTGCTTATCTTGCACTGCTCTGTGATGCTCCACGCATTACGTAATCACGTTGGAAAGGTCACGCGTGACGTAGGTGGAAGTACTGCGGTAGGGCAAAAAACTCCAACTTCAAAATCATCCAACATCATTGTTTTACCTTTTTTTGTAAAGACTGTTTGACTTAGTCTTTGACGTTCGCTTTGTAAACACTGGATCGGTACTTCCACCTACGTCACGTGACCTTTTCAACGTGATTATGTAATGCGTGGAGCATCACAGAGCAGTGCAAGACGAGCATTTGTGGATAAAAAGTATATAAATGTTTATTTTAGAAAATGGCCGATGGTTTCTCTAGATAAGACCCTTATTCCTCGTCTGGGATCGTGTAGAGCTCTTTGAAGCTGCACTGAAACTGACATTTGGACCTTCAACCCGTTGAACCCCAGTGAAGTCCACTATATTTCCACAAAAACCTTCATTTTTTTTCGACTGAAGAAAGAAAGACATGAACATCTTGGATGACATGGGGGTGAGAAAATTATCAGGAAATTCTGAAGTGAACTAATCCTTTAAGGGTAAAAATGCCCTGATATTTATTAAATCAATAAAAAAAAAAGAAATATTTTATTTATTTGCATATCATGTGACAATATTACAAAATTAACTATATTACAATTTTTCTTTTTATACAGGTGAACATCATGTACTGAAACGTGTTTTCTGAATTCTGTTTGAAAATAATATCTGCTAGATCTTTTCTAAACCCTTAAAATAAGTTACAAATTACACTGTTAACCCACAATACTAAAGATCACACATGACTGTCAGAGTAAAACTGCAAATATCAACAATATTCATGCTTGACTTTAGGTGACTCAAGACAGATTTCTTCAAAGGTAAAGTGAAAGTAAAACTATCAGCTTCTGCTCAATCTCAGTTTTTTCCTTCACCAAATACCTTGAATTTGATTTTGAAGATGAAAAGAGAACATTTTATTCCATTTAAAGAAGTTGGAAGATGAAAACACTAGTAGAGTTCATTTACATTACATTCACCTAACAGAGACTTTTATTCCAAACAACGGGCAGTTCATGTTTACTGTAGTAACCTGAAGTGTGTTAATCAAGGACACAATATTAATGTCATCCCAGCTTTCAGTTATCAGCTCAGATATTTAACCACTACACCACACTGCCCGTTTAGATGATTAACTCCTGCCAGGAAACACTTAACAGATTATAACGGTTGGAGTTCAGACTGAACTCTCGTGTGTAATCAGGCCTCCTGTTGCTTCTTCTTTAAACACAACAACCAGCAGATGATAATTTAACTAATTAGCTACTAAGTTAAGATTCAACCCATCATTGACAGTCAAAACAAGTTCAGCAGTGCATTCAAATCACCCTTTTACGAGCATTTTACAAGCAGGAAATAGACGAGGAAAGACAAACACAGCGGACGATTGTTTTTTTCCCCTCACCTGATCAGGCTGTTTTGGGCAAATTCCGCTCCTTTTTCAGATCCCTCGCATGTTGGTAAGCGCACAAATAAATTTCAAAGCAGCACAATTAACTGGAACTCAATTTTAAACACATTTAAAGGGCCACGCAGCCCTCACGCGAGCTGAGAGTCAATTTTCACCAGCAATCTCGTCACCACACCCATAAGGGAACCGGGAACATGGCAACAGACGCGGCGGAGGGGTGACCCGACAGACACCGCTTATCTACAAAAGCCCAAAATCGCTGTTTAGAAGTGTAAATATGATTTATATTATCTAGATAGATTTAAAATACTACAATATACTTCCAAACTCTATGTTTTCCGTGTGAACACGGTCAGAACTGTAGTTGTATATGCCGTTGTGTTCACCCACGGAGGAATGGTACAGTCCGTCCGCTGCCTCAACAAAGCGCCTGTAGGAGAAACAGGAAACGTATCCGCTACGTATTTGATTCTCGCAGGGAAACTTGAAACATTGTTTCTGTCGTAGTAAAAGTTACAATTAAACTTCAGAATGTTCGGAAATATTCATACGCTGGTCTTAACAGTATGTTGTGATAGATAGATAGATAGATAGATAGATAGATAGATAGATACTGTACCAGAATAAAGTGTACTATATACACAATTTTTGCACATGCACAAAAAACTACTCGTATTTGCTCACCAAGGTTAAACATTTAACCCAACCACTGGGTTAAAACAACCCAATCGCTAGGTTCATTCATATTTAACCTAACTTCGGTTATTTTTAACCCAGCATTTTTAGTCACCGAGGTTAAACATTAAACCCGATCGCTGGGTTTGTCCATATTTAACCCAACTTGGGTTATTTTTAACCCAGCATTTTTTAGTCACCGAGGTTAAACATTTAACCCAATCGCTGGGTTTGTCCATATTTAACCCAACTACTGGGTCAAAACAACCCAATCGCCGAGTTCGTCCATATTTAACCTAACTTGGGTTATTTTTAACCAAGCATTTTTTAGTCACCGAGGTTAAACATTTAACCCAATCACTGGGTTTGTCCATATTTAACCCAACTTGGGTTATTTTTAACTCAGCATTTTTTAGAATTACCAAGGTTAAACATTTAACCCAACCACTGGGTCAAAACAACCCAATCGCTGGGTTAATTCATATTTAACCTAACTTGGGTTATTTTTAACCCAGCATTTTTAGTCACCGAGGTTAAACATTTAACCCAATCACTGGGTTTGTCCATATTTAACCCAACTTGGGTTATTTTTAACCCATCATTTTTTAGTAACCGAGGTTAAACATTTAACCCAATCATTGGGTTTGTCCATATTTAACCCAACTACTGGGTCAAAACAACCCAATCGCTGGGTTCGTCCATATTTAACCCAACTTGGGTTATTTTTAACCCATCATTTTTTAGTCACCGAGGTTAAACATTTAACCCAATCATTGGGTTTGTCCATATTTAACCCAACTACTGGGTCAAAACAACCCAATCGCTGGGTTCACCCATATTTAACCCAATTTAGGTTATTTTTAACCCATCATTTTTTAGTAACCGAAGTGAAACATTTAACCCAATCATTGGGTTTGTCCATATTTAACCCAACATTTTTTTAGAATTACCCAGGTTAAACATTTAACCCAACCACTGGGTCAAAACAACCCAATCGTTGGGTTAATCCATATTTAACCCAATTTAGGTTATTTTTAACCCATAATTTTTTAGTCACCAAGCTTAAACATTTAACCCAATCGCTGGGTTTGTCAATATTTAACCCAACTTGGGTTATTTTTAACCCAGCATTTTTTAGATTCACCGAGGTTAAACATTTAACCCAACTTGGGTTATTTTTAACCCAACATTTTTTAGATTCACCAAGGTTAAACATTTAACCCAACCACTGGGTCAAAACAACCCAATTGCTAGGTTTGTCCATATTTAACCCAACATTTTTAGAGTCACCGAGGATAAACATTTAACCCAATCACTTGGTCAAAACATGGGTCAATCACATGCACACAAAAAAACTGCAGATAGAAACGTATTTTGTATATGTTATCAGTATAGCAGTATATTGTACATACAGTTTATATCGTTTTGGGCTGTGGACTATTGTCTATTGTGTTTAATGCTGAGAGCAATTATTAAGCAAACTATTTCAAAATTTATGATAAATGCACTCGCATTTGGAAGTGTTGAATATTTAATGGCATCAATGAAAGGGAACAGTGGGTGAAGAATCAATGCGGTGAGTTGAAAGCGATCTGTTCTCTGTCAGAAAAGGTATGGGGTCTTTCAGGGCTTTAACCTCTTTAAAAGGCTTCCAGATGGGGTCACAGCTCCTCAGTTATTGTTATCATTAAAATCAGTATCATATTAGTGACTTTTTTTTCTTCTGACACTACATGTATGAGGAAAATAAATCTCTTGGCCAGCCGTCACGATGCAGAGCCGAAGGGAAGAGGAGCACCGGGTCGCCAGAGACAGCAGAGCATCAATAGCATGCGTTCTATAAAAAGATGCAGCAGAGGCTATAAATAGACGTGTTAATATGGAGAGGATACCCTGCTTCTGTTGTGTCAAACACAGGCACATGTCCAGCTTTCTTCTAAAATGGTCAAGAAAAATCGTAATGCAGGAGCTACAGGTATGTGTAATGATGTACAGTGCAAATGCAAAAGCTGAATTCATCACTACATATGTATCTCTCGGGGAGGCTAGTGGTTGCCGTGGTAACTGTCACAAATGGCGACTGACGTCAGGCACTGAGCATTGCACATCATTCACGTGAACCAACTCAACAAGAGCCTGAGCGTAGTTTTCAACAGAATAAACAGAGCCTGCTGATCTGCAAGTTAAATATACTACATTACGCCTAATTGTACATTCATATAAAAGATATACGAGTGCTATATATGACACCACTGACACACAAAACAAGATATGATGATCATCATGAGCAGTACAATTTTAAAATGGCATCAGTTAACCCAAAGCCTACTGTATTATATTTTATACACACACTTCTAAGGCCTTTAAACAATCAGAAAACATGATCTGTCGCACACAATCTATACACACCTTCTGTCATCTGATTGATGGTTCATGTTTTGTTTTTTTTTTAGCAAGTAAAAGGCCTTTTAGCATAATTGTAAAATTTTAAGATTAACACTTACTGTACTGAAGCAACTGAGGTTCACTCTATAAAATGCTGGGTTAAAAACAACCCAAGTTGGGTTGAAAATGAAGGCGATTGGGTTGTTTTAACCCAGCGGTTGGGTTAAATGTTTGCCCAACGTGCTGGGTAGTTTTATTTAACCCAACTATTGTTTAAAAATGACTATATGTCTGGCTTAAAATGAACCTAAAATATGTTGGAAATTAAAAATCAGACACATAATTACTAGAGGCAACAATAATTATCAAAAGGTGAACATTTATTAATAAGCAATTTAATAAATGTTTGTTTAATTATTATTCATTAAACTTATTAATAAATGTTCATTTATTAAACATATTAACACATGTTAATTTATAACATATTTTGGGTTCATTTTAAGCAAGAAATATAGTCATTTTTAAACAATAGTTGAGTTAAATAAAACTACCCAGCAGGTTGGATAAACATTAAACCCAATCGTTGGGTTCGTCCATATTTAACCCAACTTGGGTTATTTTTAACCCAGCATTTTTTTTTAGAGTCACCGAGGTTAAACATTTAACCCAACCGCTGGGTCAAAACAACCCAATCGCTGGGTTTGTCCATATTTAACCCAACTTGGGTTATTATGTACTAAGACAATATTGGTAGATATTGATATTTATTTGCATTTTATTTTAGTAGTCTGTTATAGTGATATAAAGATATCAATGATTTACATTACAAGCATCAGAATTTCATCTTACTTTTTGTCCATATAAATATCAGCATTTGCACCAAAATGAATATTTTTGAATCTGAATAAAATTAAGGTGTTTTTCCTCCACATTCATACTATATGAGCCATACAAATCTGATACTTAACAAAAACACACATGCAAACTTTTAGATTTTTTTCAATAAACTGATCCATTTAAACAACAACAAAAACAAAAAACCCCAGATCTTTCATATTATTTCTTCATATGTCAGGCTTTACAGGGTTAAACACGCAGTGTGTATATAAGCTGACATCATATACTGCAGTTGTTGTGTCGCTCAGTAGAGGGCAGCACTGCGATCTCAGAGTACTGGACTTCAGCTTCCTTCACAGAAGATTGGGCAATTGGAAACTTGCTGAAATGGACATGAGAGTACTGAACTTCCTCCTGATGAACTTACTTTCCTTTCTCCCCCAGGTCAAAGGTCACAGCCAGCGTCGAGTCCTTTGTATTCACAGTGTAATTCTGAAGAAAAAATAATGAAAATTTAATGCAAGCCTTTAGAACCCTAAAACCTTTATAACCTTAAATTTAAACATCATTCCTTAAGGTTTACCTGTGTGATTTGCTCTTTTCCTTCGGGTCTTTTAAGGGATTGTCGTTTTTTTTCTTCTGTTTAGAATGACAGAACATGAACATGATGACATGAGGCTTTGGATAAAAGCGTCTACTAAATGCAAGCAGCACCAGATCAGAGACTCACATCCTCCACAGAGCTGCACAGATCAACAGCAGAGCAATGAGAGTCAGGAGAGACAGCGTTATGATTCCCGCCACATCTGGAGCTGTAAATAATCGATCAGTTTCACATTCACACAGTGACACACTGATCAAGAGTTTCTCATGTGGACTCACGGTCGACACCGAGGAGGAACATTTAAAAGCGCTCCAGTGCGCACACGAATATCGGCCTGGATCCTCGCGGCTCACCGCAGGACCATGCAGCTCATCTCGGGAATGATGCGGATCCAAACGCGCCTCGTTGTTCCACCAGATGAAGGAGCGTTTGCTGGTGGTCCAAAAAGCATTTTCTTGCATATGCATGGGTTTCGATGGCATAGTTGCACATCAACCTCTACAGTGGACCCTAGTGCATCATCCTGTACACTGCCACCAAGTGGCAAGCCATTGTATTTCAATTCCCCCCCTCCCCCTCCAAACCAAGATGGCCAGTCAGAAATGCCAAGTTGCTCCGGAATATCCATCCACTCCTTCTATCCAGGAGACTCTTGCAGGTAAAAAAAAAATGTTGTAGCATCAAGCAATATCTGATGAGTCACATCACAGTTAAATTTTCCAAGTATTATTTTTAGATTGGGAGAAAATTCTGATTATCTGTCCGCTATAGTGGACATCATGCATCAATAGCTATATTTCAGCTACAATTCATACTATTACTGTGACTGTTGTTTTTGAAAATACTTCAGCAGTAACTTTTTTTTGACTGTAAATGTATTTGTGTTATGTGACTTGTAATGCGTTACTTTACTCGTTACATCAAAAAGTAATCTGATTACATAATGCACGTTACTTGTAATGCGTTACTTTACTCCTTACATCATCAAAAAGTAATCTGATCACGTTATGCACGTTACTTGTAATGCGTTACTTTACTCGTTACATCAAAAAGTAATCTGATTGCGTAATGCACGTAACTTGTAATGCGTTACTTTACTCGTTACATCAAAAAGTAATCTGATTGCGTAATGCACGTAACTTGTAATGCGTTACTTTACTCGTTACATCAAAAAATAATCTGATTACGTAATGCACGTTACTTGTAATGCGTTACTTTACTCGTTACATCAAAAAGTAATCTGATTACGTAATGCACGTTACTTGTAATGCGTTACTTTACTCGTTACATCAAAAAGTAATCTGATTACGTAATGCACGTTACTTGTAATGCGTTACTTTACTCGTTACATCAAAAAGTAATCTGATTACGTAATGCACGTTACTTGTAATGCGTTACTTTACTCGTTACATCAAAAAGTAATCTGATTGCGTAATGCACGTTACTTTACTCGTTACATCAAAAAGTAATCTGATTGCGTAATGCACGTTACTTGTAATGCGTTACTTTACTCGTTACATCAAAAAGTAATCTGATTGCGTAATGCACGTAACTTGTAATGCGTTACTTTACTCGTTACATCAAAAAATAATCTGATTACGTAATGCACGTTACTTGTAATGCGTTACTTTACTCGTTACATCAAAAAGTAATCTGATTGCGTAATGCACGTTACTTGTAATGCGTTACTTTACTCGTTACATCAAAAAGTAATCTGATTACGTTATGCACTTTACTTGTAATGCGTTACTTTACTCGTTACATCAAAAAGTAATCTGATTACGTAATGCACGTTACTTGTAATGCGTTACTTTACTCGTTACATCAAAAAGTAATCTGATTACGTAATGCACGTTACTTGTAATGCGTTACTTTACTCGTTACATCAAAAAGTAATCTGATTACGTAATGCATGTTACTTTACTCGTTAAATCAAAAAGTAATCTGATTACATAATGGACGTTACTTGTAATGCGTTACTTTACTTGTTACATCAAAAAGTAATCTGATTACATAATGCACGTTACTTGTAATGCGTTACACTGCTCATTTCAGATGAGATTGAAAACACCTGATCACTAGGTTTTCTCAGAGGAGAGCTATAGTAGAAATGTGTCCATCTTGAACATAATCAGAATGATCAGCTAATAAGGGTAAATCGACATACTCTGGTACACTGGAGGGAGCATCTGAATGGGGTTTCCACAGTTTTATTTTGACAGGTTGTAGAGATCTCTGATATCAGTACATGAGGGCGTGATTCCATCATAGATACGAGAACTTCAATTGCATTTGCAATATTTCACATTTTTTGTATATATTTTATAGTTTTCACATGATTTTATACAATTTTATTGATTGGTTTGTTAAATACACACAATATTGTTGTGTTACTGTATTATGTTTAATACAGTATCTCTTCAGTTTAAACCATAAACGTATACAGTCCACTCAAGTGGACATCTGTAAGTCTCTTATGCATAAAAAAAAACAAAAAAACATTTAAATCCTGTTTTTCATGCCCTAAGAGCAATAAAACACATAGCAAAAAAGTCCTGATCATAATTCAAGCATGAAAAGGTTAAAGTTTACAGGAAATTGAGTCGCAGTAGTTTTATAGCACTGGAGGTTTTACAGGTAAAGAACACAATAAAGTTTAACAAGTGAATGAATGAGTCCTGCCTTTCAGATGCAGCAGAAATGACACTACGAGTGAATATTTGGGGTTCATGGCAGATTCACCCAATATTATGAATCAATATGGTTTGGTGTTTGAGTTTAAAATGCCTGGAATGATTCCTTGATGTTTAAGTGAACGTCTCCTCATGAGAAATGATGATTACAAATAACAGAAAAAAAACCCCAGAATGAACTCAAAAATGCTGAACAAGCTCTGTGCTGACATATTACAACAAAAATAACAGATTGAACTCAGTTCTGTTAAATCATATGGAATCATTTCCTCATTCTTCAAAACTCAAAATGAGTAATGGACTTTTTTTATATATATCATGCACATTGCTCAACCTCTTTCATATACAGTTTGTTTCATCTGACTTCTGAGACATCAGTCAGTTTGAATGAACATGCTGCTTTATTTGAGCAAACTTTGAACGTGAAATATTTTCATTAATGTGGTTGGTTGTCCTCGGGTCAGCAGGTGGCGCTGCTCTTCAGATCTCATGGAGTTTGATCATGTCCAACAGTTGGAGCTCAAACAGACGCCAAACTTCATTCATGACGCCTGAGACACACCGGTGATTCAAAGCTTCATGCTCGATATCTTTAGTTCGGGTGTTTCTGTTAATTCACGTCGTTTTTATTCTCGCTGGAAACGCATTTTAAAGCCGATATTGTACAAAATGAGAGACACCAGCTGCTCCTGTAATAGTTTGAATCACTCAGAAGAATGAACTGATACTGGGGCGTCATGGAGATCGTAAACTCCAGAGTGGATTGTGAAGTTTTACCAGGAGATCACAGGTCAGTAGATCATGATGAAGAGGAGAGAGATGAAGGTGTTGAGCTGATGGAGGTTCTGCTGAGAGGAGGATCTCCGTGGGGCTTCACTGTCCGAGGAGGACTGGAGTATCACGAGCCGCTCATCATCACCAAGGTATTCATTATCACACACTTACGAGGATGTTTCATGAAAATAACTGGAAATACTCTTACCCTGGATATAATAATCAATTCGAGGGACCCCCATCCTAAAATGTGAAAGGCAGCTCTATGTTTTCATGTGTAAAAACCCAATAAATACTTTGTAAAATATTACTTGAAAAAATGTTGTTTCTATTATATTAAATTTTTTTCTACTCACTATAGTACTCTTAGATGTATTATTTTTGCCTAGTTTTTGTTTTATTATTTAATTTAATTTATTTTTTATAATTTATTATTATTATATTAATATAATATTTATGTATTTTTATAATTTTATATACTTTCTATAATTTTTTCTTTATTATTATTATTTATATGTGTAAATGTTACTTAAAAAATATTTAGTGACGTACATGTAACAGTTTATCACACTTCATTGCACAACATCATTGCATTAGAAGCGTCAAAGTATGGAATCAAGTGTTATTAATTTATTACACAATCACACTTGACATTTAACACACACATTTCCTGTGGATTTCCACCAAAATGGCTGCTTAATGATTTAACATTTGAAAATGAAGAAATTAAGACATAAGTATTAGTAATTTAATATTATAGTTATATTGTAAAATAAAATGATTATTAAAATAATAATATAATAATAAAATTTTATAATGAATTTAGTTATTTAAATATTAAAATAATTTGTATTGTTATTAATTATATTAATTATCATAATAAATTATAATAAATAAGAACAATAACAGTTATTTTTTTATGATCATATTGATATATAATCACTATGATTTTTTTTTGCCAAGTTGTGCAACCCATACAAACAAGCAAAGCAAACCTTAAGTTCTTAAAAAAAAAAATGGCATTTTAAATTGAAATCACAAGATGCTGGGTTAAAAACAACCCAAGTTGGGTTGAAAATGGACAAACCCAGCGATTGGGTTGTCTTAAACCAGCGATCGGGTCATTTTTAAACCAGCAAATTGGTCGTTTTAAACCAGCGATCAGGTCGGTTTTAAACCAGCGATCGGGTCGTTTTTAAACCAGCAAATGGGTCGTTTTAAACCAGCGATCGGGTCATTTTTTAAACCAGCAAATTGGTCGTTTTAAACCAGCGATCGGGTCGTTTTAAACCAGCGATCGGGTCGTTTTTAAACCAGCAAATGGGTCGTTTTAAACCAGCGATCAGGTCATTTTTAAACCAGCGATCGGGTCGTTTTTAAACCAGCGATCGGGTCGTTTTAAACCAGCGATTGGGTCGTTTTAAATCAGCGATCGGGTCATTTTTAAACCAGCGATCGGGTCATTTTTAAACCAGCGATCGGGTCGTTTTAAACCAGCTAATTGGTCATTTTAAACCAGCGATCGGGTCGTTTTAAACCAGCTAATTGGTCATTTTAAACCAGCGATTGGGTCGTTTTTAAACCAGTGATCGGGTCATTTTTAAACCAGCGATCGGGTCGTTTTTAAACCAGCAAATTGGTCGTTTTAAACCAGCGATCGGGTCGTTTTAAACCAGCAAATTGGTCATTTTAAACCAGCGATCGGGTCGTTTTAAACCAGCAAATTGGTCATTTTAAACCAGCGATCGGGTCATTTTTAAACCAGCGATCGGGTCGTTTTAAACCAGCTAATTGGTCATTTTAAACCAGCGATCGGGTCATTTTTAAACCAGCGATCGGGTCATTTTTAAACCAGCGATCGGGTCGTTTTAAACCAGCAAATTGGTCATTTTAAACCAGCGATCGGGTCATTTTTAAACCAGCGATCGGGTCGTTTTAAACCAGCTAATTGGTCATTTTAAACCAGCGATCGGGTCATTTTTAAACCAGCGATCGGGTCATTTTTAAACCAGCGATCGGGTCGTTTTAAACCAGCAAATTGGTCGTTTTAAACCAGCGATCGGGTCGTTTTTAAACCAGCAAATTGGTCGTTTTAAACCAGCGATCGGGTCATTTTTAAACCAGCGATCGGGTCATTTTTAAACCAGCGATCGGGTCATTTTTAAACCAGCGATCGGGTCGTTTTAAACCAGCAAATTGGTCGTTTTAAACCAGCGATCGGGTCGTTTTTAAACCAGCGATCGGGTCGTTTTAAACCAGCAAATTGGTCATTTTAAACCAGCGATCGGGTCATTTTTAAACCAGCGATCGGGTCGTTTTAAACCAGCTAATTGGTCATTTTAAACCAGCGATCGGGTCATTTTTAAACCAGCGATCGGGTCATTTTTAAACCAGCGATCGGGTCGTTTTAAACCAGCAAATTGGTCGTTTTAAACCAGCGATCGGGTCATTTTAAACCAGCGATCGGGTCGTTTTTAAACCAGCAAATTGGTCGTTTTAAACCAGCGATCGGGTCGTTTTAAACCAGCAAATTGGTCATTTTAAACCAGCGATCGGGTCATTTTTAAACCAGCGATCGGGTCATTTTTAAACCAGCGATCGGGTCGTTTTTAAACCAGCAAATTGGTCGTTTTAAACCAGCGATCGGGTCGTTTTAAACCAGCAAATTGGTCATTTTAAACCAGCGATCGGGTCGTTTTAAACCAGCGATTGGGTGGTTTTTAAACCAGCATTTTTTAGAGTGTAGTTTAAATCTGTGTCATTACAGCATTTGTTCAGTTCTTCTGTCTGCTGTTGGAGTTTCGGTCTCTGTGGATTAAGCAGCATGAAAATAAACAAACTAGATCTCATTAGAATTCCCAACATTTTTTTTCTATAATTTCCTGTAATCTTATTCTTGTGTAATTCTTCAGCACTGCTTTAATGTGAATTATAAAGAGTCGAATCAAGTGTTGCAGTGTTGGTGAATCCTGTGCTGTTCCTGCACTTCATCCAAACCAAAACCACCGAGGTCATGTTTGTGAGCACTACTGAGTGTGGACTACTGCATACAGCACAGAAACCATCTGAAACCTTACAAATCATGATCCCAAACTGATCTGAAATCAGCTGCTCTGGACTTTATGGGATGTGAAACAAGCTGTAATCTAAAGTTTCGAGCTCTTGAATATTTAACTACTGCACTCAGGTTTCCTTTTACTGTCAGCTGATGGATCTGATAGGACCTTATACTGTTTCCCATGTTACTTTCAGGGTCATGCAGGTTGAGTGATATGTTCTTTATTCATGTTCTGTCCTCATCATGATGTTGATCTGAACACGAGGCCTCGTCTTATAGTGATTTCTGACTTCCTGAGTCACGCGTAAACATTACATTTGTCTTTTTAACATGCCTAAAATATGGCCCTATGAAATCTGTTTTATTATATCCCACATTCTGTATTTTCTTTTTTATGGATTCCGTTTTAATGGTTTAATTTAAAATAATAAATAATAAAAATTAAAAAATTAAAAGCATGTCTAATCAGCTGAATTTATTTATTTTTTTATTATTAAAGTATTAACACTGTGAATTATCTGGTAAAAATACATATGATTTGTATATTATTTATTATTTTTATTACATTTAATTAAACCACTAAAATGAAACCCATCATTTTTTTTTAAGGAATAAATGATGTTGTTACATTTTTCCTGTCACGTATCATTCCTGAGCAGAACTTCCAGCAGTTCTTCAATCGGCAGAGACACAAACCACATCCATCCCAACATGGACGCTGCAAACAGATATTCCATAAATAACTCTAGACGTGTCAGAGATGAGCAGGAAAAGAGCCGCTTCATCGCTGCTGGTTTTATCCCTGCTTCTGTTATCAGGGGTTTGACTCTCTGTCATCCAACCACTTTAAACTTGCAGTGAAATAACGTCTGCGGTGAAGCAAATGTAGATGTTTCTGTGTGACTGTTTTTTGCCAGTGCTGATGTTTGTTTTAAACTCTTTGCGTTTGTTTGTTTGTTTAGGTGGAGGACGGAAGTCGAGCGGCGCTGGGTCGACTCCAGATCGGTGATGAGATAGTCAGCGTTAACTCGGTTCTTCTCAGCGGTTACAGACTGGAGGCCATTTGTCTGGTTAAAAGCTCACATAAGACGCTCTCTCTGGGAATAAAACGGTAGGATTCCCCGTTAAAAGTCCACGTAAAATCAACACTGACCCCATTTGCTGGTTCATTTGCTTTTTAGTTGACGTCTCCTCCAGCCACCTGTCGTACAGAGACACTGGCAGAATACGAGTAGTATGCGATTTCAAATTCAGAAACCATCCAATCATTTCCCCAGGGTTTCTTTTTGAAGATCCTGTTTTAACTGGAAATACGTCACATTACAGAAGTAACCCTTGTGTTGTGTTCCGGTCATTTTGACCCGGAGAGGATTTGTATTTTCCCGAAAATGTTAGTAAATGTTAATGCATTGGACTAAAACGTAATGACTTCGCTCACACAGGGTATAGCTACTAATTTTTGTACTTTCTGGGGATTTTTTTCCACCACCTTGTTATGCTTATGCTGTTTCTTATGGAAGCTTTGCAGCTTTTTATCTAACAACTCTGACTTTTTTTTTCTCAGAATTGCAAGGTTTAAACTTTATAAAGTCAGAATTGCATCATATAAATATAGATAAAATCTCAAAATTACGAGAAAAAGTCAGAATTGTGAGAACTCGCAGTTGCGAAAAAATGCAGAATTGTGATATAAAAATTCGCAAAAAAAGTTAGAATTGCGACTATCATGCAATTCTGACTTTTTTTTCTCAGAATTATGAGATCTAAACTCACAATGAAAACGTCATTCTTTTTTCCCTCACAATTGGACTTTATAACTCGCAATTGTTTATATCTCACAATTCTGAGAAAATAAGTCTAAATTGTGAGATAAAAAGTCGCAATTACCTTTCTTATTTTTTATTTAGTGGCAGAAACAAGCTTCCATAGTTCCTGGTCAAAAATAATCGTCCTACAAAAAATATCATCAAATATTGGATTCAATCTTTTTATCAACTTGTTTTATTTCCATTAGTACAGGTTTTGTGTTTCTTTTTGGAAGTGATTGATCGTAGGCCTCATTGATCTGAGCTTATATTGGTCAAAAATGACCATCCATTGAAAATGAATGGGGGAGATTGAAAATAAGAGAACACTTAGTGTTCAGGAGCGTTCATAATTTTTGACCCCAAAGGTGTTACAGGGATTTAACACAGCAAAAGGGGTAAATGGATTTATTTCACCGATATGAAAATTTTAGCTGATATCCGATAATTCTTTATATTTGAAAGCCGATAACCGATATATTGGCCGATAAATCTAAATCCAAATTTTTATGTAGTTTTTGAGAGCCTGATTACAAAGACAAAAGTCTCCCCATTAAAAGTCATGTCCCAAACACAATTATAATGTTCTCATGTAGACAGACTTGTGCTGTACGTTATACTTATCTGTATTTTCCTTTTTGGAAATAATAATTATTTATCAGCTTTAATATATTGACCAAATTTTCTTATCGGGCCGATAACGATAACATTAAAAATGAACGTATATCGGCCGATACCGATATGGTGGCTGATATATCATCCATCTCTAGTTTCATGTTGACATTAAATGCAAAGTCAGTGTTGATTGTATTGTGAAAAATAAGTGTCACATTTTGATTAAAGATTACAAGGTCAAAATGTGTTTAGAACAATAATAATGCACAGATGAATTGTTCATAATAAGAGCAGAGACATGCATTAAAAAAATAGGGTTTCATTCCATATTTAAGAAAATCCCATACATTTGATTCACACATTATCTACATATGTATGAATTTAAATCTGGATCTGAACTGAAGCATTTCAGTTTTCCTCTGAGATTTTGTAGTTATGTTGACGTGTTTACGCTTGATACTGTTGCCAAACCACAATACGTGCTCTGTGTTTACATGCAGTGGATTGTTGCTGAGCCACAGTGCTGGGCTGGGCCGCGCGGTGTTGAGTTTCTCCTCAGCGTCTGAGGGAAGGTGTTCGCTGTCTGGAAATGAAACTCACACTGTGAATATCACACAATCTTTCAGTTATTTTGCAAGATGTTCCTATCTGACCTGAGTGCTTTAGTCAGCAAGTAGTTTGATTAATATGGTAGTTACATTTTTATCCTCTTCAAGGACAAAATTTAGTCCTGAGTTTATTTCTTAACTTGGTGTAAACAAGTTTTCAGCCAAGAATTCAGCTCATATATGACTCTATTAATAATCAGTTTTGCCAGTTCAGACCAGAATATCACAGAGACTTAAGGGTGGGCTTTTTGTGCTTCAGACAGGATGAAACCACCCAGAACACCCTAGCAACTGCATAGCAACACCCTGGTAACTGCTATGAATATCATACAACTGCATAGCAACACTCTGGCAACAACCAAAAGCACTCTAGCAATTGTATAGCTACACCCTGGCAACCACCCAGAGCATTCTAGCAACTGCATAGCAACATCCTGGCAACCACCAGAGCATCCCAGCAAATGCATAGCAACACCCTGGCAACCACACAGAGCTTCCTAGCAACAGTATAGGAACACCTCGGCAACCACCTAGAACATCTTAGCAAATGCATAACAACACCCTGGCAACCACACAGAGCATCATAGCAAATGCATAGCAACACCCTGGCAACAACTAAGAACACTCTAGCAATTGTATAGCTACACCCTGGCAACCACCCAGAGCATTCTAGCAACTGCATAACAACACCCTGGCAACCATACAGAGCATCCTAGCAAATGCATAGCTACACCCTGGCAACCACCCGGAGCATTCTAGTATCTTCATAGAAACACCTTGGCAACCACCCAGAGCATTCTAGCAACTGCAAAGCAACACCCTAGCAACCACCCAGAGCATCCTAGTAGATGCATAGCAACACCCTGGCAACCACCAAACCATCCTAAAAATGCATAGCAACACCCTGGTAACCACCAGAGCATCCTAGCAAATGCATCGCAACACCTTGGCAATGAACCAGAGCATCCTAGTAAATGCATAGCAACACCCTGGCAACCACCCAGAGCATTCTAGCAACTGTATAGCAACACACTGGCAACTACCAGATTATCCTAGCAAATGTTTAGCAACACCCTGGCAACCACCAGAGCATCCTAGCAAATGCATAGCAACACCCTGGTAACAACTAAGAACACTCTAGCAATTGTATAGCTACACCCTGGCAACCACCAGAGCATTCTAGCAACTGCATAGCAACACCCTGGCAACCACCAGAGCATCCTAGCAACTGTATAGCAACACCTTGGCAACCAACCAGAACATCTTAGCAAATGCATAGCAAAACCCTGGCAACCACACAGAGCATCATAGCAAATGCATAGCAACAATTAAGAACACTCTAGCAATTGTATAGCTACACTGTGGCAACCACACAGATCATTCTAGCAACTGCATAACAACACCCTAGCAACCACCAGAGCATCCTAGCAACTGTATAGCAACACCCTGGCAACCACACAGAACATCCTAGCAAATGCATAGCAACACCCTGGCAACCACCAGAGCATCCTAGCAACTGTATAGCAACACCCTGGCAACCACACAGAACATCCTAGCAAATGCATAGCAACACCCTGGCAACCACCAGAGCATCCTAGCAATTTCATAACACCCTGGCAACCGCCAGAGCATCCTAGAAAATGCTTAGCAACACCCTGGCAAACACCAAAGCGTTCTAGCAAATGCTTAGCAACACCCTGGCAACCGTACAGAACATCCTAGCAACTGCATAGCAAAACACCCTGAAAACCACCCAGAGCATTCTAGCATCCTAGCAGATGCATAGCAACATCCTAGCAACCAGCCAGAGCATCTCAGCAATGCCATAGCAACGCCCTGGAAATTTGTACTTTATTTTAAAAATATTCATGTTGATTTCTCTTTGTCATGCATAGTTTGTTGTATTGTTTCTGTATGTCGTGTCTGGTTGAAACTAAAGCACAGTGTCAGAGAATGTATCAGAGAAAAGAGCGGGAGCAGCACGCAGTCCTGTGAGCTCCGTCACAGCTTTCTCTCTCCATTCTGATCAAGTTTGTAGCTCAGTGTTTATTCCAGGCGTTACGGCAGAAATCACCCTGACGTTTGTGAGTCGGTGACACCATTATTTGACAGTGCGGAACAAAAGGGGCGTCATTATTGTGTGCTGCTGCACGCCGTCACACACAAGAGGCTCGAGGGCCGGCCATTGTCTGTCGTCACGCCTTATATGCGGGTCTGGGGCCTCTGGGTCTGTGTTTCTCCTGGACGCTAGTGGGCTGCCGTCATCAGAGGCCTTCTGGGAGTTCATATGTATTATGAGGTCATGAGACTGTAGAAACATCCTCACTCACAGTCATGTCTTGCATTCATTTAAGATTTTAAGAAGAGTTTTGTGCAATTCATCCTCCCCAACAACTGAGATCCAGTCAATAATAGATGCCCAATTTATGTTTTTGTAATGTTATGGAGCAACTTTATTTGCTCAGTTTTATTCATGCATACTGACTGTACACAAACACATCAGTAACTGGTCAGCGTTACATTCCCTTTGTCGCCCCATCAGAGCATTTAAGGGCCTACAGCGCCATCCAGTGGTGCGTAAAATGTCTGAAAATCATTGCATCAGATCATGGCTGCGTCCGAAATCACATACTCTCTTGAGTAGATACTTATTTTGACGGCCATTAAAAAAGTATGTTCTATATAGTATGAGTATGAATATAATCTGGACGTACTACATTCGCCATGTTGTCATCATCATGTGACCTACCAGCGTCATTCACTGACAGATCCTCTCCTGTGGCCTCATGGGATTTATTAATTTTTATCAATTTTCAGTTACTAGCGTTAAAATAAATGAGCTGAAATATTTGATTTCAGATATGGTTATTTTAAGTATGAAATTTTTTTTTTTTTTTGTGGTTTTAGTTTAGTTAATTAACTTTTCATCTTCATTTTCAACAAACAAAACATTTGACAATGTTTTGTTTTGTGCATAAATTGTTTATTTCAGTTTTAGTTATATTACATGAAGTTAAACTAAATGAAAATGATAAAACATTTATTTCAAGTAACAGAATTTTTTTATTTGCTGTTTTTGACATTTTTATTATTATTTGTGGCTTTTATATGTTTATTTAGTTTTTATAATGAATTTTTATTTCAGTTTTAGTTATTTTATTACATCAAGTTACACTAAATGAAAATATTGCCTTGAGATAAAATAAGTACAATTTTTTTTTTTTATATTTAATTTATTTCAGTCAACGTTTACTTAATTTCAAGTAACGATTTTCTTTGTTGTTTTAGTTTAGTTAATTAAACAAAAATGTCAAAGGTTTTGTGCATCTTTCTATAGAATAAATGACATTTGTTTTGATATGTTGCATCTAATGCAATGAAATTCAGGCATTTTTTAATGTGACTTAATTATCCAAATCTTTTTGAGGCTAGTGTATGCACATTAAAAAAAATTCCTTTAGTTTTTGAACTAAAGACTGAAAAAACTTGTGCACAATTTTTATTCTGGCTTTATAGCACTTATTTCTTTTTATTGGACTTTGTTTCAGGCTATATTTGAACTTACTTCAGCATAATGTCAGGATTATCGTAGACTTTTTGAGGAGTACAGTAATGCAAAAGTCATTAAGCATTTTATAAAATATAAAAATCGAATCCGTTTGATCAACACTACGGTTTCAGAGTCACGTCCAGCTCAGAGCCTGAACCCTGAATCCAATTACTCTCAGCAGAGATTTACCAGGAGGAAGACAACAAATACACATTTACATGCAACCAGATAAAATAATGTTGGATTTATTTACACACTTTAATTCTAGAGATGTGCTACACATGACACTGCTGCCGTCATTCCAGTCCAAATTCATGTTTCAGTCGTCATGATGTCTGTGTTTTTTCACTCTAATCCCCCCCTCTGGTTAGAGAAATGGATGATTCCATCACCTAGGTGAGTTTGTTGGTGCGCTGTGATTGGCTGCTGGCCGTGAGCTCATTGTTTTGGTCTCTGGGCTCATAGTAAGCACACAGACGAGGCTGAACTCTGATCAGCGTGCGGCACGTTCCACTATATGGAGATGGAAACACTGCGAGATTCAGATCAACAGGTATCTGCTCTTTCACACTCACGGCGGTGTCTGTCTGTAGTGATGCGTGTCCTGTGACATTTTTTTTTTTCATACATAGTTTACATGTGTATGTAACATTTATACATTTATGGTATTTATGATTTATGGTATAATGATATTTTTATTTTTAGGTTCCCCATTTTCATTTTAGTTGAAGTTTTATTAGTTTTGTTTTGTTTTTTGTCATTTTTATTTTTTGTGTGTTTTTTAAAAATGTCTATATAGTTTATATGTTTTTTATTTCAGTTTTAGTTATTTTAATACATCAATTTAAACTAAATGAAAATGCTAAAACATTTCAAGCATCAGATTTTTTATGCTGTTGTTTTTGTCATTTTTATTATTTTTTTTGTGGCTTTTAAAATGTTTATTTAGTTTTTATAATGAATTTATTTCATTTGTAGTTCTTTTATTACATCAAGTTGAACTAAATGAAAATGACAAATGTTGCCTTGAGATAAAATAAGTATTATATATATATATATAATTTTTTTTTTTTTTTTTTTTTTTTTTTTTAAGTTGACGTTTACTTAATTTCGAGTAATATTTTTTTGTTATCTTTTAAGTTTATGGTTTTAGTTTTAGTGAACGATAATAATCCCGGACTGGACGTGTTTGATGGCGGTCTCGCGGTGTCGTCGTCTCGGACTGTCCTCGGTTGCCGTGACACCTGTTACATCATTAGGGGTTTGACGAGGGCCGGTGAAGCTCAGGGATTTGAGACGCGGCCGTATTTAGAGACCGTAAGAGAAACTGATCTCAGACGGCCTCTTGATTGAAGATGAAGTTTTGTTTTCTGGAGTTGGTTAGAGAAGCTGTTGGCACAGGATGTTAAAGAAGTTCTCGGTTATGTTTTATTTTATGTTCACTTTTGTCTCAGATGGTTCTCCTAAAATGCTTTAGGGAAAGATAAATAAAAATAGAAACAATAGTTGACATACAGTAAGAGTACAGAGCTGTAAAATGATTGTGGAGAGCAGCCTGGATCATATGGGAAGAATTAGATATGAAATAATCTAATATCTCCTTTTTTTATGTTTTAAGCTTTTTTTGTAGGAGTATATTTATTAGCCAAAACCTGCTGCAGATCAAAAATATACTGTAAAAAATTCTTTTAAATTTACAGCAAAAAAACTGTTGCCTTTACAGTTTGAACTTAAATTTACAGTAAAAAATGTAAATTTCCTTAAATGAAATAGTGTCAATATACTTAAATTATTCAAATTTGTGTTTTTTTTTTACCTTTATAACATATTGACAACCACCTTAAAAACAGAAAGATGCATAAAAAAAAAGACACGTGATGAAAAGTATCTTTTCCACAAGCTGAAGTAAATAAAGATACAGTGTCATTAACACATACAAAACACCATCATGGTGTCACATGACACTAAATACTGCAGTAAACATTCATTTAACAACATAAGATGGAACAGAAAACCCTAATGTACATAAATAATAAGTCTAAGGAGAAATATAAGATGTGTTGCAATTTGCGTACTTGTGCGCTATTCTGTGCCGTTTTATAGTATAAATAGTGTGAGTAGTGAAAATTCCAAAAAGAAATGAAACGAAAAACCATCAAAATATCACACAGGAAATTCAGGAAATGTTAATTTACGTTTTTCACTGTAAATAATAAGATGACAGTTCCAAAAACTGTACATTTAACAGTATTTTAATGAAATGTCCACTTTTTTACTTTAATTTTTACTGTCTACTCCGGTTAAAATGACTATAGTGTGTGCATTGAAACGTTTGCTCTCTCGCTGGCTGTCTGTATGAGCCGTAATCCTGCTGCTGATCATCACGGCACTTTCTATTGTTGTGTCTGTCTGCCTCTATTCAGGCTTCAGTCCAGGATCATCACTGTGTTCTGAACGGTGACTCAGTTAACGGAGAATTCAGCCAGCTGTTAAAGGTGCAGTAAGCGATTTCTGATAGGTCCTTAACTCAACCTGCCACATCATTCTCTATAGGGCACAGCCGATTGGTTCCTGCTGTATCAGTAGCCGATGAGCTCACTGCTCAACCTTCAAACACTCGGTCAGCATTTGCTGAAGCAGTTGCGGAGCGCTTTCAGAAACCGCGGAATAAAATGGATTTACTGTATAACGCGGAATGTCACGGAATTTGTTAAATTTTTGATGAATAAATAAAAAGTAGGTCAATATGCTTAAATCATATAGCGATATAGACTAGTGTCCGTAAATATTAAACCGCAAAAAGACTATTTAAATATGAATCCTGCATGTTCTGTGTGAATGAATGGCGCAGACGCGCGGTTTCATTTACCACACGCACTGAAGCACGTGTGACTCTCACGGTGTTTTCAGCTTCGGTGTTATTCCGATCTGAGAGTCTCTTCATCAGCATTTTACTGTTTCATTTGAGGAAAAACTATCGTCATATCATAAACACACAGAAACTCAAAGGTCTTCACTGCATCCTGTCAAAATAAGAGTTCGGTTGTAGAAATTGTGACAGAAATATATTACTGTTGTACAGTAGAATTTAGCTACGTCTCAATGTAATAATAATACACTAATAAATTATTAAAACTTTATTTTTTAAGGAATAATCACAATTTTTCTTCTTTACTCATCGTCCCTACCCACTATACCTGAGATCCAGTTTCTATTCATTGACCTTCTCGACGTTACCAGATGACGTTAGAAAACAGCCAGATTGCCAGAAACATTAAAATACACAACACAGAATTTCTGAAGAAACAAAAACAAAACATTTCATAGAAATGAATTTTAAAAAATTTATATATTTTGTTTTTTAAATTAATTAGAGATGCTTTTTGATTATAAATTTAATTAAACCATTAAAATAGAATCCAATAAACTTAAAACAGAAAACAGAATTTGAGAAGAAAAAAAAAGAAAAGAAAAAAACGTATTTTATAAGGTTTTAAAAAATTCAATTTTTGTTAAACTTTTAATAAATTGTTGTTAAATTGTATGAGTTTCATGATTTCAATTAATTAGACATGCTTTTTCATTATTAAAATTGAATTTAACCATTAAAATGGAGTACAAAAAAATTAAAATGGAAAAAAACAGAATTTGCAAAAAAATAAAACAGATTTCATGATCAGCAACAAAATCAGCATATCCTGGTTCTGTGAAACAGCAATTAAACATTACTTGCGTATCGAGCAGAAACGGAGCAACAATGGCTTCTGTTTTCAGGCCTTCCCGCTCTCTAACGTCTCTCCAGCGCTGGAAAGTTTTTCCAATATTAATGCGAGTCATACCCCTTTTTCTTCCAGTTATATTCCTCTGTCCGTTTCTTCTTTGGTAATATCTCAGCCATCTCTCTATTTGAACATAAAACAGATCTCTTACAGCAGAAATATTCTTGATATTCTGAATAATAACTGGTGCTTTCTTAACCCCTTTAAGTAATTATTAGCATTGATTTATATTAGTTATTCTTCAATAATTAATACAAAAAATGTATTATTTTGCACCTCTGAATGTGGTGACATATAATTCAACATTTAGACAGGGTTAGTTCTTAATATGGTAAAATGCTGTATTTATAATTTTTATTAATTATTTTTTATTAATAATTGTTAATATTTATTATTACTATTGATGTATTTTAAATGTTTATTTGTCCATATTTTAGTTTATTTGTCCTTAGTCCTGCTTTCATATGCCCATGGTATTTAATAGACCTTCAGCCAATCAGATAAGCAGATTTCCAAGCATGTTACTATAATACTCCTCCTCGCCCTCCCCTGTCTCGAGCGTCTGTAATCCCTCAAGGAAATCTGCGATTGACTGGGACACACACTCGCTGTTTGTGTTGTTTCAGGCTGTGTGATTGCATCATACACAGTGTTTTCAGCATATATGGGTTAAAGGCCAGACGCTTAACCTACATTAGCTGTTAGTTGCAGATGCAGTGGAGGTCTTTCCACACATGCCTTAAGATTCCTGACTCCTAGAGGTTCCTTTGTGTCCACAAAAAGCATCGGAGGAATGCAACTGCCTGGGAAAATATGCAGCCAAGCAAAGTCAATGCAGTAAAGAAGCTACTGATATTGAATAAAACAACTTTTTTTACGCTTTTTCTGGTTTAAATCAGGTCAAGAAACTGGGTAAGTTAAGTTTGATAATATATTCGTCAGCATTTAATTAGTCGTAGTGTTTGTGGTAATGCATTTATCTCTTTATTTTGCTCTACAAAAACAATACTGCATGTGATTTAAAGCAAGTTAAGATTTAAAATGCATGACTGTTTTTCAGCAAGATCACTTTTACTCAGTGTTGAGGGTAATTACACATAATTACAAGTAAAGGTGGGTGCACACTGTGCGATTTATAATAGTCCTTTACGATGGTTGCTTGTCAGACTGTATGAACATGATCCTCATGTCACACTGTGGGATCTCAGCTGTCATTTATGTCAGACTGTACGACAGTCAAGACGTGTTAAAAATGGACGCGCGCTTGAAAACTTGTCCGGAGTTTTACATCATCAACCCACACGTTCGGTGACTGTGAGCTGCATTACACGCGGCACTGAAATGGTGGCTAACAAAGAAATCTCTAGCGTTAATTTCGATCACGTCTTATCTTGAAAAACAAAGACAATTTGACGTTTGTCGTAGGAGAAGTCACACTGCAGGATTGTGCGCCAAATCTTCTGACACTGCCAGAATTTCGTTGGAGGTAAAATTTGATCCCAACGGTTATTAATCGGCTGTCGGTGAACGTCAAACTAGCGATCAAAGACTACAAATTTTTGCCTAGGATTATAGGAATCTTTTAGGATTCTCAAAATTTGTCTCAGACGACCAAATCGTGACCAAAATTGTACAGTGTGCACCAGCCTTAACGCATTGCAAGTAACGCATTACAAGTAATTACAAGTAACGCATTGCAAGTAATTACAAGTAACGCATTGCAAGTAATTACAAGTAACGCATTGCAAGTAATTACAAGTAACGCATTGCAAGTAATTACAAGTAACGCATTGCAAGTAATTACAAGTAACGCATTGCAAGTAATTACAAGTAACGCATTGCAAGTAACGCATTACAAGTAATTACAAGTAACGCATTACAAGTAATTACAAGTAACGCATTGCAAGTAATTACAAGTAACGCATTGCAAGTAACGTATTGCAAGTAACGCATTGCAAGTAACGCATTGCAAGTAATTACAAGTAACGCATTGCCAGTAACGTGAGATATGTAATCAGATTTTACTAGTAATCAGATTTTACTTTTCAAGTAACTAGTAAAGTAACACATTACGTTTAAACAAAATATCTGAGTTACTTTTTCAGATAAGTAAAGTTGTTTTCCCATTTATAAACTGAGACGTCTCCTGTCCCCATTTTGAGAGAAATCGTGATGATGGTTGTTGTAGTTCTAGACTAAATGCGAGCAGTGGCGAGTGATTGGACCTTGGTGAAACAGGGTGTACCTCAATCTCAGTACCTCAAACAAAAGTACATAATTTTACAATACATGAGATAAAATTAGGGATGCAAATTTCGACAGCTAAAAACAGAATTATCAATTTTTGGCTGAAAGAGAAAAAGGTCAAAAATATGAGCTGAAAATATAACAAAATTGAAAAATAAAAATGTGCCTTTACTTGAAAATGTGATCTGTTAAATGAAAATTCTGTCAACACTTAAATGAAAAGGTCTCAACTCGCAGAATAGAACAAGCATAATTGTTTCAGGTAGAGACCAAACAATACATGTAAATAGGAACATGTGGCTCTTGGGCCGCGTTTTGGTTTGTATCTTCACTAAACATTAGTAAACCATAGTAGACCACATACACCGATCAGGCATAACATTATGACCACTAACAGGTGAAGTGAATAACACTGATTTTCTCTTCATCTAGTGGTCCGATCCAACAGACGAGCTACTGTAGCTCAAATTGCTCAAGAAGTTAATGTTGGTTCTGATAGAAAGGTGTCAGAATACACAGTGCATCGCAGTTTGTTGCGTATGGGGCTGCATAACCGCAGACCAGTCAGGGTGCCCATGCTGACCCCTGTCCACCGCCAACAGTGGACACGTGAGCATCAGAACTGGACCACGGAGCAATGGAAGAAGGTGGTCTGGTCTGATGAATCACATTTTCTTTTACATCACGTGGATGGCCGGGTGCGTGTGCGTCGCTTACCTGGGGAACACATGGCACCAGGATGCACTATGGGAAGAAGGCAAGCCGGCGGAGGCAGTGTGATGCTTTGGGCAATGTTCTGCTGGGAAACCTTGGGTCCTGCCATCCATGTGGATGTTACTTTGACACGTACCACCTACCTAAGCATTGTTGCAGACCATGCAGAACATGTATTCCCTGGTGGCTGCTGTAACATCTTGGTGTCAGATACCACAGCACACCTTCAGGGGTCTAGTGGAGTCCATGCTTTGACGGGTCAGAGCTGTTTTGGCAGCAAAAGGGGGACCAACACAATATAACGAAGTTGGTCATAATGTTATGCCTGATCGGTGTATATTTATTTAGAGCAGGTATTCCTGATTCAAACGAGCCCAAACACAACATAAAACGACGCATAGATCCACATAGATCTTGAGATAATTCTCATTATCTCATTACATGCTGCTTTGCTAAAGCTATATGACATCCGAGATCCGATCGCATCATGATAATGCGCTGTTTTCTAACGTCATCTGATAACGTCGAGAAGGTCAACGAATCGAAACTGGATCTCAGGTATAGTGGGTAGGGAGGATGAGTAAAGACTAGGGTTGGGTATTGAGAACCGGTTCCAAATTTCCGTGAACTGTGAATTCGATAAGACGCACGCATTTCGATTGTAGGCAAACAGTTAGTTTTGCCGACTTTGTTTTTTCTCTCTGTCTGAGATGTTTCTCTCAGCTCAACTGGATGTTCTTGCAGCTTTTTCTGTCTCCTTGACAATTTCATTATTGGCCATTTGCATTTGTATAGTGACTTGCACCCAAAAGGCTCAAGTTTAGATGTTGTGTTTTTACTTGACCTGATAGAGACATTCTCATCTTTGTCAGCTCAGTTTGATTTGGTTAGATTATATTTCTGTAACAAGAACATAATGCCAGACTGAATTTAGGACAAATAATGAACTTTAAAACTCCAAATAAGTGTTGATTTTGCATATCGCTCATGATTCTGAATGGCAGTGAACTGACGTGATGAATTGGCCTCTCAGACAGACAACAGATTGAGAAGAATGTGTAGCTACTCATCTTCCTTTGTGACAGATTGAAAGGCTAAGCTCCCATTTATCGCATGCAGTTGCTGCTCTGTTGTTTGGTCGGCATATGGTGACACCGTCCATCCGGAAACATGGCTTTACCCCGGTTAACCTAAGTGGACTGTAAATGAATGCAAAGTGTGGAGTGAGTAGGAGTGATGATGGTACACATTCAATACAATATGTAATATGGCAAAAGAACAAAAATAATGTATGGCAGTAAGGCTTTATGATGACTAATCGTATGTTTTTTTACAACAATGGGCAATTCATGTTTTATGCTTCAGATGCTCTACATTATATATTGTGTTTTTTCTACCTTGTTGCACAGGAAGTTTAAAATGGTGGATATTGTAACGCAAACAATGCCTGCAGAAAGTGAAGTGCACGTGGCAAGGAACTTTCTCACGAAGATTTTGAGAAGTTCTATGAGGTATTGTGGAGTTGTTGGCCTCTGTCTCGTGATCCTCAGCCCTGTAGTTATCACCCATCAGCCCGTCCGCCCCTGCCAGACCCGAGTATCACATCCTTTGCCATGTGGCGTCTTAGCTGTAGCTGTGCTGTTCACGTGCAAGATGGGGATTATATGCTTAAGCCTATTATCGTGCTGTCAATTTCACTGGCTTCTTTAGAACCTGTGAGCGTCTTCAGTGTTTCCTTCTGTCTTGTTGACGAGTGCTGATGAACATTTGTCAAAAATGAACAAATATTCTACTTGTGTTTCTTACACAATTTGTGTTTTATCCCCTACTTTTCCACCTCACATGCATTTCAGGAAAAATCGCTTCAAAGGGTACGTTTTGTGCAGCTAAATGAGTTATCATGAAGATATATTCTGTAAAAGGAATAAATGATGTTATTCGCAGTTCCTAAAGTAGATCTCTTAAGGCCCGTTAACACCAAGGATGATAACTATTACGATAGCAATGAAGATAGAGTTCTATAAATCGTTCTAAATATAAATGAATAGCAGAATTAATGATGTTGTTGGAATCACTTTCAGATCGTTTTTTTCCAGCTGATGAACGATAAAAACTTTAGCCACATTTCCCCCCAAATTTACCCGGAACAATTTGTTCCATTAACTTTTTTTTCCCCCCAGACCTGTTGCTGTCTGCGTTTCCATTGTGGTCTAAAGTACCGTGAAGATTAGGCAAATTAGTCCGGTGACGTAGAACTGCGTGTAACGTATAAGCTTAATAAAGTCTGAACCTCATCGTTGGTCCATCGGTCGTATTTTTTAAACTCCATTGTTGATTCGAATAGCAAACAACTCTTACTGCATGCACCGCAACAGACTTTTAATAATGGTGGTTGAAATAAAATGCTGCGTGGAATCAACCAATCAGCATGTTCAGCACCCAAGTCCCACCCCCAAAAGTTCCTGAACTTTGAAAAAGTACTACCTCGTGAGCAGGGAATTTCTGAGGGGGAAATTTTTACCCGGAACTTAATTTAGACTCTGGTTCCTGCACACCGAGTACCACCCTAAAGTCCCTAGTTTCTGGGGAAAGTTCCTGCGGTGGAAACGCGGCTAATGACAGCCAATCAGAATCCATCCTGCTTTAAAGAGCTGGTTCGGACACTGATATAGTTATTATAGTTATCATTATAGTTATCGTTCTTGGTGTGAACGGGCCTTTAGAGCAGAAATACAAAACTTACAATTTCTAGGATAAGCCTGTTTAAAGTAGTCTTTCTGAAAATTTAACAGTAATCTAATTTGAAGCTGTTTTAGTAATTAAGCATGTCTTTGTGTTGTTATTTCAGGAGGAATGAATCATCATGTAGACCCCATTCGTGGCACTCCGCTAAATCCACAGATAACCCTATCTCAGACGGCCCCAAATCTGAACCCAGCCCTGTACCTGACCCCACTTGGCAGACAAAATATGATGCAGGGTGAGATTCTGATGGTTTGTATGCAATGAATGTAAATTAAGATCTCAATCAACATCATTTATTTTCTTTGCATTTTACCAGGTCACCCACAAAAGACTTTACCAGCTGTTGGGGACAGACCAATCTGCGACAAGTGTCCTGCCAGTTCAGCTCAGTGGGAAATATGGAAAGTGTAGAGCCTTCATCTCACGCTTTCTCAAAAGAGCAGCCGATATCAAGCAAACCCATTGGTGGAGAAGATCACCCAGTGTTTTTATCAGGCACAACTGACCACAGGAGTGTCGCTCCCACAGAAGGGATGTTTTACAGAGGCATTACCAACGATCTAGGAGTTCCCAATGACTGCCATAGATACCTGCAGATCCCCATGGGCAATGGGGGACGAGTGAGTCCCAGTGTGGAGGAGCAAGCTAGCTTCAAGTTCTCCTCTACTGGGAGATCCAACCATAGACCTGTGTGGCATATTCCAGAGAACAAGATGTCCACAACTCAAGTTCCTCCAGCTCCTCCTCCTCCCTTGCGTAGTGATAGTTTCACTGCCACCAGAGTTCATGAGAAGAGCTTGGCGGGATCTGTATATCCACCACAGAAACCTCACTGCAGAGCTGTGGACCGACAGTTGGATGGTGAACGAGGACATGAAGCGAGACACAGCTACAACCCACCTCCAAAGAAGGACTTTCTTCAGCCGTATCTTTCGGTTGAAGACTACACAAATCAGCTAAACCCTACCAAACTCTTTTCCCTGTCAAGCACTGATGTAAGACAAGAGCAGAACCCATTTACTTACGAGCTTCAGCATCAGAGACAGCACAGCGATGATAGTCCCTTTTCTGTGTACCCTAATGTTACAGGTTCACCAAAGACCCAGAGCGTTGGGAGCTACTACCGAAGCCTTCAAGATTTGCCCACTAATGCTGGCAGTCGAAACCAAGCCAGAACCAGCATGGCCTTTGACCCCAACTATGAGGGCCAGGCTCATTTCCGTTACTACTGCATCACTGCCCAGCAGCCATCCCTGGAATCCTCTACGCAGGGTTGGATAGGAGATGAACGAAAGTCTGAAATGGGATCCACCCAAGGTGCCATAGACAAAAGCTTTGTTGGTTCTCAAAAGGTTGTGAAGACAAAGTATCCCCAACTCAATCTACCTGAGAACAAGAGCTCCAACGGTTACAGTAAACAGGCCGTCATTCCTCCATCTCAAGCTACATCCACTTTACCAAATAATCTGATTTCAAAGTCCGGCTCTGGGGAAAGAGAGATTCAAAAGAAGAAAGAGCCTTCCAGGCACGTACCAAAAAACCAGATGGAGCAGAAGAACCCTATGTCCACTCACCACCAGGACAATCCATGGATCAGCAAGCAGGATCACAAGATCTGTCCACACAAGACCCCCATGTTGCACTGTTTGGCCCAGGAGAGCAAGAAGTTGGCAGAAAAAATGATCGTAACAACCAAAGAAGGTGGTCAAGAATCAACTGATGCCATTGGTGGTAAACAGGGAAGACGGAGCGACCGCTACGCCACAACTCTACGCAACGAGATCCAACAGAAGAGGGCTCAGCTTCAGAAAAGCAGAAGTGCAGCTACCTTGACCTGCTCAAATGAAGTTGAGGAGGACTCTGACATCTGGAAGTCCAGTGAGACCTCCACATCGTCTTCTGATGGTTCCTTCACCAACACTTACAAGGATCATCTGAAGGAAGCCCAAGCAAAAGTTCTGAAGGCCACGTCATTTATGAGGAGGGACCTGGAGCTTCCTGGGAACGAGGCTGCATCGGGTCAACTTCCCAAAAGACCTGGGCCTGTCCATGGGCAGGTCACCCGCATTGGGGGTCGTAAACGGTTTCCCATGGATAAAAAGATACATTCCTTCTCTGAACCGGACAAGATCAATGAAGTAGGAGTTGAGGATAAAGCAGCTGGGTCCTTTGTGGACCGGTATAATTTCTTTGAAGGTTCCTGCAAACCAGTTCTCCAAAAGCCCATTCCCAAGCAGTCCCTGCTCAGTCCCAATGAAGACCACAATGAGAGAAAGACTAGATTAACTGGAGACCGTGAAAGCATCCATCAAGCTCCCTTAAAACAAAGTAAATCAAGCCATTCCGACCTTAATACAGAGGAGCAACAACGGCTTGGTACGTTTGCTGAATATGAGGCTACATGGAACCTGCAGAAAAAGCCAATGGAAAGAAGAACCACAGGCAGATACCGTTCAGCTGAAAACATCCTGGACTCCGGCTTGGAGGAATCCAAAAGTACAGTGTGTGTTCATGAAAGATCCCGTTCCTCCCCTTCTGCTGACTTCTACGGACAGGTATGAAGAAGATTCTTTGTTTTGCCATGATATTGATAAAGCTTTTGGTCCCCAGACATCACCTTCATAAGCTTTATAATTCAATATGGACCAGATGATTGAGAGGTTGTATTGTTTGGTATCAAGATGGGTAATATGATCTTTAAGAAGGGCAGGTCTGTCCTTCAGGCAGAAGAATCTTTGGCATCTGTGTTAACGGATTCACATTCCTTTCAGAAAATCCCTCTGCCACCCAGACAGTCTCCTGTGGTATCTCAGCCTGAAGCCAAGGACCAACAAGAGGCCCGTATCACCAGGTTAGGCTTGGTGTTCAGAGACAAGGGTCTATAATTTCAGTGATCTGATAATGTACATACTGTTAATCTGTGTTTTATTGTAATTTCTATTTCACAGAGTATCCGAAAGGAAGCACAGTCCACTCAACATCTCTGAGCCTCTAGAGCCTCTACTGAATGTTCTGGAAAGTGTTGCTGCGCCTCTCGCCTCTAACCAGAGACCCAGACCTGACCCCAGGCAGCCAGCAACTCTCTCCTCACATCATCTCCAGGTTCCCATGTCAGAGCAACTGCTTCCTAAAAACAAAGGTTCTGAACTGCAGAGGTCCGCCCAACCCAAACAGCCGGATGCCATGTTAAGGGTTCAGACCTCTTCTCCTGAGCCAACTCAAGGCCCCCGAAGACTCTGTACTTCACCATGTCCTGCAGAACATCTGGAGAGAGACATACGCCTGACCCCTGCACCAGAGGACGGCCAGAAATCAGACACTGAGGGAACGTTATCTCATACGCCACGTCTTTTAGGTCGTTCGTCTCCCAAGCAGAACGCTGACCTGACGGTAACCTCAGCCAGCAGAACACGTTCTCCTTCTCCTCAGTTCTATCCACAGAGGCTCACAGATGAACCACCTGCAACTGTGCAGAAAAAGGATCCATGCAGGTAAATAGACTATTGTGGTCAGGACCATGAATATTCCATTTAGGGTCATCATTATTGCCAGTTTCACTGCTAAAATTTGCCTAGTACAAGTCACCTGTCACCATTTCTAACTCATGACTAACTTGTCCCCATATTGCAGTAGTAAGACGGAGGAGCCAAACACTGCTGGGCGGAAGGTCCCCATACAGATCATCTGTGCAGAAAACGGTTCAGAGGGGGAAAACAGAAACTATCTGCAACATGGTGAATCATCTGGAGGCTCTGAGGTGCCTAAAACTGGCCAACTAAAAAAAATTGATTCTCCAGAGAAATCCAAGTCACTGTTTATTGCCTACGCCCGCCCAGATCCCATCAGAAACGCAGAACATCGGACTGATAAGATGGTACTAGAAAACACAGAGCCGGACAGAAGCAATGGTTTGACCGAACATTCGGAGGAGGACCTGAAACGAGAGGAGCTGGCCAGAGATATCATGGGGAAGGACAAGAGTCTGGTGGATATCTTGGATCAGAGTAAGATGAAGACTACCATGGATCTGATGGAGGGAATATTTCCACAGGGGGAGCAGCTCCTGGAGGGAGTGCAGCAGAGGAGGAAAGTGACCTCCAAACAGACGTCTCCCAAAAATACACAGCAGAGGTACACTGTTTGAGAAAGAGGGGCGAATGTCACAAAAACATGTCCAGGTCACATTTCACCTGAAATTCAAAAGAGAGAGAGGAAAATATATATATATATATATTGCATAAATTAAAAATTAAAACTATTTTAGTACAATTAAGAAATGTTAAATCCATGATAGTTGGGTACATTTTTCCTCAAATTTCCTCAAATACTGAAATGCAAAATCTCAGTATTACTGATGCATCTGCTTTACTTTTGATGTTTTGTTTTTTTTGTAATGATTGGTGATTCTCATTAGATACTCATTATATATGTGATTCTCAAAACAATACATTTTGCACTGATTTACCCCTTAACTGTCACAGTCCTGCTAGCGGGACGTGTGGCACTGTTTTTACTTATTGCCTTTTTTTTTGTATCACATATTCATAAATTAGGTATCATTCGAAAGCTTAAAAACTCAGAATTCATCACGTGAAAACTGTTTTGAAATTGGACATTGCATTACCATGGAAATGGTACCTTAAATCCTTTTAGCAGGCTACTCCCCCTAGTGGGCATTGTCATGTTTTATATTATAAAATTTATTTTACCTACTTTATAGTCAAAACATTTCTAATCTTGACAAAACGCATTTGTCGGAAAGGTCTGAATTTCAAGTTTCCATATTTGGCATCTGTTTTGTCTAATAATTCGTTACAGGAGAATGCAAAAAATTTTCAGTGGAATTTTGGATGACACCCGGTGGATATTTTTGGTACAACGCCTAAACAAAATCTCATGGGAACTTCAATTTAACTTCAAATTCAAACTTGGAACAAAACTTGTTTAGACATATGGCTTTGATTTTATATCAATTTTAGAGTAAAAAGTATTTTGTAAAATATATATTTAATATAAGAGAAAAATATTAGTACAGTACATTTGATTTACAGTAAATTTAAACTTCTATAACTCTTTCATACTTTCATTTTTTGAAGTGTTTTCACTTCAGCAACAATCTGCTGAGTGTGAAAATGTAAAACAAGACCAATCTTAGGTCTATTTTCCAAAGTATTCTTAAATTACAACAATTTAAGTTTGGATAGTGCATTTTCATGTCTGTGCTCAAAAAGGGGGGTGACAGTTAAGGGGTTAAATAATACATCATTTCTTTTTTATTTTTATTATGGTAATGAGCTTTTTTTGAAGGGTAAATGTGCTTAAAAATTGCAAAAAATATTAATGCTCCTGAGGTTCATTATAATTTCTTATTTCTTTACTTTAGTATTTTGGGTTGAAAATGACTTTTTTTGTATTTTGAGGTGAAATATGAGCCAGAAGATGTTCTTGACAGGTTTGTGAGATATTTTTTGAACAAAATGTGACATTCCTGTTTTGTCATTTCTCATTTGTTCATCATTAGCAGCGATATGTAAATGTTCTGGCCATCAGCTGTTCAACTGGAGTTACAGTGTTTGTTATTTTAGCAATTGGAGTCATGAAGCATTAGATCAGTTATCTTTACAGTGAAAACCTGTACACTACTGCCCTCTACTGACACACACAGATATAGTATAACAAGTATAATGTACTTGACTCTAAATCTGTTATGTTTGAGAACTATTAAACTATATTTACAGTACCTGGTGAATATTCTTTTTTTTTTTTTTCCAAAAATTTTTTCTTTTTATTGACCCATGAATGTTTGATTTCTGCAGATTGGAGGACAGTTTGGCTTCATCAGTGTCGTTAGTGAGCAGTTCGTCATATTACAGCACGTCTGCACCTAAAGCAGAGCTGCTCATAAAGATGAAGGACATGCAGGAGCACATGGAGGAACAGGATTCAGAGGACGAACTTGATTATGACCTGTCCAACAAGAAGGTAAAATGCTCCATTTTGTTGCTTGGTTTTTACTCCTGTTGTGCTGTACAACCGGAATTCTCATTGGTTAAAAAATTCCAATCATACATAATTCTGGAAAATATGATGGTTGACGATTAGGTGATCTGGTGATGTCTTTGTCATTTCTGGGTGTCTGCAGCAAGAGTTGATTGACAGCTTAAGCAAGAAGCTGCAGGTTCTGCGAGAGGCGCGTGAAAGCCTGCAGGAGGACGTACAGGACAATAACCTTCTGGGAGAGGAAGTTGAAGCCACCGTACAGACCATCTGCAAACCCAACGAGCTGGAGAAGTTTCGCATGTTCGTGGGCGACCTGGATAAAGTGGTCAGTCTGCTGCTGTCACTGTCCGGCCGACTGGCTCGCGTGGAAAACGCTCTGAACAACCTGGAGGAGGGAACGTCAGCGGACGAGAAGGTAAAAATGAGATGCATTTATTTTCTTTTTCTTTCGTTTCAATATCCAGTTTGTTCTGTAGTTCTGTCAAAGGACATGAGATTAATGTCTTTGAATTTTATATTATAGAATAAAATTGAACTATGAGTCTAAAGTTGACTGAACCAGTCCTAATTTAAAGTGCCCCTATTAGACTTTTTTCGGATATTACACTCTAAAAATGCTGGGTTAAAAACAACACAAGTTGGGTTGAAAATAGACAAACCCAGCGATTGGGTTAAATGTTTGCCCAACCTGCTGGACAGTTTTATTTAACTCAACTATTGTTTAAAAATGACTGTATTGCATGTGTTGTACTTTTAGCACACTTTGACAGAGAAACGCAAACTGCTGATTCGCCAGCACGAAGATGCCAAAGAGCTGAAGGAAAACTTGGACCGAAGAGAACGTCTGGTGTATGAGATTCTGGCCAGTTACCTCAGCGAAGAGCGTCTCGCAGACTACCGGCACTTCGTCAAAATGAAGTCGGCGCTCATTATTGAGCAGCGTAAACTGGAAGATAAGATCAAACTGGGTGAAGAGCAGCTCAAATGTCTGAAGGAAAGTCTGCCGCTGGATCAGAGACTGCTGTACTGAACTATTCTCAACTCTGATCTGATCTCGACTGGATCATGATGAGAACAAGAACTGAATCAGGAGATATTGAGCATCTCTAAGCAGAAGTATTTCTAGTGTGCTTTGGATAGATTTATTACGGTCAACACAAAATCATCATTCTGATAGTCATAGAAATGCTTTGAAATGAGTTTTCATGTTTTGAATATCCACTCAGGTTTTCAGGGATGTGCTGTCTAAAAGTTTTAAAGGATCTCTTTTAGTCCGTATAAAGGTTTTTCTACCTGTATTTACATGTTTAACTAATTTATTTTGCTACTGAATGCTACTGGTGCTATTAACGGAAAGGTTTCTACCATGATCTGCTTATTCATCCACACCGAAAGACGTTTTACTCATTTTGATGTAAATGTTTTAAACTTTCCCGTTTGTTTGTTTTTTAAGTTAATGAAATAACCATCATTGGTAGGAAGCTTCAGAATATCTCATCTCGAAAAAATCCTTTCAACCTCATATTCCTGCTCTCCAATCTCACTGTGAACCAGAATAATCTTTTATTGCAGGCAGGTGATATACTGTTCATAGATGCTCTTTCAGTGCACTTCTGCTGCAATACATTTGGAATAAAAATAAAAAAATATATATATATATACTGGAACTTTTGCTTTTAAGCTCTTGTATGGACAGATCGCTACAGTGAATTTGGTTTATATAACACTTGCCATTCGGAAATTATTCATAAACATTTTGCTGTAAAAACACTGGGTTAAAAACAACCCAATTTGAAAAATGCTGTGACTGACTCCATAACCTTTCCATAAATAATCAAAAACTAAACACGAAAACTACCCAAACGCTGGGTTGTTACGTCTGACCCAGGATCTGGGTGACACGAAAACTACCCAAACGCTGGGTTGTTACGTCTGACCCAGGATCTGGGTGACACGAAAACTACCCAAACGCTGGGTTGTTACGTCTGACCCAGGATCTGAGTAACACAAAAACTACCCAAACGCTGGGTTGTTACGTCTGACCCAGGATCTGGGTAACAAAAACTACCCAAACGCTGGGTTGTTACGTCTGACCCAGGATCTGGGTAACGAAAACTACCCAAACGCTGGGTTGTTACGTCTGACCCAGGATCTGGGTGACACGAAAACTACCCAAACGCTGGGTTGTTACGTCTGACCCAGGATCTGGGTGACACGAAAACTACCCAAACGCTGGGTTGTTACGTCTGACCCAGGATCAGGGTGACACGAAAACTACCCAAACGCTGGGTTGTTACGTCTGACCCAGGATCAGGGTAACACAAAAACTACCCAAACGCTGGGTTGTTACGTCTGACCCAGGATCTGGGTAACAAAAACTACCCAAACGCTGGGTTGTTACGTCTGACCCAGGATCTGGGTGACACGAAAACTACCCAAACGCTGGGTTGTTACGTCTGACCCAGGATCAGGGTGACACGAAAACTACCCAAACGCTGGGTTGTTACGTCTGACCCAGGATCAGGGTGACACGAAAACTACCCAAACGCTGGGTTGTTACGTCTGACCCAGGAGCTGGGTAACAAAAACTACCCAAACGCTGGGTTGTTACGTCTGACCCAGGATCAGGGTAACACAAAAACTACCCAAACGCTGGGTTGTTACGTCTGACCCAGGATCTGGGTAACAAAAACTACCCAAACGCTGGGTTGTTACGTCTGACCCAGGATCTGGGTAACAAAAACTACCCAAACGCTGGGTTGTTACGTCTGACCCAGGATCTGGGTGACACGAAAACTACCCAAATGCCGGGTTGTTACGTCTGACCCAGGATCAGGGTAACACAAAAACTACCCAAACGCTGGGTTGTTACGTCTGACCCAGGATCTGGGTAACAGAAACTACCCAAACGCTGGGTTGTTACGTCTGACCCAGGATCTGGGTGACACGAAAACTACCCAAACGCTGGGTTGTTACGTCTGACCCAGGATCAGGGTGACACGAAAACTACCCAAACGCTGGGTTGTTACGTCTGACCCAGGATCAGGGTAACACAAAAACTACCCAAACGCTGGGTTGTTACGTCTGACCCAGGATCAGGGTAACACAAAAACTACCCAAACGCTGGGTTGTTACGTCTGACCCAGGATCTGGGTAACACAAACTACCCAAACGCTGGGTTGTTACGTCTGACCCAGGATCAGGGTGACACGAAAACTACCCAAACGCTGGGTTGTTACGTCTGACCCAGGATCAGGGTGACACGAAAACTACCCAAACGCTGGGTTGTTACGTCTGACCCAGGATCAGGGTAACACAAAAACTACCCAAACGCTGGGTTGTTACGTCTGACCCAGGATCTGGGTAACAAAAACTACCCAAACGCTGGGTTGTTACGTCTGACCCAGGATCTGGGTAACAAAAACTACCCAAACGCTGGGTTGTTACGTCTGACCCAGGATCTGGGTGACACGAAAACTACCCAAATGCCGGGTTGTTACGTCTGACCCAGGATCAGGGTAACACAAAAACTACCCAAACGCTGGGTTGTTACGTCTGACCCAGGATCTGGGTAACAAAAACTACCCAAACGCTGGGTTGTTACGTCTGACCCAGGATCTGGGTGACACGAAAACTACCCAAACGCTGGGTTGTTACGTCTGACCCAGGATCTGGGTGACACGAAAACTACCCAAATGCCGGGTTGTTACGTCTGACCCAGGATCAGGGTAACACAAAAACTACCCAAACGCTGGGTTGTTACGTCTGACCCAGGATCTGGGTGACACAAAAACTACCCAAACGCTGGGTTGTTACGTCTGACCCAGGATCTGGGTGACACAAAAACTACCCAAACGCTGGGTTGTTACGTCTGACCCAGGATCTGGGTGACACAAAAACTACCCAAACACTGGGTTGTTACGTCTGACCCAGGATCAGGGTAACACAAAAACTACCCAAACGCTGGGTTGTTACGTCTGACCCAGGATCAGGGTAACACAAAAACTACCCAAACGCTGGGTTGTTACGTCTGACCCAGGATCTGGGTAACACAAAAACTACCCAAACGCTGGGTTGTTACGTCTGACCCAGGATCTGGGTGACACGAAAACTACCCAAATGCCGGGTTGTTACGTCTGACCCAGGATCAGGGTAACACAAAAACTACCCAAACGCTGGGTTGTTACGTCTGACCCAGGATCTGGGTAACAAAAACTACCCAAACGCTGGGTTGTTACGTCTGACCCAGGATCTGGGTAACAAAAACTACCCAAACGCTGGGTTGTTACGTCTGACCCAGGATCTGGGTGACACGAAAACTACCCAAATGCCGGGTTGTTACGTCTGACCCAGGATCAGGGTAACACAAAAACTACCCAAACACTGGGAAAATAACCCCAAAAAAGACCCGAAAGGCTCAACCCAGGACAGTAACCAAAGATTTTTTTAGATTGAACAAACATTTTCACAGTAGTTTTTATTTGAATTTACAGTATATTATCACTAAGTTGTTTAATGTTTCATTACTCATTGTGAAGTCTCACCCACACTTTATGGCTTACTGTGTTTTCCAATATGAGGCGAATGATATCAAATTCCTTATTGGTTTGATCTTATGATGTTGACTGGTGATTCATAAGTCGTGGTCAATCATTTACAGAAACATATTCACAAGCTTGTTTACCTTGAGGTAAGGTAGTGGAGTTTCAGACCGTTTCCAGTCCAACGCTGAGCACTGATGAAGATAAAGTAAATGCTGAGAGAAGATTTATGGATCGGTGGAACATGTTCTGATATGGTAATACGGTCATTCGATCATTTTTCATTATAATTTATATGTAACTTTAATTAAATTTTATGTGTATTGATTGAAAATTTATTTTAAGATCGCCACAAACATCTTGACAAATGAATGGTAATGTTTTAAAACGTTTAAAAATCAGTAAAAGGTGACAGTAAAGACATTTATAATGTTACAAAAGATTATATTTCAAATAAATGCTGTTATTTTGAACTGATTGAATGAAACATGATTTGTGAAGGATCATGTGACACTGAAGACTGGAGTAATGATGCTGAAAATTCAGCTTTGATCACAGGAATAAATTACACTTTACTATATATTCACATAGAAAACAGCTGATTTACATTGGAATAAAATTTCACTATTGTAATAATATTTCACTAATACACACACACACACACACACACACATATATATATATATATGTGTGTGTGTGTGTATGTGTGCATTTGGCACAAAACGATAACATATGGCCTTTTAACTGAGGTATTACATTTCTTTTTTTGACTAAGCAACAGGAAGTTTATGATCTAAACAAAATCTCTCTCTCTCTTTCTCTCAGAGGGACGTGAGGTTTGTTTGCCCGGTTTCTTGGAGACAGAATTGGTTATTTAAACCCACAACACTCCTGTGAACTCCGTTAAGAGCCGTTCAACAGCTTCAGAGAAGACGAGGCTCTTCAGGATGAATGTTTGTCACTCCGGAGACTGAAGTCTGAGACCGGACGGCATGCCTTACCTCGTCCACACGGCTCACGCCCAGTTGGTGGCTCTCTGGCTCGGGACGGTCGGCTGGATCCTCATCATAGTGACCGTCGGGCTGGTGGAGTGGCGGCTTTGGGAAGTGTCTGACCTGTCTGTCATCACCTCCGGTCTGGCCTGGGTGGGTATTTGGAGAGTGTGTTTTTATAGTCACGTTGTGATCTTATCCGACAATCAGATCATGTTCTGTCAGAGGATTCATTTGTCGGAGTCGTTCACGCCACCGGAAATCGCCACGGCACAGGTGCTCATGCTAGTGGCGCTGATTCTGGGGCTCATGGGAAACGCCAGCGTTGTTTACGGCCTCAGGAACGTTTACTTCGGACTGAACACGTTTAAAGCCATCAGACTGGCGTTTTACACCGGTGGGGTTTTGTTCATCCTCACCGCAGCTGCTGCGCTCGTTCCCGTGTGCTGGAATCTCCATTCGGTCGTAAACAATCAGACTATAATATTCCCAGCAGCGTTTCTCATGCCTCCCGCTCCTGTAAACCAGTCTGTTGGACCTGGTATCATCGTGGGGATTTTTGCATCCGTCCTGTTGGTCTGTAGCGGGGTGGTCTTTCTGTCCTACAGGGTCCCGGTCATGCTGGAGCCCAAAGTGAGGCCCTCATGGCCCGGAGAAGGATGCTCGGGAACCCGTGTGAACCCCCAGGGAACTGACAATCCAGCTTTCCAAACACATCCGTCCTGAAATCCAGTTTTTAGGATGGATGTGAGTGTGATGAGTGTGTTCATACTGTAACTTTTACTGTACAAACACTGCCAGACCCAGGAGACCCTCATAATCACATAATACTAATAATGTGCAAACTATTATTTTTCCAGAAAATAAGTAGCAAATTTACATCCTTAAAAGGAAAAACACACAGATAAAGACACATTTTATTATTATCTACATTCAGAAATGATGTAAAATACTGGTAGGCCTAAATAAAATGAAACGTTTACAGACATTAAACACTAAAAACTTATTTTATTTCCCCTCATTCCACAACAAATTCTCAGGAACAGATCAGGAATGAAAAATATAAGTAGGCCTATAATGGCATTCATTATAAACAACATTTCTTATAAACGCCACGAATACAAAGTCACTTTGGAATATAAGTCGCAGCACGTTTCAAATAATAAAAAACGGGACTTATATTCTGGAAAATGGTATCTATTTTCATCTGTTTACATACTTTCTGCATTGAATTTTACTTTTTTTTGCCATTGTTTTTGTGCTTTTATCTCGGGGGTTTTGTATAATGTATTTGAATTGTTTAAAGGGTCTGTCATTGAGATGTGTATTATCAAAAGATACTTTATGGCAGATAATTTTATCTGTTCGTGATGAAATATGTAACTGAATATCATTGGCATAATTATGATGCGTAACTGTGGAAACTAATTCTATGTTTTCTAATGATATTACCAAGCGGAAGCAGCATGTATATTGAAAATAGCAGCGGGCCTAACACAGAGCCTTGTGGCACTCCATAATTTACTGACGTTACTTTGGATAATTTCACTGTTTAAATAAACAAAATGTTAACGTACGATTTAAACCACCTTAATGCCTGTCCCTGAATACCAGTGTAATTCTGTAGTCGATCTAAGAGTATGTCATGATTTATAGTGTTGAACGCAGTGCTAAGATCAAGTAAAACTAGTATTGAGTAAGTCATTTGTAATTTTAACAAGCGCAGTTTCTGTGCTGTGATGGGGCTTGAATCAGGACTGAAATGTTTCATAGATATCATTGTTTTGCAGCACAATTGAGTGGAGACAACTATTTTAAAGTATTTTATACTTAATGGAAGATTTGAAATGGGTCTGTAATTTGCCAATTCATTTGGATCTAGTTGTGGTTTCTTAATGAGAAGCTTAATAACGGTCTTGGGACTTGACCTAGAGATAAAGATGAGTTAATAATATTAAGAAGCTTTTTTGCTACAGGTAGTTTAGTGGGTATTGGATCTAATAAACATATTGTTGCTTTAGATGTAATGATAAGTTTAACTCTTCCTGTTCTATAGCTGTAAAGCTACAATTGTTTTTGAAGGGAGATAAGTGAGTCTGAATCATAAAACGCTGTCAAAGGTTGTATGTTTACAAATGTATTTCTGATGCTTTTGATTTTCTCAGTGAAGCCAAACCCAAATTTATGAGCACAACTGCATTAAACTCCTGTTCGACTATAAAAAATGGTTCATTACTGTAAGAAGAAGATATAAGCTTGGACAGGGACTTATGAGACAGACTGTAATCCTGATGATCAAGTCAATGAAGGAATTAAGGGGATTATTTCCTTTATCTCTCTTTGCTTGATCCTGCAGGAACTTTGTGATTGTAAGGGATGTTTTTGAACAGTAATTGTTAGGTAATAAGCTTCAAGTAGACATAAGCATGTCCACACTGAGAGAACAGGTTTTATTTATATATTTTTCCAGCAGGAAAATAACTTTTACATACTAAAAGTATGTACTTCACCGGTGATGAAAAAGTACAGCAGCCTTATCAGTTTGTGTTTGCATGTAAGCATTAGTGTATAGTTTCACTATCTCAAAATTCATCAATATTTCATAACGTGTATCTAAAAAAAAATGGTAAACAAACTCACTTAGTTGTGCAAGGGATTGTACAAAGAACGAAATTGGAAGCACTAATATTACTTTTGCATACTATTTGAGATGAAAATGCAAATTGGCAAACCAAGACCTTAATTAGCTCATTTTGCTGTGTTTTATTGTAATGTTTTAAGTATATTAAGACTTTATTTAAGTTAGTTTTTATGCACTGTGAACTAACATGAACATTTTTATTAACTAACAAATGCTTTAAGAATATGTTGCTCATTGTTAGTTCATGTTAGTTAATTCAATGATGTTAAATGAGACCTTATTGTGAAGTGTCACCATTATTATTGTTGTTAACACTCTGGTAGATAAAAAACACGAGTCAGGTGACAGTCATGCAGGAAGTGGAGGGAACTTGCGTCATTGAGGCGCTGGCTTCGGTCCATGGCTGGTAGGTGTGGATCTCACATCTCGACCTCTCCGGAGACCCGCTCATGTGAACTAGAGCGGAGGATGGCAGTGGCAGGGCACGTGAAAAGCTCTCCAGACGATCACTACACTAATTGTTAGGCTGGAAGTGCAGTCTGTGCCAAAGCAGTTCTCTCTGAGGTCCACATTGTGCCAAGACCGATGGCAGCAGAACAAAAGGCCTCTCTTATGCACGATCAGAACCAGAAACAAGCACAGTAAACCCAGATTTCTGTTCTGAAATTAAATAGTACAGTAATTTAGATTTGTGTCGCTCAAAAAAGGATGCACTGCACTAGCAATGTCAAAGTCATGGGTTTAATTAATTTCCAGAGATTGCATGCAAGTCACATTGTATAAAAACATCTGATGCAAAGTTTGTCATCAGAAGAGTACGCACGTACCGTACGTGCACCGCCAGATTTTTGTAACTGCGCATACTTGTACACACAGGTCGCACATGCGCATTTCATTTTTTTGCAGTAATTAGTTTATCCACAAGGTGGCAGCCGTGCCCTGGGGGCGTCGATTCACAAGGTAGTCAAAGAAAAACTGCATAAACAGAACAGACTGGAACACATGCAAGCTACAGCGACAATGGAGGCTTACAAAGACGAGAGATTGTGTGAAGAGGTTAGAAAGTACCCTCATTTGTACAACTCTAGCATGAAAGAATACAAAGATGTTTACATGGGTTGTAACTCGTGGTGAGAGGTTGCTCAAAAATGTGCATGCGTCGAACGCCTGTGTACGAGTCAAATGAAGTGTCAAGGCTGTGCGTTCGACTGTGCGCGTACAGTAGCGTATGCGTAAAAAAACGAAGTATACCCAGGGCTTTAATCTGTGCATGTTTCATTTCTTAACTTCTCTCTGGTGACATATGCAGAATTTAGTGTGCTTAAACCCCGCCCCTACTCTTTTGAGAGCCACACCCACATCTCAACCTCTAATCAACAACTGATGCACAGAACAAAGCCACGCTCTAAATTTTTTCTCTTCCATAATCCGTTCCATGTGCACATCACTCGTCCGTGTGTGTCTTGTCATATCCGTAAAATAGAGAGAAGTTGCTCCGCCTACTTTGACGCGTGTCTGGTGTGGGAGTGGCAGGTTAGTCATCACAACAAGCGAGAAAGATTGACATGGCGCTGCTAAATCTCCAACTTCCGGGGAATCACCCGTTTTGAACAAACGCTGAACAGAGGAGAGTCTGCTGATGAAAAGAGAAAGCGACAGAGCTTGTAATAAAACAAGAATCAACATCGGCTTGGCAGCTACAGTAACATCTTCAGCTTTTCATCTTGAGATCCTTTCCATCTTAACTGCTCATATCTCTTAAGCCTAGCAGTGAATGTTTTATGAGCAATAGGATAATCATATTCATCCGCACAGAGCCGAAGCACAACCAAAACAATGTTCTTCCGCAAAATGCACGCAGTTTGGTTTTTTAACCGCTAGAGGGCCAAAAGTTATAGTGTGCCTTTAAAG
>JBCHWC010000144.1:200000-247381 GCA_039654765.1 Mylopharyngodon piceus | reverse complement strand
CTACACACCCCTCCAGCCCTAAAACCTAACCCACACACCCCTCCAGCCCTAAAACCTAACCTTTGTTACCCCAAGCTCTTAACTACCCCTCCTTATTTTAACCCTGCTTAAAATAGCCCCATCATAGAATACCCCTACTCATAATAGCCCGGATCACAATTACCCCAACATGATTGGCTCTATAAATATACAGAACATATTAATAAGGTCATAAATATACTATACATACATTGAATTAATTATAAAAATATAATAAAAAATACTAAAAAAGTTCATTGGAGCGGGTTATACATGCACACACAACGATATCGGTAATTTATTTGGTATAAGAGCCATTTTCTATTTTCTTTATCACTGATACACATCTTTTACGGCTGGGACCATGCACATAGAACACCCTTGCTTTATATAAAATTTTCTTTGACCTCTTTCACCCAATTTTTCTTTTTAAGAAGTGGTGTGTAAGCGTGGGGGATTTTTACCCTGCAAAGGCGAACCCGCCACCTCACCTAACCCTAACCTACACACCCCCCCAGCCCTAAAACCTAACCTTTGTTACCCCAGCTCTTAAACTTACCCCGTTTTATTTTAACCCTGCTTGAAATAGCCCGATCATAAAATACCCCTACACATAAACAGCCCTGATCATAATTACCCCAACATGATTGGCTCTATAAATATACACAAATATTAATAATGCCATAAATATACTATATATACATACAATTGATCATAAATACATTAAAAAACATTCCTTAAATTAGGTTTAAGAGCAATTTTCTACTTTTCCAACATTGATACACACTTTATATGGCTGGGACCATGCACATATAACAACCCCCCCCCCCCCTTTTTTTACATATATAAAAAAAATCTTATTTGACCCTTTTCACCCAATATTTTCTCTTTAGTAAGTGGTGTGCAAGCGTGGGGATTTACATCATCCATTCAGGGTTATTTCATAACAGAGACAAACATTCAGGAGTAAAATGGGGGGGCCGGTGGTGGCACTTTCGAATCCCTTGCTTCATATGTGTGGAACGGCCAGTTGTGCGAAAGGACAGTGCACAACCACCTTCAGTTTCTTCGGAAATCGTTGGTTGGATTTACAGTTCCCCTAACCTAACCCTAACCCTAACCCAAACCCTAACCCTAACCCTAACCCAAACCCTACCCTACAAAGGCGAACCCGCCACCTCACCTAAACCTAACCTACACACCCCCCCAACCCTAAAACCTAACCCACACAACCCCCCCCAGCCCTAAAACCTAACCTTTGTTACCCCAGCTCTTAAACTTACCCCGTTTTATTTTAACCCTGCTTGAAATAGTCCGATCATAAAATACCCCTACACATAAACAGCCCTGATCATAATTACCCCAACATGATTGACTCTATAAATATACAGAAATATTAATAATGCCACAAATATATTATATATACATACAATTGATCATAAATATATTTTTTTTTAAAAAAACATTCCTTAAATTAGGTTTAAGAGCAATTTTCTACTTTTCCAACATTGATACACACGTTATATGGCTGGGACTATGCACATACAACACCCTCGCTTTTTATATTAAAAAATTTTTTTTTATTTGACTCTTTTCACCCTATATTTTTTCTCTGTAGAAAGTGGTGTGTAAGCGTGGGGATTTACATCATCCATTCAGGGTTATTTCACACAGAGACAAACATTCAGGAGTAAGATAAGGGGGCCGGTGATGGCACTTTCGAATCCCTTGCTTCATATGTGTGGAATGGCCAGTTGTGCGAAAGGACAGTGCACAACCACCTTCGGTTTCTTCGGAAATCGTTGGTTGGATTTACAGTTCCCCTAACCCTAACCCTAACCCTAACCTATATTTTTCACACCACTAACATCGATATTTTCGGAGAGTATCGTCTTCTTTTGTGTGGGTGTTGGCCTATTTGATGCACTTTGGGGCTCATATGCGTGGAGCGGCCAGTTGTGCTTTAGGACAGTGCTTAACCGCTTCCGATTTCTTCGGAAATCGGTAGTTGGATTTATCGTATTCCCTATACTTGCCCGTGCCATCGTACTCTGGACCACGTGTATTTGCACTGAAGTGTGTTATTTGGGTGCTTGCTCATGCATTGTGAAGTACATACTTACCGATAAATATCCTGCAGTGTTGGGTTAAATTTTATTACACCATATATTTGTGTAAAATAATTTATGAAGCGCCATACAGTGCTGAATGGGGATTGGTGATGGTGTAGGGGGCTCCGCCCCCACAGCCTATAAAAGCTTTGAGGGGAACTAAATTAATTGTCATTCTGGTTCGCCTGAAGAAGGATAAATACATTTCCGAAACGTCGCGATAGGCCTGAATGACACAGCAAAAATGCGCTAATATGTGCGCTTATATGGGAATGACTCAGCAAATATATGCTAGAGCGTGTAGCCTCCATCATTTTGTGGGTGAATGATGTCGAAGAGCATTATAAAAAATTGAGAAGCGATTTATATATTTTATTTTGTTGTTCACTGCCCCATACAGGGCAAAACAACACAGAATGGCCTCCATCATTGGTGTGTGTGATGTCGAGCAGCCAAATAAAATTTGAAATATGCCCCTTACACTCCACCGAACCCTAAACCTAACCTTATTTTGCACAAATAGCCCTATCGGGAAGAGCCCTGGCTGATATAGCCCTATCGGGAAGAGCCCTGGCTGATCTAGCCCGCTCTATATTTTTCACACCACTAACATCGATATTTTCGGAGAGTATCGTCTTCTTTTGTGTGGGTGTTGGCCTATTTGATGCACTTTGGGGCTCATATGCGTGGAGCGGCCAGTTGTGCTTTAGGACAGTGCTTAACCGCTTCCGATTTCTTCGGAAATCGGTAGTTGGATTTATCGTATTCCCTAACCCTAACCCTAACCCTAACCCAACATGATTGGCTCTATAAATATACAGATATATTAATAATGTCATAAATATACTATACATACATTGAATTAATTATAAAAATACAATAAAAAACACTAAAAAAGTTCATTGGAGAGGGTTATACATGCACACACAACGGTATCGGTAATTAATTTTGGATAAGAGCAATTTTCTACTTTTTTATCATTGATAGACACCTTTTATGGCTGGGACCATGCACATAGAACACCCTTGCTTTATATAAAATTTTATTTGACCCCTTTCACCCAATTTTCTTTTTAAGAAGTGGTGTGTAAACGTGGGGGATTTTTACCCTGCAAAGGCGAACCCGCCACCTCGCCTAAGCCTAACCTACACACCCCCCCAGCCCTAAAACCTAACCTTTGTTACCCCAGCTCTTAAACTTACCCCGTTTTATTTTAACCCTGCTTGAAATAGCCCCATCATAAAATACCCCTACACATAAACAGCCCTGATCATAATTACCCCAACATGATTGGCTCTATAAATATACAGAAATATTAATAATGCCACAAATATACTATTCATACATTGAATTGATCATAAATATATTAAAAAACATTCCTTAAATTATGTTTAAGAGCAATTTTCTACTTTTCCATCATTGATACACACTTTATATGGCTGGGACCATGCACATATAACACCCTCGCTTTATATAAAAAAATTTTATTTGACCCTTTTCACCCAATATTTTCTCTTTAGAAAGTGGTGTGCAAGCGTGGGGATTTACATCATCCATTCAGGGTTATTTCACACAGAGACAAACATTTAGGAGTAAAATAGGGGGGCCGGTGGTGACACTTTCGAATCCCTTGCTTCATATGTGTGGAACGGCCAGTTGTGCGAAAGGACAGTGCACAACCACCTTCGGTTTCTTCGGAAATCGTTGGTTGGATTTACAGTCCCCCTAACCCTAATAGCCCTATCATAAAATACCCCTGCATAAAATAGCCTTGATCACAATTACCCCAACATGATTGGTTTTACAAATATACATAAATATTAATAACGTTATAAATATACTATACACACTCTGTATCAATCATAATATATAAATATAAATAAAAAAATTCATTGGAGCGGGTTACAGAGGATATTATGACCCCGGGTTATATATAAATATATATACACATTACGGTATTTTTTGTTTAAGAGCATTTTTCTATTTTTTATCATTGATACACACTTTTTTTTGGTTGGGGCCAGGTACATGGAACACCCTTCGCTTTATACAAAATTTTATTTGACCCTTTTCACCCATTTTTTCTTTTTAGAAAGTGGTGTGCAAGCATTGGGATTTACATCATCCATCAGGTTTACTTTACACATAGACAAACATCTAGGAGTAAAATGGGGAGGTCAGTGATGGCGCTTTCGGATCCCTAGCTTTATATATGTGGGATGGCCAGTTGTGCGAAAGGACAGTGCACAACCACCTTCGGTTTCTTCGGAAATCGTCGGTTGGATTTACAGTTCCCCCAAGCACTTCTCATCTGATGTTTAGGTAAATGTATTTAAAAACAGCTGTAGGTCTCGCATCATGTTTATAGCTCTTTATTTTTGTTTGTAGTTCTGAACCTCCTTTCTGAACCTCCACAAATGTTGATATCACTGCCATTCAGCGGGTAACTGACCATTTATTGACTGATCTTAGCACATTAGCACATTAGCTATTGTGTGCTGTGTAAGATTTGTACCGAACAGTTGGGAACTGACAGCTGTACTGATACTCAAACTTTTAAACTGCTAGCTATTACACTTACACTGCTGACCATAGTAAACTGTTTCTTTTACTGCTCTCAGTATTGATAATGCAGCATTCTTTGATCAGGGAAATTCTGTTTGTAACAAAGACTTTACTGTTGGTAAAGGAGGGCCCTTTTTGCAAACCATGGTAAGTAATGTTAATTGTTTAGAAAAAAGGATACTGTGGTCTTTTGTGATATTTCTCAGAAAATGCTGATGACCTCATCAATTAAAACCTTGTAAGTTTTAACAGTGAATTGGATGTCAGCATTATCCCTGTGTGGGATACACACCAGTGTAATTGTTTGTGTTGATTATTAAAAAGGTATTGGAATAGCAATCTATGTCTGAGCAGCATTAAAAACTTGTGATTTGACACCAAGAGCTTTTTTAGTTATGATGGCATAAGACAATGCAAATGATTATTCTTTTGTTTTATGTACACTATTTTAGGACAACCAAGCACATGAGCTCAAAGTGAAATGGAGCACCTCACCATGTTCAGTGTTCATTACTCGTAAAGAACAACAAGGAGCACCTGCTGGCACCTTATCAAAAGAGTAAAGGTTTTGAATGAACTGACTTCAGTTGTCTCTGCTTGTAGCCTTCTTCTTGGTTTTGTATATGTACTCAAACTACCTTATCCACATTTGATTCACCTTTAAAGTGATCCAGAAACTGCTCCTGGAGAATGAACAGCAAAAGATCTCCCAGAGTTCAGTAAACTACAAAGCTTGCACTAATGATGTTTGTATAATGTATGAATGTGTGCAGTTGTGTGAAAGAATATGTATAAATTGTATGGATGTTTGTAAGGATGTGTAGTTGTATCATTGAATAACAATTATCATTAATTATTTGAGCATGGAGCTTCTGTAGTGTAATGTGCGTCTAATATCAATTTTTTTGGAAAATGGTATGCTCTTTTCCATTGTTAATGATTAATATTTGAAAATTCAGTAATGGTGTTTAAAGGGAAGACAGTACACAACCTATTAAAAGTACATAGTGTTTAATTCAAGGGTTAGTTCACCTAAAAATGTGATTCACACAAGAAAGTTCTATGACTTTGGAACAACATGAAGGTGAATAAATGGTTACTGAATTCTCATATATAGGTGGAGAGTCACTTAATGTCAGGGTTATATCTGTTTATAGTTTGTTTTTCATCTGTTTGCCTGTTCTGTTGTAGTCTGTGTTTCTTAGTTGTATTCTAGGTTGTTAATTAGTCCTGTCCTTGGAGGACTAATTTGCGTGTTTCATCCATGCGAACTTGAATAATTTGATAACGTTTTATCTATACATAGGGAAAGGAAAGAGAAGAAGGCTTTCGCAGGGGATAGTTTAGTTGACACTTCAGGGCTGCGTTATCATCATGTCTAGATGCAGGTCCTTCATCTCATCTGGATACAGCCTGGATCTGGCAGGCTGCGGCAAACCTCGGGATAAACAGAAAGAGACTAATATTAGCGTAGACACCATTCTTCTTATGATGTAGCTGTTACGTATCTGGCGCCTGCTGGTTCCTGCTTCTCCCCACCAGAGGTCGCCGGTTCACCATTTCATTGCACACACAGTTAAACATTACTCTGGACTACATTTCCCACAAGCCCTCACCTAGAAACCAATCATGCACTTACACCTGTTTCCCATCAGTGACCCTTTATAAGCTGCACTCACACACACACTCATTGCTTAGTATTGTTTAGCCTTTGTTTGACCTTGTCTCCGTGTTCCTTGCCTTGTCTTGTCTAGTCTAGTCTGTGTTTTTGACCCTGGACTGTTTCCTTGTTGATGATCGTTTGCTGCCTGCCTTGACCTTTGCCTGTGATTTGGACTACTCTTTTGCCTTGCCTTCCTGTTTCTGTTTGCTGGTATTTGACCTATTGCCTGTACGACTACGCTCTTTTAAATAAAGCCTGCACGTGGATCTCCCACTCCTTTGTCCCACTCCATCCATTACAGTAACGAGTACATCAGGTGTTATGGGAAGTGTTCCTGGTTCCGGCTGACCTAATCTATGCAGCCTAAAAATTTACATGAATTGAATTATAGAAGTAGATAATGGTTTATGTGTTTGCAAGTTTAAACAGATGTGTTTTTAGTCTAGATTTAAACTGACAGAGTGTGTCTGCTTCCCGAACAGTGATAGGAAGACTGTTCCAAAGTTTAGGTGCTAAATAGAAAAAGGATCTACCACCTGTGGTTGATTTTGATATTCTAGGTATTATCAACCAGACATGTTCACGAGTCCCTGCGGTCAAGTCCAAGTCAAGTCTCAAGTCTTTGAGGACCAAGTCAAGTCCAAGTCAAGTCTCAAGTCTTTCAGGTCCAAGTCAAGTCTCAAGTCAAGTCTTTGTTCTATTTTTATCAATATATTTTTTTCAGCTAGTTGTTATTGTAATTAACAGTGTATTTAAATATCAAAACATTACTTTTACTTTAAAAATGTCTAATAAAGCACACAAAATACTACTTAAATCATTTCTATTACTTTCTAATTTATACAAAATTATACCATTTAGAACCATTGCAAGGAAAAAAGTTCTGTGTATTTTGAGCTATATGAGTTGCCGTAGTTTGCTGTAGATCTCAAGCAATAGAGAACGTAATCGGGAACGTCACGCCAAAAGACTTGTATTTTTCACAAGTCTCTGTCTTCAAGTCCAAGTCAAGTCTCGGGTTAATAGTTCACGAGTCCAAGTCAAGTCACAAGTTGTTTATTTTTGCGACTGAAGTGCGACTTGAGTCCAAGTCGCAGACTCGAGTTTCCATCTCTATTATCAACTGGCCTGAATTCTGAGATCGCAATAGACGTAAAGGAGTATAATGCATTAAGAGCTCGCTCAGGTACTGGGGAGCCTAAACCATTTAGTGCTTTGTGGGTAAGTAGCAAGATTTTAAAATCTTATACAATGTTTAATAGGGAGCCAATGCAGTGTTGACAGAACCGGGCTAATATATGGTCATACTTCCTGGTTCTAGTAAGAACTCTAGCTGCTGCGTTTTGAACCAGCTGTAGTTTGTTTAACAGGCGAGCGGAACAACCACCCAGTAAAGCGTTACGGTAATCTAGCCTTGAGGTCATGAACGCATGAACTAACTGTTCCGCATTTGTCATTGAGAGCATATGTCATGGTTTAGAAATATTTTTAAGATGGAAGAATGTTTTACAGATGCTAGAAACATGGCTTTCAAATGAAAGATTGGTATCAAAGAGCACACCCAGGTTCCTAACTGACGACGAAGGCTTAAGTGTTAGACAGTATTCTAGGTTATTACGTGAAGAAGTTTTTGGTCCAAAAAGTAGAATCTCTGTTTTTTCTGAATTTAGTAGTAAGACATTACTGGTCACCCAATTTTTTTATATCAGCTATGCATTCCATTAATTTTGTGAATTGGTAAGTTTCGTCAGGGCTCGAAGAAATATAGAGCTGAGTATCATCAGCGTAACCTCACAGATACCATTTCTTTCCAAGAAGGAACGTAGTTGCGATGATACTGCCTTTTCTAGTATTTTTGACAGAGAAGGTAGATTTGAGATCGGCCTGTAATTGACTAATTCTCTAGGATCAAGTTGTGTTTTTTTTAATAAGAGGTTTAATAATAGCCAGCTTAAAAGTTTTCAGTACGTATCCTAGTGATAAAGACGAATTAACAATATTAAGAAGAGGATCTATGATCTCTGGAAGCATCTCTTTCAATAGCTTAGTCGGTATAGGGTCTAACATACATGTTGTTGATTTTGATGATTTAACAAGTTTAGACAATTCTTCCTGTCCTAAAGCAACGAATGAATGGAATTTTTCCTCAGGGACACTACAATGCACTGTCTGACACGATACTGTAGTAGACGGTTGCATGGTTATAATTTTCTCTCTAATATTATCAATCTTGCAAGTAAAGAAGTTCATAAAGTCATTACTGCTGTACTGTTTGGAAACATCAGAAGTTGAAGCTCTATTTCTTGTTAATTTAGCCACTGTATCAAATAAATACCTAGGGTTGTGTTTATTTTCTTCTAAAAGATTTGAGAAATAAGCAGATCTAGCAGTTTTTAAGGCCTTTCTGTACTCAATCATTCTCTCTCTCCACGAAATGCGAAAAACTTCTAGTTTTGTTTTCTTCCAGCAGCGCTCCATTTTTCTGGCAGCTCTCTTAAGAGCCCGAGTGTGCTCGTTGTACCATGGCGTTGGATTAGTTTCCTTAATCTTCAAAGTGCAAAGGAGCAACTGAGTCTAATGTGCTGGAAAAGACATAGTCAATAGTTTCTGTTGCAACATCGAGGACTTCTAAGCTGTTTGGTATGCTAAGGCGATGAAACTGATCAGGAAGATTATTTATAAAGCGATCTTTAGTGGTAGAAGTGATGGTTCTACCATATGTATGGCAGGGTGGCGGTTTTGCAGCCTTGGCTAAATGTAGTATACACGAGACTAAATAATGATCTGAGATGTCGTCACTCTGCTGCAGAATTTCAACGGCATCAATATCGATTCCATGTGACAATATTAGATCTCAAGTATGATTACGACAATGAGTGGGTCCTGACACGTGTTGTCTAACTCCAATAGAGTTTAGAATGTCTGTAAATGCCAATCCCAATGCGTCTTTATCATTATCTACATGGATATTAAAATCACCAACAACAAGGACTTTATCCGCAGCTAGTAACTAACAAATTCTTTGATAAAGTCTGTATGGTGTCCTGGTGGCCTGTATACAGAAGCCAGCACAAATGTCAACTTACATAACATTACATAAAGCACCATCACTTCGAAGGAATTATATTTGAAAGACTTTTGAGTAATACTGAAGATATTACTATAAATTACAGCAACACCTCCCCCTTTACCTTTCTGACGAGGATTGTGTCGATGATCGTAACTTTGAGGGCTAGACTCATTTAAAGTAATGTAATCGTCTGGTTTTAGCCAGGTTTCTGTCAAACACAGCAAATCTAGATTATTGTCTGTGATAATATCATTTACAATAAGTGCTTTTGAAGAAAGGGATCTAATATTCAGCAACCCAAGCTTTATCATTTGTTTATCAGTATTATTTCTGTTTTTTATTTGTTGAACATCAATTAAATTTTTACCCTTAAATGGGTTTGGAAGTTTTTTGTATTTACTAATTCGGGGTACAGACACAGTCTCTGTGTGATAATATCTAGGTGTAAGAGTTTCTATGTGTTGGGAATTATTTGACTTCTGTGACGTGAGGCAGCTAGCAGACGGTCGGTTTAGCCAGTATGTCTGCTTCCTGACCTGGGCCCCAGTTTGTCATGTTTCAGCTCTAAGACTATGTGCCATATTACTAGAGAGAAGAGCAGCACCATCCCAGGAGGGATGAATACCATCTCTTTTCAACAGGTCAGGTCTGCCCCAAAAACTTTTCCAATTGTCTACTGTTACTGTTTCTGACATTGTACTTGCGAGTTCACACACCTCTTTAATGTTAATTTTAGTGATCTCCGACTGGCGAATCAAACATCATTTGTGCTGACGTGAATAATAATTTTAGAGAATTTACGATTAGCATTAGCCAGCACTTTTAAATTTGCTTTGATGTCAGGTGCTCTGGCTCCCGGCAAACATGTGACTATGGTGGCTGGTGTCTCTATTTTCACGTTCCGTGTAATAGACTTGCCAATTAATAGGGCACTTTCAACAGGATTCTCAGTGGGTGCGTCACTGAGTGGGGAGAACCTGTTTGATGTTCTAATCGGAACGGAAGAGTGGTGTTTTCCGTGGCTAGGCCGCCTCACGGTGACCCAATTGCCCTGCTGCACGGGCTCTACAGCCGGAACCGAACAATGTACAGAGTTCACTAAGCTAGTCGCATCCAAAACAGTATCTAAAGCCCTTGCATTCTTGCTATCCTCAATTAAAGTTTGGATGCGTGTCTCTAATTCTGAGATTCTCTCTGTCAGCCTGACTATCTCCCTGCATTTATCACATGTGTAAATCTCACCGCTGACCAAGAGAGCTATACTATGCATGTGACAGGCAGTGCAAGTAACAACAAAAGGAGAGGATGACATGACTCACTGTGTTTGTAGACTGATCCGACTTACCACAGTTGTTTGATGGACTCGAGTCGTAGAAAAAGCAGCGCGCGAGAGAAAAGGACGGTACGTGGCCCGGATGACAAGCTAACAAGCTAGCGAAATGCTAACGCGCTGTGATAGCGATTTGGATTAAAAGATTAAACGCTAGCGACGTCAGATTAATGTGATAGGCAATATCAGATATATGGTGATCAAACAACTGAACAAAATAGTTCAGTTTGTCATTAGCCACAAGGTGGAGCCAGATTGCTACAAACAAAAAAGGGTCATTTGGCAGCAATTACATATGGAAGCTGATATATATATATATATATATATATCAGAAATAAGACTTTGTAGATAGCCTGTTTGTTTAACATGAAAAGAAAAATATTAAGTAAAATATAAAAATTTCACCATGCACACTCACACAGTTCACAGTTATGCCTGACACATGCCACTAGCAAAATGCTGGTATGTTTTCACAGCAGTGGGTAATTTTTACTTTACACCTGCCTCTGATTGACCTTTTACATGAAATGCTGTGGTCTAAAATGAAAATTGGAAAAAGTAACACACAAAAACAATTATTGTTTTGGGCAAAAATACTGTAATTAATAAATTGTAAAGTTTTATAACATTTAAAATGTAACAACTTTACCTGATGTGAGATTTGTGCTGTGATCAGTTCAACAGAAGTTCTGTTTTCCTTATCATTTGTATTTCATGTTCCTGACCCACGATCACAGTCATACTGCTTTACTTGCTACATTCGAAACACACATTAACGGACTTTAGCTCATTTCTAGTTCCTTGTCACAGACAAGTGCATGTCAGACTGAGAGTGCAGGTAGAGAAGGTTCTACGTTTTATGCCATATGTATACTGCATTTTTTTGCTTTTATTCACATATACCATCTGTTGTTCATGTCCTGTAATCCGGGCTTATTTACAGGAATTTCAGTGAACCCGGTGTAAACTGTGCAAATGACAAATAAACAAAAACAACAGTGTATGTTGCTTTGGATATAAAATGTCTGCGAAATAAATGTTATAGTGAACGAGGTCACAGCACAGATGTCTGTAATGCAGTACTTGTCTGATGTCAGGTTTTTTTCTGCTAAGGAATACAGAACTTGTCAAAATCTTATGCTTGTCATTACATGATTGTTAAACCACACATAGCTCAGAAAAGAACCAAAAATTATATTTCATTTGTTTCCCCCTGCTTAACTAGGTTTATGAATAAAAGTATACATTTACTGATATTTTTAGATTGTTTATTAACGCAAACAAAAATGATGGAACACAAATAAATGACTGTGGGTTAGCATTAGATTGGTGTCATAATCCTGATAACCCTGCTTATCACATCTCACCATACACTTTTGGTGGTAGTGGGGGGCGGTTACAAAAGATTGTACATATAAAGCAAAGTTAAAAGTTAGAGGAATAAATGTCCACAGGTGTGTGTGTGTGTGTGTTTGTGGGAGTCTTCTCGCTCTACCATTGTAAGACTCATTTTGTTCAGCTCTGATTCACAAACAGCTGTATGAGCATCAGAAAGTCTTCATTTGCTGACCTCAGCCTAACCCTTCACTGGTACGATCCTTTGACTTTACTAATTCCTCATGCTCATTATAAAGCAACATCATGTTAAATTGATGCAAATGTATTACAAAACTGAATCTTCAGTCTAGAGCAACCTGTGTTTCAGCATTTACAAGGACCCTGGTGTGTCCATGTGTGCAGATTTACTCTTCTGTTGCTCAAGAATCTTTGGTCTCTACAAGAATAACAACTATAGCAATATAGCTGCAAGCAGCAATTAAGGGGCCAAGCACGACAGCGGGAGTTACAAGTCAATTTAATAGGATATAGCATTATTTAATGTAACAATTGTAAAAATGACTGAGACAGCAAGGATTCAGACTGAAATAACAGTAAGACAGATTTCACTGATTTCTTCAGATTTCACAACAAGAATAGAGTGAGAACACAAAGCCAGTCCTGCCGAAATAATGCATTTCATCACAAAGAATTAAGTAGCAAAGCCGCATGGTTGAATAGTTAAACGCAAAAGAAAAGTCAGAATTTGAACTGTTTTGTGGTATAGAGTTTAAGTGACAGACCCCAAATGTGCTCTAGGGACGTAACAGACTCCCACGACACGAGAAAAATACTAAGAAAACGAACAAACACTGCAGGTGCTTGGCCCCTAACATAAAACATACATACAATAACTTACTCAACAAGAACACAACAGTCTCTTTAAAGAGCATATTGATTGAAATGGCAACACAATCTATCAACTTCACTAAATCTTTTGTAATAAAAACAAATCTGAACAGCAAGCAAACACAAATGTATTACCAGAAAACTGCCTGCAGCACATGCGAGTCCTGCACCTTCAAACAGCTCAGGCTTCTAATCACTCTCTCACCAGTACTCGGTAGTGCTCACTCGCTCGCTCTTTCTAACAGTCGTTCTCTAATCTGCTGTAGACTCTGTCATGCTGTATCAATGTTCTGTCCCAGTCTCATGCTGAGGAGAAATGTGTCCCCTCAATGGATAAGTGCAGAGAAGAAAAAAACACAACATGATTTTTATGTAGCTTTGGATAAAGGATGAGGGACTTAACATACTGTATAACAGCACTGATTGTTTTTAAGGATCTCTAAAGGTGATTAAAATGATTTTGCATGTTTTTTCTTGTGTGTTGGCGAGCATCACTGTCTCTTCAGTCTTTTGCTTTGTCATTTCTTCAGTCATTTTAGGCATATGTCTTTCTGTCCTACTCTCAAAAAATCAATAAATATAAGTAAAGTTTCTCAAGTAGATATTACGGTAGAGATGAAAACATATCTTAACAATAAAAAGGTAAAAGACATCAGGGTTTATTATAAATATGATTGTCCTTCCAGTTGTGCTTGATTGTACAGTACAATGACCAGAGTGCTTATGAACCCAAATTGTTAAGAATGAATCTTTGAGTATGTATATTTAGGAGAATATGGCTCTGTGTGTGTGTCCTACTCCTGACTGAGGGAGGTATTCATCGTAAGGTTACGGTGTAGATTTGGATTCTGACTGTGTCGGTTGCGGCTCCGAACAGAGGAGAATGTAGTGTCACACCCTGGAACTTTGCACTTGTGAAGGAGGCGAAGGTGCACCGTTTTGTAATGAGCCCTGAATGTGCCTTTGTTGCTGTAAACTTTCTGACAGAGATGGCAAGTGATGGGTGATAAGCTGTGGGACTGCTGGCTGAGGCAAGGTGGAGACACGGCCCCTCCGACACTCAGCCCATCGCAGCTCTCGTCGCTGTCCTCTAGAGGGAGCCCTTCCTCACTACCCATATCTGAGTCCCAGGATGAGTGGGCGCTTCCTCTGGTGCTCAGGTCCAATACAGCTTCATGCTCTGCAGCACCCTCTACTGGCTCAGTTGCTCTCTCCAGTGATTTACTCATGGGGAAGACGAGGCCTGTACGGTGACTCCCTTTGAGGATGACAGACATCTGACTGAGGGGCTCTTTGTGAGGGAGATCTGGATGCTCTCTGCGGAGAGAAGATGTTCCTGAATGATCTTTGGTCAACAGCCTGTGGTGCAGATTCAGGTTTGCACTGTGTCTAGAGAATTAAAAGCAAAAACGTTTGAAGAGAAAACCAACATGCATTTGTTTCTAATTTTTTTCATGTATAAAATCAGTCTTCAACTCTTAGCAGGCCCGGCTCTACAGGCCCACCCTGGCCCCATGCCAAATAATGACCAATTGCCAAATTGGTGCAATGTTCAATTCAGCTCCAGATTTTGAAGGAGATCATGCTTTTCGGCCGCTTGGTATAAAAAATCCACTTGTTATTTAGAAACTAGTAAGCAGTATTGAACGTGACCGCTGTGGTCTTCATAAACATTCAAATGATTTTAAACCATTTAAACGTAAGAAGACGTAAAAGAACCTCTATGGCGCGTTGACTGAGACACAGCTCTGTTTTCTGTGCTCTTACACAAAGTGCGCTCACAGAGAGCTGCGTCTCAGTCAACGCGCCATTACCGAACTGAATTCTCTGTTGTGTCTTATCGCACGTAAATGAATGTTAATGAACGTAAACAGCTGGAAGAAAATCTGATGTGTGTCAGATCTGTGCCTTTGGTCTTAAAGTGACAGTAGCTTAATATACATGCTGCTGTCTTGTGTTATTAACGTTAATTAAAGAACAAAAGAAAATAATTATAAAAAAAACCCTCCTTAAATCTGCTCTTGATTGAATAACTTCTTTAGCATTAATAGGATTAATATATATTTGATTTATACATTATAGTATTTCGTACCTGAATACTGTTAGACCTACCTGAAATCTGTTTATTTCATTTGTATCTTTGTTCTATTGTATTTATTTGTGCTATTGCATGTAATTTGTTCATTTGTTCTTAGTTTATTACTGACTGTTTACTTGTCTATTAACATTATTCATTAAAATACAATGTTTTTTGGCAGGGCAAGTAACCAGTAACTTCCTTAGTGTTGAGCCCTGTGTGTTTATATATAGAGACCCTTTTAAGACCTGCCCCTTTTCTTGTAAAATAAAGTTATAAAATTTGTTGCGGGGAAAAAAATAAAATAATGTATAAACTCCAGCCCACCAGGAATATCACCTTTCTCAAAGTTGGAGCTGGACCTGACTCTTAGTCCTAATGCATCAACACAAAATAACTGCCTGCCTGGTGTAATATATTACACACACATTCATTTCTCTCAAGCCTAACCATCTTACCGGTCTCTGCTGCGACGGGAAGGAAAAGCAGCATTGCAGCCATCCACAGTGCACATGTGCATCTCCTTTAAGTGCACGTTTCGATAATGCATTTTGACACTGTAAGGGTTTTTAAATGTCTTGCTGCAGATCTCACACGGGTGCGACTGCTCTTCTTTATCATCTGGACATATGGTCTCTGGGTCACTGCAGCCGTCTGCACAGTTTTCACTACTGTGTGTGAAATGGGCCGGTCGGTGGCTGCAGGGCTGGTCTGGCCGTGAACTGCATGTTGGTTCTTCACATTTTGAGGACTCCCTTTCTTTCTCATCATTCTGTTTAGTGTGAAAGAGAGAAGGAGAAGACGGTGAGATGATACGACTGTCCTCCTGAGTCAGTTTGTCCCATTCTGTGTCCTGTGAGTTGGGGGTGGATCGGAGAAGAACATCACAGTCCACAGGTTCACGCCCCATGCTGCTGATGTCACACTTTTCTGTGTCTGTACAGGGGCTGAGGGGAGGAGTCTCCTCCTCGGACATGCCCTCTGCTGCCAACTCATCCTTCTCAATTTTGATGGGCATGCTGGACTTCCGAGACTTCTTCTTGGGCACCGGCTCCGTGTCGGTCTGCATGTGATTGGTGCTGACGGGCACAGAGGAGGACAGGAGCGGCAGGGAGGGCAGGCTGCCCGGCGTATGAGCCAGCTCGGCTGGGGTCACCAGGCTTCGGTAAAAGGGAAGCACGGGCTGCACAGTCTTTAGATTGGGAAAGAGGATTCCACTCTGGCTCATGCCGGATAAAGAGCCGTGTAGTTTGGGCTCAGAGTTGCGGATGATGAAACTTGAGACAGTCCTGCTCTCTGCGATGGAGGCGAACTCTCTCTTCTCACCCTCGGGCTCGTCCTCCTGCCTTGGGCTCAGACCGCCCCGCAGGTCCTTGTCACGATTATTGCGGTTCATTGGCATGTGCAGCCGTGGGTTCGGATTCGCACTGTGCCTGTTTCGACTGCGTAAAGAGCTGAACACCATGTTGCAGCCCTCAATGGTGCACTTGTGTTTGATCTTCAGATGAACGGCATTATAGTGTATCTTCAGCGTGCCCTTATCATAGAAGGTCTTCTCACAGGCACTGCAGAACACACGGCCCTTCTTCAAGGATCCGCTCTTCTCTGCACACCGCATCTTGTTCTCAGGTGACATGTGTGTGATTTCAGAAGTGATGGAGGACGTACAAGGCGTGGAAGGAGAAGAGTTTCCACTCACATTAAACTCTTCCGACTCCATCTTTGGAGACTGTGTGTCCAGCAGCACCTCTGCTCTCACAGGGCCGGTGTCGAACGGAGCAGTGCTGTCAAGACTTAGTTCTGATGTCTCATGTCTCGTTTGTGCCTCCTGGTGGCTAGACTCTGTACTGGAGCTCAGCAATGGTGGAACAGAATTCAGCAGTTGCAGTGGCAGCATGAGGGCCATACTGTTCACTAGCGTCTCAAAATGGTGTCCGTTACTACAACTGGGTGCTTCTGCTTTAGCAGGCGGCCGCACAGAGCGCTGTGTACTGCTTTCGATGAAGCTGCGGATGTCAGAATTGGTCCTAGGGGTCGGAACAACAACAGCCTGTCCCTCCTTATCCTGCAGGGCCATGAGCTCCACGATGGACTTGGTCTCTCCAAAGCGCAGGAATTGCTGCAACGTTACGATCTCCTCTTCAAAGGTCATTATGGCCCAGCGGTCCAAAACCTTACCAGCCACATCCTAGACACACAAGGAATATCATTTGCATTATGAATTCTAAACTAACAAATGTCCTGTACTGGGACCCTAAAATACTCCATAACTTCTGACAGATTGACAGAGTTACTAAATAACAAGTCGTCCATACATCTAATGCATGTGGACTTGAGAGGTCTAATTACTGCAGCAGAGTGATACATTCTGGAGCGTAATTTTTCTTCATTTAGATGATGCGGGTTTCCCTGTCGAAGTAGGAGGGGAGGGGAAAGATCAGAGGGGAGTCGGGCAAGTCTTTCAGTCCGCCTGTAATTACTCTTGAGTGCCAGCAGGCTTTGAAAGTCATGCAGCAGCTTCATGTTGTAACCAGAATAAATATTTTATCATACAGCATTCATCTGGAGGTCTGAAGAGGCTTTAACTTTACATTCTCCACTAGAGGAACTAGCATGAATTTAATTCAGCCACCTGAATACTTGATAAGCAAATAGAATGAAGAAATCTCAGTGGCTCACCACTGGATTTTTGAGGAAAAGTGTGACAAAACTGTAATTATACCTCTCAAATTGAAGTATGTTTTCAAGTGTGAGTCGAGTGAAAGGAGCAGATTGCCAGCAGCTCACCTGCAGGACATAACCACGGATGTAGTCCTGGAGAGTCCAGTCCAGTGCATTTAGGATCTGAATAACCTCCTCCTGCTTAAGGACGCTGAAGAGTCGGTCCAGCAGGATCTTGAGACGCACTGGAATTGCCTGCGTCCCATAAAGCATCAGACTACAGATATCAAACACCACATTGGAGTGAACAATCTCCACCTGGCTTCCTTGGTACATGTGATGAATCTTCAGCTTACTGAGAGCTGCAATTCAGCAAAACAGACACCAGTTTACATCCCACGTGCAGAAATCAGCAAAGCATCTCTACGTGTTTCATGGCAGCACTTCTGTCATTCACTTCTGAATGTGTGTATCTGGAAAGGTTTTTTTTGTTTGTTTTTTTGTTTTGGTTTTTGAAGGTGTGGCTTTCAGTGAGCATTTGTACAAATTTTAAAAGATGTTTATCATAAACATGTTGCATATGTATTTAATAAAACTGTGTTTGTATATATTTGCCTTATGTGCATGGCTGAGAAATTACAGACAAATGTAAATGATTATCATCTACAAACAAAAACAATTACAACAAAAAAATATCCTGGGATTCTAAACTGGAAAAAGCAATATTAAGGTCTAAATTAATTTATAATGAACAGATTTCTTTCTTTCTTTCTTTCTTTCTTGTTTATTAAAGGAATATTTAAGGTTCAACAAGTTAAGCTCAAACATCAGCATTTGTAGAATAATATTGATGACCAACACAATATATTCTTTGAGGATTTAAAACTAGAAATGTGAAGCTTATAATTTTATAAAATCACTTCAGTTAAAAGTTGTGTATTATTTGAGCTGTACAGTTGCTAATTTCATTTGTAAAATCATTTTTATGGTTGTTGTAGGTATCACATTTTTATGGAAACCAATTTGTAAACTTGTATATAAATTTACCAAGAAAAGGTTAGGAAGCATTTTTTTCCTCAATAAAAATCATTTTGACACGCACATTGTTTACATCTTGTCGCTATACTTTTGAAAAAGTATTTTAGCTTTTATAAATTGGCCCCATTCATTTCTTTTTTAAGTGTCTCACTGTAACAGAAAAATATTTTTTTAAGACAATTTTTAAGACGTGTTGAAATTATTTTAAGGTAATAAACATTTTTAGTTGATTGAGCTTAACTTGTATTGAACATGGAATATTCCTTTAAAGTGCTGTGGAAGGTAAAAGAGGCAGAAGGACAGAGAGAGATGACAGTGAAGAGTCTTAAAACCTGGTTTAAAGATGCGTGAAAAACATCTGTGTGAAATGTAATATTCTATAGCATGTGAAACTCACCATGGGCGACCCAGCCGTGCCTACAGTGTTCACAGAGTCGCCGCCTCAGTTTACCAGGTTTGAAACTGTCACAGTTGCAGTTCACCACCGTGCAGCAAATAGCCTGTCCAAACACACACAATAATGATGGTGTCACTGAGCTTAAATATATTCCACATATTAATTAATCACAAACACACCGTTATGTTCTGTTTCATACTTTAACTTGTTAATGTTCACTTAAATCTGCATACATATATATATATATATATATATATATATATATATATATATATTGTAATAAAAGTATGTTTGTATATATGTGTCTGTGTGTGTCTGTGTATACATACATGTGTGTATCTTTCTACATATATGCGTGTATCTCTATATATATTAGGATGCTCTTTGGAATATTCTCAAGCTGGAGAACATGATCATTAGGTTTTGTTTACGTACAGTAGCTCCAGTCCTGCTGTCATTAAACCAAAAGAGAGACACGTGTTATTGAGACATTCTCAAATTCATGTCCATTTTTAATTCAACATTTATTCAGGCCTCTAGGCACAAACACATACAGTGAGGTTGATAGAGATGTATAATTTCATATTAATTATGGACTTTTTTAGCACAAATCCTGTATAGAGATAACAGAGGGCAACAGCCACAATAATCACATCAGTTATTTTTCCTCAAACCTTAAATAAACACACCGGCACTTACACACACACAAAAAAGAGAGAGCGATGTTTGAAAATGCACATACATATATACATCACAAGAGTCAATGGAAAGAACAAGATACCTTTCAAAATAAAAATACTTAATGCATTATGTTATGCCAAACAGTGTTGAGTGTTCAATTTCTGAATGAATATTAAATGTTTACTTATGCTAGTTTATATGCTGTTCATTTTCCATAGCTCTATCATTATTGTGTTCATAAAATTCCTCTTAATGAAATACATGTGAGAATTTTTTGTAAAAGTTTGTATTATATGGCATTCTGTACAAACATGCTAACAGTTAAATAATCCAGCTTTATGGCTGACTGCATTATAAAATACACTACAGCAGTGATACAGCATATTATTTTGAATCTGAATGATCAAAAAATAATTACATTTCTTAAAAATCATGACAACTGTAAAATGCATGAATGTACTCTGTAAAATAATTTATTTAAAAGCAATAAATACAATGTAAAATGTGTAAACTTCGACCCAAAGGTCACAATTAAAATACTGACTGATATGTTTTAATCCAGAATGTCACATAATATCAGACAAATATTATTTTGAGAAGCTGTACAAGTTAGTAGTTCTCCTAGGACCACAAAAGTGTAGAATATCGATGTGCAGGTATATGAAGAGAGAAAAGCGTGTGGTGAAAATGAGCGCAGCGGTGGAGGAATCTCTAACGGAAAGAGTTTCACTGTCAGATCTCACAACACAGGCCTGTAGCAGCGAACAACAATGACAGATCAACATGAGCTTAATGAACACACACATACACACACACACACACACAAAGCTTTCACGCCCCAAGGCCATTAACTGTGTTTGCCCGCCCAGTAACGGGGTCTTAGTCCCACTTTGGGACACTAACTCGTCACCATTAGCACAAAGACAGAGAGAGAGAGAGAGAGAGAGCAGCGAGAGGATCTCTTAAAACTGCCAGAAAGTGGAATTGAGAAAAAAAGAACTTGACTCCTGTTGTTCCGTTAAAAAAAATCTTTCGGTAAGTCTCTACAATGAATGTGTCTTTAACATTGGTCTTCAGATTAAACAAGCGTTCCTCACACAAACATTCATCCAGCATTATGTCTGTGGCAGAGAATTACTCCTGTCTTGAATTACATTCCAGCGGACGACCAAAAAACACTCACACACTTGTGAAGACATATCACACCCATCTGAACAGCACAATAAAGTTTCTCCTGAAAGATCTAGCTAGCAAATTGATCTATTAATGGAAAAAAAAAAACCTCTTTATATATTGATTCATATGTAAATGCAAAGTTTAGCTAATTTTTGTCCCAGACACCAATAAATGACCAACACAGATAAAAGTTGCCAATTCAGTGAAAGCACCACACAGAAAAAAAGCATATTTTTCTCACTGTAACATTGTCTGCATATAACTCACAATCCACTTTTGTTCTTATTTAAATTCTCTAAGAAAGACTTGAACCCAAACTAAACTTCTTACCTCAGACATTTTGATCAGACTGAAGTTTCCAGTGTTTCTGAGCAGTTTGCCATTCCAGCAGCTCCTGTCTGTACAAGTTCTACGTTCTACTGCGAGAGATCCATCACTCACAGTTCAGTCACACTCACCCACACAACACACACTTTCTCCTGCAATCGACAAACGCGCCGCTCGTCCACAGGCCCGTGTGAGTGTGTGAGCGGCTCTAAAGCGTCCAGGATGAGTGTGTGCAAGAACTGGGCGCTGGGGAGTGGAATGAGACCCTCCTACCCGCCGTACTCTCTGCCTCTCACCTTAGGAGATCTCTCTCTCTCTCTCTCACACACACACACACACACACACACACCTCCCCCACTGGGTGGCGGGCCAGTCCCCTCACAGCTGGCTGGAAGAGGGCATGACACGCGTCTCTCACAGAGATTTGATCAAAAGGAATCACAAAGGCTGGAGGCTCCTAATGCAGTCAGGAGAGACTCTCTACCTCTGCTCTCTCTCTCTCCAGCAGTTTGAGTAATGCATTAAATCAATGCAGCCCAGCACAAGACACACTCAAGCACTGGATACTGGATGTGTGTGTGTGTGTGTGTGTGTGTGTGTGTGTGTGCGCGCTTTAACAGCCTCTGATCAATCCCAGCAAGTTATGCCTTTTGCTCGCCAGAATTGTATGTTTCAACAGATTCTTCAACAGATTCTTCTTTGCAGCGATTCAGTTGTCATATGTCTTCTTTAAATACAGAAATAAAACACAAACTTTTCATTTCCAAACTACCTGAAAATTGCATGTTGTCTAGAAAATCGGTTGGTCATTGATACTCATGGTTAGAAGGACATGAAGGATTTTCACTGAACGCTGAATGCGCTTGAATTCAAAAAACATTTCATTAAATGCACATTTCTGGTAATTGTGTCTCGCAACGTATGACAATCAGTCCATGAAGTTTATATCTATTGAGCTGATATTACATTCGGTGCAGTCACTTGACATTTTAATACACCAATTACACAGCAGGTAAAAACATGCAGCGTTTAATCCATTACAGAGCAGGTTTTAACAGGTTTTTGCTTCTTAAATGCTCAGAGACAGATGACTGAGTGGGCATCTCCTCTCCTTAACTACAAATTTACAACAAGCAAAATGGCAGGAACTATTACTGTGTAGCTAATATAGCCTGAAATATTCAGTTAAATCTGTATTACTTACAGGAGATCAAAGCTTTATTTGTAAGAGGCAAATTTTATGAAGTCACACATGGGAAGCCCTCAGTCGTGCAGCGAGACCCAGAGGATGCTTATCAAATCAACATGCAGAAATTGGCTGGATTGCAGTGCTGCTGTTTGTAAGATAGCTTTTTTAAAGACAGAATTCGTTTTGCTGATCTTCTCCCTCAGGCTGCGGTCTGGAGTCGAGCACCGGCTCATACTGGCAGATTCCCTCCTGCTAACAGTGACTCCATTTCACATGCAAACACAAATCGCTTCATCTACAACATACAAGAATGTTTTTACACAGCAACAGTAAAAACGTCATTGAATTAAAGCTTGGTATTGAACCGCAAGCATTTGGTCATTTGGTCTCGTGTGTAAACAACGGGCACTGTGAATTTGATGAGCTTGATGTGATTGTACAGTACTCTTAGATACTACATAACGTGCTGTACATTTTTTGGTAAATATATCAAAGTATTTTATTGATCCCCAAGAAAAATTGAGGTACCGTTAAAGCACATGGGCTGTTTATCTAAAGATATTTGCTCAAATCAACTTAAATTACATTCAGCTTCACTGTAAAAAAGAATTGTTGTTTAACTTAAAAAAGTAAGGTTGCCTTTAAATTTTGAGTTCATTGAAATTAAAAATTTGAGTTAATACAATGAAGCCGATTGGTGTAATCAACAGGAACTCAAAATATTATGTTATCTAAACTACATTAATTATAAGTTGATTTGACAAAAGAAAAAATGTTGTGATGACAAATCATGAAAATAATTTTTTACAGTGTTCTACAAACAAATTTAGAATAAGGCTGTGCTGATCAGAAACATTGTGATATGACTATCAACTACAATTTCAGAAACAATAAAAAGATTTTGTTTTGGGGATCTTGGTTTAAGGTTTTTTTTTTTTTTGTCATACAGTAGTTTATTTGTACAAAGATACAGCTAAAATAAACACTGTTTACACACACCGTTCATACTCAAACACTGAAGGGATTGTTCAGCCAAAAATCATTCTGTCATCATTTACTCCCTCTTCTGTCGTTCCAAACCTGTATGACTTTCATTCTTCCGTGGAACGCAAAAAGAAATAATGCAATGAATGTACTGTAAAATTGCCTAAATATTTTTGTAATGTTATCATGTTGTATTTCACCAAAACCAGTCAGAGCACTTAGGAAATGATCAGCAGGCTGAAACTCTTGGCACTTTTATTGTTGGCACAACGTTGTACTGCCATTGCATTAAATTCAGCCAAGAAAGAAGAAGAAGAAAGAAAGGTTGGTAACGACACCAGGTAGAGTAAATTATGACAGAAAACTTTAATCTGCATAAACTCAACTCTCCCACTCCTCTACTGTACTGAGCACTGACCGTTTCTCTCAATATATATATATATATATATATATATATATATATATAACTAATTCAAAGAATTAAAAAAAAAAATATTCTGCAAAACTGTCATGGTACAGTCAGAGCATTTCACTGATTATTGCAAAGAAGTGACTTGACTTAAAATTACATTTCAGTGATTCTGTTGTGCAGTAAAACATGACACATCTCTGCAGCTACAAACTCAATAAAGCATGTTAAATAAGCTTTCCCTCACGCCACTGAAAGGATGAAAAGCCTCATAGTGCTTTAATGAGGATCGTTTTAATCCAAAAAGGTACGAGTAAAAGCTTTGTGCCTGCAGAGAGTACTTCAAAAACACAGAGAGCAGCGAAGAGCAGCTTCTATCTCATAGTGGCTCTAAAAATATTGCCTTTGAACAAGCTGGAGGCCACGGCAGCCATGAGAAGTCCTCGTATTCAAATCCGACACCCATGCCACTTTCAGAGAGATGTTACGTCAGATGGTTGTGGAGGAGCTGTGTGACCTCTGACCTCTCTCTTCTCTGCGCTCACAGAACGAGCCCCAGGCGAAGCACAGACAGATGTGTGTAGAGGCAGAGCAAAGGTAAATGGGATAACATAAAATCTGACCCTAACCCTAATCCAAAGCCAAACCCTGGAATTTGCTTCTATTCAGATGAGCAGAACAACAAACGGCTGTCAAGCACAAAGTGACAGTGAAACACGGCTTCATCAACACTTGGTGTGTGTGTGTGTGTGTGTGTGTGTGTGTGTGTGTGTGTAGAATCAGCTCAGGTCACGAGAGAGGATTAATAAAGTGCAGCAAATATCAGTTCCAGTCTGCAGTGTGTGTGTGTGCGCGTGTGTGTGTGTGTGTGTGTGTGTGTGTGCACGTCTCATCGCCAGTCTGCTATTGATCAGTCCAGTCCACATTAAGGAGAGATGCTTTTATGATAATCTGCTGTTGTCCATGTAATAGCTACATTAGACACGCTGCCTGCACATCGGACACCTGTTTGGTCTCTTTAGAATTACCGTTTGCATTACAACACAGTTTAATGGCCTTTTAAAAGAGGGGGGAGGTGGAAAACTTTCCAGAAGTTAGAGAGCACTTCAAAAAGCCATCAGCAGATGAATGATGGCGAGAGAGATGGACCATCATCGTGAAGGTGGGACACACGGGCTGCCAAAGGCTCGCTGACAATGCCTGCACTTCCTCTCGTCCATATACATTCATCATAAACATTTGCCTCTGAAAATGCTGTTGTCAACTGAAACTGTGAGCTGTTATACACACACATTACGTGTTTTATCCATATAAAACAAATAACAAGCAGAAAAGAGGCAGTGACCGAGCAATACAGAGAAAGAGAAAGAAAGAGAGCGAATGGAGGAATTGAAACGGCCACCTGGACTCCATCAGTTTCAGCAGCGTAAACATCTCCTACATTCCTGCTGCCACGCTGGCCTGAGGGGTCAGAGGTCATGATGACAAACGCATGACCCAGGAGCCCTGTGAGGAGGAGAAGCTTCTGGAATCTTTCAGCAGGGGACAGCGTTCAGTATTACCAGCCAAACACTGCACACCCATGCACTCAGCGGTCCGTCCTCACAGCACAAGAAACACTGACATTCCCATCCATAGTGTTCAATCAGCACACACACACACACACACACACACACAGCAGTCAGCAGCATCACTATCACTTTGTGACACACAACCCATTCTTTCATGTCTCTTTCTCTCTCTCTCCAAACACACACAAAGTGTGTTATAAAGAATTTATGTGACATTAGTGTCAGTAGAAGGAACTGGTACATGTTTAGCTGCTAGTAAAGGCCTGAAATATGTGAGTACTAAATGTTAAAGCATTATCTACAATCACAATACTGTGAAGGATCTGCCAAACATTGTGTTCCATTTTAGAGCAATAAAAACTTTGAACATGATTCAGCTGGGCTCTGCAGTGCCACCAAACTACTGTGTGCAACTGTGAAATAATATTTAGGCACATCGGTGCAAGTGACCCGATCAAAGCTTATGAATAGTTGCATACAAGGTTCAAAATTAACACTCACCAGTCGTCAAATGAGAGTAAAAAATGCAAAGACTGACTTTGCTCCTCAAAAATTGTAAGTGTAGAGCCCTGTTCAATATTTTAATGTAGCTCAGTTTCAGTGAGAAATTTTTTATTTAAAGAATAATTCATTAGAATGTATTGTAGATGGTGAAACAAATCGTGTGTCAAAACTGCAGGTGTAAACCATCACACACACACACACACACACACACACACACGTGACCTGGTGTCAGTGTTCAGTGTGTCTGCATGAGTGTGTGGATGTGGGCAGAGCTGGTTTATTTTAGTATGGGGGTGTATTTGGTGTTTCGTGTCTCCATCCTCTCGTCTCTTCATTAGGGTGGAGACAAACTCTCTCCGCTGTTTGATTCTCCTGTAACACCCATGACCCTTTTCCTCCAAAACAGTTAACACACACAATCTGCACAACTGTGACAGAGAGAGAAAGAGACAACCGTTTCAACAACGAGTAGGGTTTTTATGTCCAATCTATTGTTCAGCTTTCATCTTGGTAGCTGAAGCTTAGGGTAAATGTTTAGGTGTTCTGTAGAAGTTGTTGGTGTAGAGCGGCAGTTTTAGGTTGTTATCTGCTGATCGCAGACGGAGGCATGCGCCGCCCCAGGCAGCTGATGTGTGTTGGGGCTTGTAAGTGTGAAAGCTGCTCTCGGCCCCGAGAACACCGTCGGCCATGCAAAGAAGCCCTGTCAGAGTTGAACGTACCTGTGCTGCCGTTCTCCTGAACGTGTTCAGCCTTCCCTTCGCTTCTGTCACAACCAGTTAGCTCTAGCCACTCCAAACTACCACAGAAAGATCATCAACTGCATGTGATTACACATTTTGTTTCTGACGTTTCCCTTTAAGGGCTGAGGGGGGTGACGGGGTGGAATTAGAAAAGCATGTGGTGTCTGAATTAACTGTGAGACAGATTCACATACTTCCTGCCACACTGCAGATGCCACAACGCTGGAAGTCATTCTCCCATCACACACACACACACACACACACACGCACACACACACACACACACACAGTAAGTCAACCTCCCATTACACACACACACACACATAGTAAGCCAGCCTCCCAACACACACACACACACACACACACATAGTGAGACAGCCTCCCAAGAGACATGATTCACCTGAAGGAGCCAAGCACTGCCAGATGTGTCGGAAATGGCCAGGAACCCACGGACGGACACACACACACACACACACACACACACACATAAGCTAACACATATGCATACACATGCACACAGGCTAACTCATGCTAACACTGTACGCAGCATATGCTTTCAGTCAAGGGTGAAAAGCGCAGGCACCAGCACATGCCAAAAGCCTTTCAAGCATCAGACTGCAGCTTAGCGCACTGATCCTGCTAGTCAGCAGATACATGTCACCATCCAACAAGTCAAGGCTGGTTAAACTATAAAACAGCTTAGGGACCTTGTCCAGACACCCAACCCGGGCTAACAAAATATACCTCTGAAGTCTCTTTGGGCACTCCCAGAATCCAACACTCATGAAAGATAGAGGAATAGCAGGTCTCACTATAAACTCGAGTAATGTGAAACCACAATTGAAAGTACAAGAACTCTTAACAGAAAACAGGTCAGATCAACTGGATGTTTATTCAGTAAATCAGCGAGTCCCCCGGCCAGCAGTCATGTAGGTGTGTTCGGCCACAGTCGCTGCTGGCTCACAGATGGACGTGAAGAGCAGCAGCTTTGAGACGCTCATGTGGCGGCTGGAATGTAGATGTTGCACAATGAGCTGATTGTTTCGTGGCGATACGTGTCTGAGCCAAAGACACACCTGCCCAAACGTGGCCACAGCTCCTCTGACACAACTAGAGCAACATCTATCAGCAGCAGTCACACACACACACACACACAAAAGCCATTTACTCTGATAGAGTTTTACAAATGTCCCACCCTGAGGATTTTCCCAGTTCAAGCTTGTCTGCTTGAATATCATTTTAAAGGATATTGGAGCTTAATAGCAGTTCTGATCAGTCATCAGTCTCATGATCGTACAGATTCCCTGTTCTTGCAGTGTATACACTAAGTTTGCATACTCTATAACCTGCAAGATGTTCATCATTCAAAAAAATAAAGAGGAAATCATAGAAACTGCATTTTATTATTTTATTATTTAGTACTGCCCTGAATAATGTACATCACATAAAGGATGATTACATATTGTCCACAAGACAAAATAATAAATTAATTTACACAAATGACCCTGTGAAAAGGTTTGCATATGGTGGATTTTTAATACCATCTTTCCCTGGATGATCCAGAACAGTTTTTTGTTTTGTTTTGTTTTATGATATTTCCTCAGTCGCTTGTTTAACTGCCAACTGGTTTTCCAGCATCTATCTTCTGCACGTTTGACCTCTTCCCAAAAGTGACTGTTTGATGTTGAGACCCATCTTTTCAGGTCAGTCCATCTCAAGTTCTCAAAAAAAAAATTAATTTTCTTCTTTTTTTTTTTTTTTACTTGGTTTAACCACAGCGGTCGTCTTTATGTCATGGTGCTCAACACATTTTGGGTTATATAGACATTTACAGAAACCTCAATATCAGCTCAGGGTGGTCCGAGCTCTTTTAACAAAATCTGATCTCAAGAGTAACTTTAAGTTACATGGACACATAGAAAGACTTTGCACATTCTTGTTCCTTAGAACAACACTTGACATTTGACTTGACATTTGATATTCAACAGTGCTTTGATCTACCTGCATTGACACTATTCTTTAAGAGCTGCTGTGCAGCCAAATAATGTACCAGTTATCAATGTAAAGCTGCTTTGACACAATCTACATTGTAAAAAGCGCTATATAAATAAAGGTGACTTGACTTGACTTAGACTAAGAACTAAAGTCCAAATGTAATGATCAGGAATGCTCAAAGTTCCACTTTAATCTCAGTTTATAATGGGCAGGATTCGAGTCTCAGCCATAGTGGTTTTTAGGGGGGTACCTATGGAAGTATAGTGTACATGCAGAACATTTCAGCTTTGAGACTTTATAAGAATGTCCAGTTCCCCTCACTTTGAAATCTGGGGAAAAGCCTACTTTATTCATGTGCTTTGAGGAACAAACACATAAGCATAACAAATGAACAAAATGTATAAAAGTATTTTGCAGTAATTATGATTATGATTGACATACAATAGTGTCTGCCTTTCAATGAGGTTTAAAACAGTGGTTCCCAATCAGGGGTCCGAGGACCACTCTGCAAACTTCCAAAAGGGGGCTTATAAGTCTTAAAATTATTTGAATTTAGTTATATTAACAATCTTAATTAATATTTTAAAAGAAAATACTAAAAATGAAGATGTACAACAGTAATGATGTACTCACGTCATATGTATTATTTTATGTATTTTAAAGAGAAGGTCTTGGACAAATTCTTGGAATCATTTAAACCATTTTAATAATTTTAAGATTTACGATTTAAGATTTTAAGATTTAAGATATGTTCAAGTTTGTGCTGTGGTTAAACCAAGTAAAACAAACATTTAAAAACTGGTGTTTTTACCTTACCAGTGCATAAAAAAATTAAAAATGGCCAAGCAATTTTTTTTCCACTGGACCGCTCGAGATGGATCAGCCCAGTCATAACTATATCAGAAGCTGCAAACATTCACTGATGCTCAAGAAGGAAACACACCACATTAAAAACCGAGGGGATGGAAACTTCTTGAGAGGTAATGTATAACATTGTTATTATTTTGTCTTGAGGGAAATATGTAAATATCTTATGTAGCTTCTGAAGGGAAGTACTAAGAATAAAATCTTATATTTGTACAAATTCTGCAGGGAGTTTGTAAACTTAATACACAAAAGGGAAACTATATATTTATCATGTCAGACTTTCAAGCATCAACAGATATCTGCTGCCAGATGCAACCCTGCAGATGCACACATGTGGCACAATTTTCAGGGGTCTGCAAAAGACGTCAGGTTTATTTGTATTTAACTTGTTCACAAGAACACAGACATCTATCTGTTGTTTAGCAGTCACTTTTTATCCAGGATGAGTCTGGCTGGAGAGTTTTGGGGTTGGTGATCATCTTTATGGATCAACACTTCCAGGCCTTGTCCCTGCTGTCTACAGATCAAGGTGAGGCTTTCACTGCACGACATCTTCAAACTGATCTAAACACTAGACAACATAGCAAATGTGCATCTATGGGTTTTACGACTTGTTCTAAAAAACTAAAATTCTCATGTACTTTATATGGATGGCAACATGCAGACCTGTGCGAATGCTGTGGGCTGTGAACGAGTAGATTAAAGTGCACAGCTCTTCACAACTGCATCACTCCTACACCGCCTGTACAAGCTATTCATGAGACGCAGCACACAGGCTTTTCATATATAGAAATATGAAAGTGGTCTTACACTTTCGCCATTTATGCAGTTGAAGGATTCAGCAGTGTGACAAGGTCTTCAACATATCTGTGCTGTCAGTCATGAATGTCAACATGTTGTAAATCTGGCCAGCCCATGACTAGAAAGAATGTTCCAGTATTTATTGTGCTTACTGGCAGAGAAGAGCAGCCTGTGATAGCAGCGCTGCTGAGCGAATATGGACAGGAGAACCTCTTGGTAAAACAGACGTGCAGCATCTCTGTGGAGAATAGCCCTCTCTCTTTTCTTCTTTCGGATGAGCTGAAGGAAAATCGATAGACTCTGGTGTAATGCCTGCAATGGCACTGGTAATCCAGAGTTTGCATTAATCTTTCACACACTCAGAGAGCATCCTTCTGCTTCTGACTCCCTCCCAAACAGAATAGCCAAGCATTCAACTGAAGTCATTACCAAAACATTTTCTGTGTGAAATCATAAACACAATCTCACTGGCAATGACATGTATCCCTGACTAAAGGAAAAAAGAATGGAAAGTTACTGGATTTTAGCATGAGAGCCGTCGGGTCACCATGAGATAACAGTGCTTACTGCTCCAGTGCACTGATGCTCTCGTAAAAGCTGGACCTCCTCCCTACACACTGAACATAATCTCTCAACTTATGAGGAATTCACTGTTTATGGCACAGTTTCCATGTTTTCGTTCCATGACATTAGAGGAGCGTAAATCAGCCGTGTGACGGCTCTGACTGGTACGGGAAGGGAAGCTGCTCTGAGAAACACCCACATTCTCAACCAGATGTGCTTTATAACCCCCCACCATCGCAGCACACCGACAGCACACATTCCCTCTCTCTTTGAGTAACTCCACAAGTTAAAATGACCGTGAGGACGAACAAAACCAAATAAAAGGGATCAACCTTACTGTGAAAAAGCCTCACTGTACTGAGTGAAGAGAGCATGTCTTCAGTGCTCTATGGGCATCTTGAAGGCCATTTCACACAAAAGACGGAACAAAGAAGCTAAATGAATGGTTTACAAATGTCTATTTCAACGGGTCAAGGTTTCGCTGGTTACTATATAGCTCTATTAGCCCCTGCTGGTACATGTCGTAACTACACACATCTGCAAAGAGCACCTGTCTCAATTCACGGCCATTCAAAGCAACGGCTAATGAGAGACGAGCGCGACACACGCCTCGAGAGCAGCGGAGCTTTTATTATGCCGCAGTCGCCGCTTCCGCTTTTTCCGGGTCAAGCGTATGTGGGGTAACACAGCACTGTTTATCATATTAGATACATTTGAGTGTGTTGAAAATGATGTTTTAACGTCGGCAGCTGCTGTGAGACACTTGGTGCACACTGCAGTGAGCAGTTTTTGAAAATTTTTAATCCAAAAATCTTGTGCCTTTAAAACAGATAGTGACGGTATGTATACAGTACACTACCGTACGTGTTTTCATGTCATTATAAAGTAATTAATTTGTTGACTGGATTCTGCATTAGTGGAGAACAGCAGTGTTAGCCGTCTAACATTAGTAGTACCACAATGTGACAAAAAAAACACATAAGTCTGACCCAAATGTTTAATGTCACAATTTTTGCCATCTATTTGCATTAGTTTATATCCAGCTGGTCGCTTTTATGCATTTGTTATGCAGCGAAGTTGCATATTTAAAGCTAATGACATGAGAAAGCAAACCATATTGTCATGCTGACAGAAACATGCAAACAAATCAAAAATGCATTTGATTTCAGTTCTTTCTTTTTTTTTGTCACTGTAATACATATTTTGTTATTTTGATTACATAATCAAGTGTACTAAAATAGAAGAAAATAAAGCGTGAGAGTATACATACAATTTACATGTGTCTAATCTAATTTCAATGCTCTGACCTTTGTGTAGACATTTAAAGATGCCCATCTTTAAGCATGACTGTTTGGATTTATATGAAATGGAAACACTTTACAATAAGAGTCCATTTGTAACATTAACTAAGGTTAATAAAAGTATTGTTTATTGTCAATTATAACATTTACTAATTCATTTTTACATTTTGAAGTTGTATCTCTTAAGATTAGTTAATGCACTATGAACTAGCATGAATGATCAAGGCATAATTCATATATTAATATTTTTTCAAGGTACAGTACTGTTTTTCAATTTTTGTAATAAAGTTCAGCAGTATTTTATGTTTTATGTTTGTTTTTTATTCAGTATCCATTTAAAAAACTATCAGCTGATTAAACGGTTATTGTTATCTGTAATATCCACTATCAGTCGACCTCTAATCATAAAAAGTCCAGTTTACAGCATTATATTTATATTTTCTCCCTCTGCATCAAAGTGACGTGATGTGTAGCCAAGTATGGTGTCCCATATTTGGAATTTGTGCTCTGCATTTCACCCATCCAAGTGCACACACACACAGCAGTGAGTATTGAACACACACACACACCGTGAACACACCCAGAGCAGTGGGCAGCCGGTTTTGCTGCAGCACCCGGGGATAATCAAAGGTTACTACTAACAATGTGCTTTTGCAGCGCTGAGCATTGTAGCCAATCACAGACATGTCTTTTAAACGAAAAGGTTTTTGGTTTGCTTGTTTGTTTGTTTTTTTTTTGGGGGGGGGGGGTCTTTTTATGTAAAGGAATTAAACAAATAAAGGATTAAAAAGGATTTAAGGGAATAAAGAAAAAGAAAGGTAAAAGAAGTTCTAGGTCTAACTGTAGTATGAATCAGTTTAAACTATTACAAATAATATCTTATTTTAAAATATACACACATTCACTTTTATTCCTGTCTAATATGTCAAAGAAGGCTAAACATTTCTTGTCTCACATTCAGTAAATTAAAGTGCTGCTTGGCGATTATTAAATTATATTATAATAATGGTCACCTTCATAGTGTTACAATACAGAAGGGTCAGAGACAGAAGATGGCAGAGATGGTAGTTTTATTAAACAACAGCAGAGTAAACAGTCGTGCAGGTGAGTATAAAGTGAACTTGGCAGGTGAATGGTGAGATGAGAGTAGATGATACTGTTCTTTTGTGTTGAATAGGTGAGGATCCTGGAAGACAGTGGAGAACACGCTTGGCTGAAGACTGGAGACACTCACACACAGACTGTGAACACGAGGAGATACTAGAAGACGCTGGAGACAGGTAAGTAGATCGCTGGGAGTCCTTGAGGTAAGCATGTAGGTAAGTCTAGATGCAAACAAGACCAGACAGTGACTGAATGTGTGTGAGTGTCTTTTGTAGTGGAGGTGATGAGCGTGCTGATGAGGTGCAGGTGCGTGTGATCAGTATTCCGGAGATGGAGTGCGCTGTGATTGGTGGGTGTTGGAGCCTGGCGTGTCTGTGACACATAGCTACTCATTCTACAGAAAAACTCAAGGGACAAACTTCTTGTGTTGTTGTTTTGTTTTGTTTTTACTATCAAAAACTTGGAAGCTTGTTTCCGCCACTGAATGAAAAATAAAAAACGTCATTTTTTATCTCTGTCACGATCTCTGTTCACCATGCCTGTCACCACAATACACTACATTTCCCATAATCCTCCCTGGCCATCACCTGCTCACTCTGCTCAATCACCACACCTGTTTGCCATCAGCCTCATCAGTTGCCCCATATGAGCAAGCACCAAACTCTCACATATTGTCTGGTTTCATTGCTAGGACTGCAACATCATCTTTCTATAGGAACTGTTTACCAACGTTGTTCCATAAGGAAGGATTTACCTAACTACTCACCTTGGATGCCTACCTGTTACCTGTCTGTCTTTGGTTCCCGCCTTCAGCCTGTTCGTCTGCCACACCAGCTGGCACCTGCAAAACAAAGGAACTTTTATTCATCCAGCTAAGTGATATATTTTTATGTGAGTTACTTACTTGCCTGTTGGAAACAGCTGCTTTGAACTGCTTGTAAATAAAGACTCTGTCATTCAACGTTACCATCGTGTCATCCTCTTCTGTTATTGTGACAATCTCACAATTCTGACCTTTTTCTTGCAATTGCGAGTTTGTCTCACGATTCTAACATTTATAAAGTCAGAATTGCAAGATGGAAACGCAATTGTGAGAAATATTATTATTATTATTATTATTATTATTATTATTATTATTATTATTATTATTATTATGCAGAAACAAGCTTCCATACATACCCGAGGCTGACGCAGTTAGGATCTTTTTTTAGTTTTGTCTCCAGTGATATTTTAAAGTATATGGCTAATATTCCACATTAAATAAAAGGATTGCTACATTTGCATTCACAGAAGTCTGGGATAAAGCTCCGAATATCCACTGACCCTAGATCTGCCCCTGATTCAAAGTATCCCTGCATTTTGACTAAAAACATTTTGCAATGCAGATTTGAACTGCAAATATTATTAAACAGCTATTACAGACTGATGCTTTGTCTGTTCACACCAAGAGTTACACAAATATCTGTCAGGATGAGCAAACCGCAAATAGATGCTAGTACAATAGATGACAACACAAATGCATTCAGCTATTCTACCATCCAACTATCAGAAGCATGGAAGCAAGAGAATGTAAGTTTAACACTAATTTTAGCAATAAAAATACAAAATGAAACGGCTGTGAATTTTAACTGAAGCCATTTGCATAGTAGAAATCATCAAAGGGCAACAGCAAAACATCGTTAAATAAACTGAGATTAAATCCATAAAGTATTTGTACTATTTATTGAAGGTTTTATAGAAATGAGTTTGTATTTACATGTGCTTTCATTTTGAACACGTTCACTCTAAATACAGCAGACTTACTTCCATTCGTTGACAGTTTATCAGCAACCCCATCTCCTCACTTCAGTTCTATCTATTTTTACCACAAACGGGGGGAGTACTCTGGGTTCGGGCCAAAACCTCATTTCGGGTACACCTGTGCCATGTGAATGGAACCGCACTGGTCAACAGTTGCCTGTTATTAATGTGAATTGTTTTTTTTGGTTTGTTTGTTTGTTTTATATGGGCTCTGGTCACACACAGAGCTTGGAGATATCAGCTGTCGTCATCCGAAGCTTTTAAATAGTCGCTTCCGCCGGAGTTTCTCCCGGCAGTTTTGTGGTCGGTGTGTGTCCGAAACCTGCGCTCTATACAAGTGTAAAAAAAAAAAAAAAGTCAAAGCAGCTGATCAAAGAATGATTTGTCGGATTCACTCGTGTTGTGGCCTTCTTTGATACTCCGCTGTCACTGTGGTTACAGATGATCCCGTGAGAACAGAACTGGAGTTCGTGTCGGTTATCTGTCGTTGTGCGAACGAGACCGTTTGTCTTCGATCTCGGCTACAGTTGAAAACGGAGCCGTCAAGTCGGACAATTTCTGCTTCCCGTAGTGACACTCATTTATCGCAGATTAAGTGGATTAGATGTAAAATTTGTCACATAAACAGGTCTTTGAATTTTACATTTAGTAACCATAAATACTTTTTCAATTGATAAGTTATGTGCTGCTTTATACAGTGCCTGTACAAGAATAAAGAGTATAAGAGTAGGCTAAGATAAGGGTATATTATTTAAATACTCATTAAGTAGGCCTATATATGTTTAAGTTTATTTTGTTAAACATACAATGTTTGATACAATGTAGAATTAAAATTACATGACAATTGTTTTACTGTTATAAAAACTTTTAATATGGGTTAGTCAGAATAACCTGAATCTTACTCTGGTGAGTCGTAAAAAACCTGTGTTTTCACTGGAGCTCGTGTAGTTGCTCTGGAGGAACTGAGCCAGTCTTCTGCTCTCGAATCATTCCTCACGGTACTTTGATGGCACATATTACAGTGAGCGGCGCTGGCACCGTGTGGGGAAAAAAAAAAAAAAAAAAACCCGACCCAAATGTCCCAAATGGCACACTTCATGTGCACTTGCATCTAGTGGACTTACGATGGCCAGTATTACCGCTCGAGAGCGTGGACTCGGAGGAAGACTGAGAGGGTTTAGGGTGCTTCAACTCAGACGGCCATCTGTCTGTGCAGCGCCATGTGAGGTCCAACACACCTATAGCTGTTACTATGCTGTTGTCAGTCAAACGCTGTGTGAACATGCTTTGAAAAATCTGAAGCTGTCATCATTATATATGCACACATATTCTTTTAACAGCCCTGGTTCTATTTTATTATTTTAAGTTTTTCAAGCAAAGAAAGAGAGATGAAAAATTGTATGCATTTATAACTCCAAAGCCTTACAAACTGCAAGGATTTTATGTCAATTTTGTTAAACTTAAGCTAACACAACACAAAAAATATTAAGACCGAAATTTGCAACATTTCTGCAGTAACACGATGTTGAAATTTTTTCAGAATCTAAAAAAAGAAACACTATCAAAACAATTAGATGTAGCTGAACGCCTACACAGATATTCATCTTTCAGTTTCATCGCAATCTATACAAAAGGAGAAACTTGAGAATAATTTTGTGCAGTAATGTAAACATAGATCATGTAACATAAACTGCAGTGAATTATAAACAGTAGATTTTACAAGAGAAAGAAATTTTACAAAAAACAAACACTGTATAATGCTCCTGTTGTTTGTGTTTTTTAGGTCAGTGTTTTATGACTGACAAAGTGTGTTTGTTGGGTGAAATCTCTGCTAGAGTTCTGGAAGAATGAGTTGATTTGAGACATGAATGAAGTGTTTTGGTAGATTTAGTGCATTTTGAATGTGAAATTAACTGCTGTGAAGCTGAAAGTTGGTTAGGAGAACTGTGTGAAGAGTTTTGAAAAAATGACCCAAGTATTGAGAAATGTGTCCTAGGCTAGTGATTGTGAAAAAAAAAAAAAAAAGAAAAATTTTTTTTTTTTTTTCCTCCAGAGTTTAAGGTTATTTAAGTGAATTCACTGCAGGTCTGGTTATCATTAATAATTCTCTCTGTTCATTTATAAGACTTCAGGTTCTGTTCTCTGAACTGCATTTATTCTTGTCTGTTGATATTTATTCTAGGCCTTCAATTTGAATGTGAACAGAAACAATTACAACCAATGATCAACCAAAAATAATGAGCTTAAGATGTCATCCTTAAATGTTGAATGCTGTTGGAAAAACCCAAATAATTTGTTTGGGAAACAACCAGCTGAATGTTGGATGTGAGTTTCCTCCTGCAGAACAGTTTAAATGTGAAGATGATGTTCAGAGAACTGACCGCTGACGTTTGGCAAGTCTGTCTAAACCTGTCTGTGTAAATACATGCGTATCGTTTCAGCACTCTAACATTGTGGGTTCACCATTAAAGCGCAGTACTGCCTTAATCAAAGGGAAGAGAAAGAGATTAATCCAAGTGCTCAGGAATGTGAGTGTGTGTGTGTGCGTGCATGCGTGCGTGTGTGCGTGTGTGTGTGTGTGTGTGTGTGTGTTACAGGCTGCTGGCAGGACAGGCAGTAATTGGAGGCATGCAGATATTCAGAGCTTCTGCTCGGATGGCTTCAGTTCAGACCCACCGGTTCAATCCCTTCATTCCACCTGACTGGTGAGCAAACAGCTGCCTTTTGTTGCCCCAGTGTGTCTTCATTGCTCTTATTAGGGATGCGCTCTGACCAGCATGTCATATATACTACATCACAGCAGATCAGCCAGCCTGCCGTCCAGTCACATGACTGCGGCCACATGCACATCCTCGTCTCACAGGCTGCTGTCAGTGTTAGAGAGGGAGATTTGGGCAAACCAGTAGTTTTTATGCTTCACAAATGTTTTTTTGCATTGTGGGATGTGATTTGAATGTGTAGAAATGTAAAAGGTAGAGTTTGGGGCAACTTTTTTTCTCTTGTTTCAGCTCCAATTTACATTGATGGTTCGTCCGTTGAACTGAAATGTTCGACAGCAGCTGTTGCTGTACATTCACCGTTGGTAAGAGTTCTGTTTGAAATATTATTTTTGTTTGTCTTTGGCCTTTAATCTGATAGGACAATGCTCAAGTAATGGTCTCGAGCCGGTCTCAAACACGGGTCGGCCGTAGATAAGCACATGGGTTAACTGGAAGGCCATGTCTCTCCAAAATATTCTCATCGTAGACTAATCAATGCTGGATTGGGTTGGTTAGTAGTCTCTTTACATCAGTTCATCCCAGTTGGAGCTGCTTCAGATGCACTTTGAACTTAAAAAGTGGGAAGATCTACAATGTAAATGTTAAGATTTTCAGGTACGATCAGGCTGTTAATGTTCAACTTGCATTCAAACCCAAATGATAAAGAATGAATTTCAAAAATATCTTTCTTTGTCCCTCTGAGTTTGGTGGTGAAGAATGCAGGGTACAAATCTCAAAGTGTCCATCCATCCTAACCAAGTACCACACACAGTGTATCTGGGTCGAGCTCCAACAGGAAGTCCCAGTTCCTGACACCATCAGTCTTGTCATCCAAAGGTCACACATAAACCCAATTTATGGTCAAGAGTGTTTGCAAAGCAATGCAACGTACATTGTCCGAGCTGTGTTTTCCTAACGTTACTTCTTGACAGAAAGAAATGCATTTACCATCTCGTGAGGTGAGCTTGTTTTCTTTGCCAGAGAAGTTTCAGAGAGGCTCATTGGGAAAGTGTCCTGAAGTGAGAAGTGATAAATCTTCGCAGGATGTTATTTGAATGCAGATATGAATGTAGCGGAGTGAACATTTTATTCATCCCTGCAATGCATTTCACTTTCCACCAGGGCTCTGAACCGGTTCAAGGAATGAAAACAACTGAACTAAATTTTTAACAGAAATGAAAACGAAATCAAAAAACAAATTTAATGATTCTGAACAGAATTTGAAATGACCTTTAACTGGGTAATAACATTATTTTATCATTCCTTTTTAATATTTTAATTTGTCAGTCAACCAATCATGAATTCAAATAGTACGGCCTATGCAAATGTGACGTTGTTGCATCCAACGTGAGTGAAGTCATCATAGGTAAGTCGCCATGGCAACACCCTGACATTAGCTTCTGGATCTCAGGAGTTTTTCCAAGGATATGTCACCAACCGTTAAAGCGTTACATTTAAGTAAAAATGAGTGGCAGGTAATATCCAGCGTGGTGTGCGTTTTGAAACCAGCGGAAATTGCAGGTGAGTGTAGAACCGCTACTATTCAGGAGGAAATGGAGGAGAAAAAAAAACAAAAAAAAAACTCTGTATTTTTTAAATGATCAAACACGATGTTGTCAAAGTTAGTATTGTGGCTTTATGTAAAGTCAGACACTTGCATTATATTATTAACATTTTACCAAAAGCAAGCTTACGAGGAGTTACGAGGTTTTTCACCAGCAAATGTCAGAGTCAGATTTGTGTTTTGTCTGTCATTAACGGACGCATCTCAGGCAGTAAGTGCGTCACATTACGCCTTCATCAACTTACAGGTTACAAGGTTTATTGTAGCTATGTGGGGCGCTCAGTCTTTCCTGTCGTTTAATATTTGGCCAAAATCTTGTGTAAAGAAAACGCTGTACTTATTCAAAGAACCAGTTCTTTATTTACTTTATTTTACAAGCAGAGACCGTCTCAAAACATGTGCAGCACTTCACTGACGATTGAGGCGGTGGAGCTTCTGTATGAAGTTAACCGACAGTTTGAGGTTTAGTCACTCTCAGTTTAGTAAGCTCTTGGATAAAGAATAGGGGGAAAAAGTTTTAAAATACTGGTATTAACTGGTACGCTATTTTTCCTAATCAAACCGTTTTCGGAATCTTAATGTTACAGAAGGAATGCAAGAACAGGAATGTTAAAATACTGATTCTGCTAGGAGTGAACCAACTGAATTTTCTCCGTTTTTAAGCATTTTTAAAAGTTCGTCTGCAAATTTTCTTTCTCATAGTTGGGGATGTGACAACTGCAAAAACTGATGCTGAGTCTCATTGAGCGACTGAGCCCAGCTGCAACAAACCCTATATTTTCTCAGAGCCGCTAGATTATTTTTCTTCTACTCGCCTGTTGTGCTTCTCACTAGGGATTTTAGGGGTAAATTCAACTACCATTGGTAAAACAATAAATAATCTGTTGGTAATCAGTAATTATGCATGTTCATTCAGAGCAGAAATATGTGTGAATAACTTGATACTCAGCCTTATACATGTTCCTCAACAATCAATGACATTATCACAGTCCTGTCATCTCACGGATGAACATGTCCGTTTGTGTAACTGTCCTGTCATTCTCATTGTGGAATCATAGGTTCAGACAGGAACCCATGCTGCTTTGCACTTTATGCAAGGTGAGTCAAATTCATCACTATAGCAGCGATGGGGAGCCGGTCGATCCTCGCGTCAGCAGACCAGCGTTTGAGCAACCGCATGACAGATCTAACCTCATATCAGCCTAAGCTTCTCTGCTAATTACACAACAAACAAAAGATGTGAGCTTACACGTCTTCCACGTTAAAAACTTAAAAGTTCTGGACTGTGTCTCTGTCGGCTTGCATCTGAAGAGAGCGAGGTGTCAGAATACTTGTGTATATATATACTAATATATTTTTTTTATATACTGAACTGGAGACGAGAAACTGCATGAAACACGAGCCTGAGATATTTGATCTGTTTACTGAGCGCCTTTGATCTTCACATGTGACCATATGATTTAATTTGTATTAATTATCAAAGAGGAATCTATATGTGCAATAATAGAGCGTGTCTGAGAGACGGCCCCTGGTTTTGGCTTCACATTAGGCCAGAGGTGGACCTGTGTCAGATCCGGTCTGTGGCAGCTTTTGGGATTATAGTATTGATAAATGTGTAAATGGGGGGCGGTTTAGGGGTAGGGGTAGTATAGGGGGATAGAATATACAATTTGTACAGTATAAGAACCGTTACGTTTATGGAGAGTCCCCGTAAACCACATATATAAGTGTGTGTGTGTGTGTGTGTGTGTGCACGTTTTTGTGATTTATAAGGACACAAAATTGTATAATGACATGGGTATTACACTGGTATTACGATGTAAACATGAAATATGAGGACATTTCATGAGTCCTCATATTTAAAATAGCTTTAAAAACATAGTAAACAATGTTTTATTAAAAATGTAAAAATGCAGACAGTTTTCTGTGATGGGTAGGTTTAGGGGTAGGGGTAGTGTAAGGGGAGAGAATGTACAGTTTGTACAGTATAAAAACCCTAACGCCTATGGAGAGTCCCCGTAAACCATATATACAAGTGTGTGTGTGTGTGTGTGTAAATGGGGGCGGCGGGTTCTACGTGTCTGTGTGTAAGTGTGTGTGCCGTGTCCCCCGTAAGGCTGGATGCTCTTATGCTGGATCTACAGTGGCAGATCACAATGTGAAGGCAGACCAGTGGCCACTGATTCCATCTCACTACCCAGAAGGCCTTGTTTCAGAGGAGATGCTCTAAGTGGAGCTGAGAGCTCTGAGTGGACAATTAGAAAATGGCAGCGAGCGAGAGGAAAATCTACATGGCAGCTGTGAGCGCCTCGGCCGCAGTCGTATGCTAATGATCCAGCAGATATCCCAGCACACCCTGACAGTTCCAGGTTTGAACCTCACAGACTGAAACAGAGCGTGAGCTCTCGTACTAATTCTCCATATTCCTGAAGGCCAGTGATTTGAGCCATTTGTGTTTGAAGGACTCTGAGGTGAGCTTAAGAGTCAAATGACCACTGAACTGAGATCAAGAAACTTGTCAAACTGGCCATACAGTAGACCTCTCCACAATGTAATATTTTACTTCTTTCTACCCTTTAGGGTGGGTCTCTTCAATCCACCTTTTTATGTAATAGTTTTTATATGCCGTTCCAATTGATTTTAATGAAAATGCTGCGCTACCTGAGAACTCAGTGGTGAGTCCAGCAGCACACAATGGTCATCAACAAAATAAGCCCAATGTCGCTTAAAAATAAGCAAAAACATTGTCTGAATACATGCACACCAAATCACATTTTTTCACTAATGATCCTAAATTTCTCATGGAAAGAGCAGACGTTTTGTTTCTTTTTCTTTCTCATGTGAAATGAGGTTTTAGCAGATCTTTTAAATGTTAGTCCTCTGTTTCTCAAAACCTGTTTGTTAGTGGAGGATGGGAGTTGATATTAAGCTATTTAATTGCCAGCCGTTAAACAGGATTTAGTTCATTACCTCAGACTATCTTAACGTATCGTGCACAAATAATATTCAGCGTGTTAAGCTTTGTTTGTCATGTTAACCCGTTTCTTACAATGAAAGTGCTCTGGCAGTTTAATAATTGCTCTGAAAAAAATGCTTGGCCTCCCGCCGGTTTTCATCTGCATCATGTGACCTCCAGAAGAGAGTAGTTGAAGATCTCTGCTTTAAGGCATTGCAGGTCATGGTGTAACAGACAGATATGAGTATGTTTACTTCATTTTCCAGCTTTCATTTGCAGGTTTCCAGGAGCATTTGGAGATGGTGTTTCCTGCGTCTGTGGGGTCACCGCAGCGCCGCGCTTCAGCCCCGCTGGAAAATACATTTTTCACTCTCATAGACAGATCAAAGGCTGAACACGCAGATCAAAGAGCACAGACATGCATCTCCAGTCATATCTGTGTTGTTTACATGAATGCTAAAGGCACTAAAATCAAATATATTTTACTTGAAAAATATATGTTTTGTGTCAAAGTATTTTGAAGCCACTTTTGAAGTCCATCAACACACCAGGGTATAATTTGAAAATTTCAGATGATGGTGTCAAGCTTTAATGTGATTGGAGGACTAACCTTATACAGTGACCCAGACTCTTTACCCTCACCATGGAAACAAGAGGAAAGCTTCAATCTTCAGTCTGAAGATGCCTTCCAGATGCTGTCTTGAGCAACACTTTTACTCTTTGAATTGAATTAGGTAAATGAATCTGTTCTCAACTTCACGTCATTTTTATGTGTCTCTGGGAAATACAAACTTAGTATCGTGAGGCTAAAAGAGGATTTAAACAACAGCAAAGTGTTTAGACACCCTGGAGCCCAATGGATTCGATTTCTCTGGATTTGTTATACACACTTGCCTGATGGGAAACTAGCGGCTGTTAAATCTGAAATCTTTTACCAAGTGAAATGAATTATAATGAATCACATAATTCACATTTAAAAAAAAAAAAACACCTGAAGGAAAAAGTTTGTTTTTTTGAATTAATTAATTAATTAATTTAATGTATTTAATTAATTAATAAGCCTTTCTCTCTTTGTATTCATTGTATTTTTAATTAATGTTAGATTTTTATTTTCACTCCAGTTATCATTAGTTTCATTTTGGACTGATTTTATGCCTTGTTAATGTTATATATTTTTTATATGTAAAGCTATATAAATAGTCATCATCATAAGGACAATCTGACATTTACATTTAAACATTTAGGCAATCTGACTAAAATATCAGTTTTAATGCTTGGAAGTTATGATCAGAATAGTTTACACACTGGAAAGTTATTAAATGCAGACTTTCTACTTCTTAGCATAATAATTCAATTGAAAACACAGGGCTGTAGTTTAGGCAGTAAGTACTTGCACTGCCAGAGTTTGGATTGACCGTGTGTTTGCGAGTGTGTTTCAGATGTCGCTGTGAAGCCTGGCGCTCCGTGTCAGAACAGATGCGCAGTGACGTGTGGACGCCTGGAGCAGCTCCAAACAGCCGCGCGCGATCAGCAGGGCAGAAGAGGTGACATATCACATCAGGTAAGTCCATATCTCCGCCTGCTCTCCTCCTCTTTGTCACAGATGCAGTGCATTCCGAGGCCACATGTTAACCTTTATTCAGCACGACAAGCACATGAATGCTTTTCATGCCGTGTAACCATGATCTCTCACTCTGCTGGTGGACAGTAAATGTTCTGCTTGTTCTTAAGGTTAACCCCAGCAGCAACCACATCAGTTCCTGACCTCAGCCTTGTAACACTGACTCGTCCGAACTCAAACTCTAACCGCACCACCCAAATGAGTTCCAAGCCAAAAGCCAAAAAGCCGCTAGAAAGCCTCGCCGCAGCTCTTGTCTCGGTTTCCACTGTTGTTCCAGGTACGTTCCGCTCTTCGATCATTTAAACGCAACTGAACTGAGAAGAATCAATCTTTTAGTCCGTCCAGAAGTATGCGGTGAACTGCTGCTCGCTGTACATGAGCTGTTTCACAATTAGGGAGAGACATAATGTCCTGTTTTGCTCATTACGGGCCGTGTCTGCCCCACCTTTAGCGTGCAGCAAAATGACTTCATTTCAAATGAGCTGCATTGTTACAGCTATTTGCAGTGCGGCCATTTTTGCAGTGCTTTAGAATATTAAAACATGATTTATATTTCAGCAGTTTGACACCTTGACATTTTGGCACCCCTGTTTTGAATTTCAGCATGCGTTTTGACATGTTTATATTAATAACATTGTGATCTCTGAAGGCCATTGCCCCAGGCTAGTGCAATGAGACTACCAAAGAAAGGCATTTCAAAAGGAATTCTAGAGCAGCAGAGGGACTCCTCAAATCAGCTCTGATACTTTAGGCTGATAAAAATCCATTACAGCCCAGCGGCACAGACGGGGGGAGGGAGTGCGAGCGCCTGGACGGCCGAGAGCTGGCGGGGGGCGGGAGGGGGTCGAGCTGGAGGAGTTGGGCGCTGGAGTTCCGTTCATCATCGGCTCAAGAGATCTCAGGCAAAGAGGTTGGTGTTCTGCAGCTCATCGCTCCTCTTAAAAAACAATCTGCGCTTAGAAGCACGCCTGCCTTTCTCCAATGATCTGACTGATGTTTCACTGGCCGGGATGGAGGTGTTAGGCCTCACCGCCGGGCGGGTGAGTGGATGGATGACATGGTGAGAGGATATTACATTAGTATCAGACATGCTGAAATGTGACACATACGGCAGCAGATGAGATTATATTAGCACACTGCAGGCTCACATTAACTCTGATGATTGAATGAAAGTGTGCCATTAGACAGCAACACAGTATATTCCATAAAATCAGCAAAACACATTTGATCTTCACTGATATTCCGCACACATTATGTATGTGTGAGTGTGAGTGTGTGTGTGTGTGAATGTATAGATGTACATTTGTTTTTGCTTTTGTTCCCATGTGACTCGACTGCAGCCCTGAATGGTTTTAGCTCTGGATTAGCAATGCACAGATATTACAATTCTCATTGATACCATAAACTTTAATGCTGCTTTTTCTAAATAGAAAACGGAAATCGGTAATCAGTTTTAAGTACAAAATGAATTTACCTGTACGCATTGTAACAATGCCATTCATTATCATATACATTACCGTTCAAAAGTTTGGGGCAGCAAGATTAATACTTCTATTCAGCAAACGCATTAAATTGATCAAAAGTGCATATATGCAAGAAAAAAGAGAAAGATCAAATAAAGCAGAAAAAGGGAAGGGATGCACAATTTTACCAAGAAACACACAGACTGTGTGACTCACTATGGATAAAAATGTCACTGGCATACAGTGTAATTAAATGTAATTTCAGTGATATCTCTTTAATAAATACAATCAAATCAAAAAGGTTTTGCGAAAAATAATCTGTAGTCATGTGTGTCCAGTAAATGTAAATCTGCAGAGTGAAGAGGATGTTTTTGTTTTTTTTAATTTTTTAACAACATCAATCAGACCCTCTGCTGAGCCCAGCCGAGCCCACCAGGACCTGTCAGAACCCATCACACACTCTGATAGACACGAGTAACACACACACACACCACACACACACTGATAAACACGCGTAATACACAAACACACACACGCTCTGACAGACACACATAACACACACTCTGACAGACACGCGTAACACACACACACACACACACACACACTCTCTCTCTCTTTCTGATAGACATGTATAGACACTGATAGACACACGTAACACACTCTGATAGACACGCGTAACACACACTGATAGACATGCGTAACACACACTGATAGACGAGTAACACACCGATAGACACGTGTAACACACACTGATAGACACGCGTAACACACACTCTGATAGACACGAGTAACACACACTGATAAACATGCGTAATACACAAATACACACACACACTCTGACAGACACACATAACACACACTCTGATAGACACGCGTAACACACACACACACACACACACACACTCTCTCTCTCTTTCTGATAGACATGTATAGACACTGATAGACACGTAACACACTCTGATAGACACGCGTAACACACACTCTGATAGACACGAGTAACACACACTGATAAACATGCGTAATACACAAATACACACACACACTCTGACAGACACACATAACACACACTCTGATAGACACGCAACACACAAACACACACACACACACTCTCTCTTTCTGATAGACACGCGTAACACACACCACACTGATAAACACGCGTAATACACAAACACACACACACACTATGACAGACACACATAACACACACTCTGATAGACACGCGTAACACACTAACACACACTCTATCTTTCTGATAGACACGCGTAACACACACTGATAGACACGCGTAACACACTGATAGACACGCATAACACACTGATAGACACGCGTAACACACTCTGACAGACACACATAACACACACTCTGATAGACACGCGTAACACACACACACACACTCTCTTTGCAAATATCCACAGTCCAGATTTTTACTTAAAATTATTATGTATTGCAATAGACAGTGTTGTAGTCAAGACCAGCTCATTCGAGTCCAAGTCAAGACCAAGTTCAGAGAGGGCTGAGTCCGAGTCGAGACCGAGACCAGAAAGTTTGGAGTTCTAGACACGAGAGGTATCTAATCTTTCTGGGAAACAGACGTGATAAATGTGAAGTGACAAAAGAAAGAATGACTCTGATCTGGAGGTGAGGTGAACTAACAGACTGCATAGCCTCAAACCCTGCTAAGCAATTAATTAATCAATCATTTTTTACTCATAATTTGGCCTTCGTGGCTGTATTAGCCTATAGTTTATTTTTTATTACAAATGTGATAAATGTTTGCGCAAGTAGTATGTGTTGGGGAATTTAAAATGTAATTTCAATTATATTCTGCTGAAATGAACGAAATGACTTG
>JBCHWC010000144.1:175000-192500 GCA_039654765.1 Mylopharyngodon piceus | reverse complement strand
TACGATTGAAATGAACAGGAATGGGATTCAACTCCACATATGCAGAGCGTAAAGTGTTGGCAGGCCATCACTGGAGATAATGTGTGGAAAATGCAAGTAAGATCAAGAATTTTACTAGTCTGACAGTTTGTAAACCCGATGGTGAGGAAGAACGCAGAACTGTTGTTTCATTTTTTTATTCAACAGTTCAGTTCTTCTCTTAAACAGATGTAAAGATGAAGGGGCAAAGATCAGATTAAGGTTGTTGGTGTCTGGTTACATGATCAGACTCAGATGATGATGGTGTTACAGTGAGGATGATGATGATGATGATGATGGCCAGAGCAGAGCCTCTATTCAAATGCACAAGCCCCCGGTGCAGGAAAATAAGCACCTGTCATGCGCCAAGCCAAGTGTTAAGTGCACAAATTGTGGAGGCGAGCCGCTGTTTCCGCCGGTGGCGCTTCAGGCTTCGGTGGCAGTGTGGCAGGAGCTGAGGGGCATCATGGCAACTGTTATTTACTGGTCGTCTGCCTCATTTCCCACAATTCAGTCTGGCTGCGTTACATGCGCTGAGGGGGCTGAAACCCGTCCGTGTCGGGGCTGCAGGGCTGCTGTGGCAGAACAATCTGAGGAAAAAAAGATGACAAATATTTAGATCATTTATTGAGGGTGTGTGTTATCGTCCTCTGGCCGCAATGATGCCATTCCCTCTGGTGCGGCTCCGACACTGGGATTTTCAGCAGCGGAAGACTAACTTCACACGAAGGCGCAAACACACGCAGAGGCCCGCTTCTTCAACCCTTGTAAGCTGTTTGTTTGGGATGTACCAGACAATAAAATGTGATTTTATAACATTTTTTTTTTTTTTTATCAAATGTAATTTTACTTACTTTAGTGTTTTACTCTACATTTGTGTAGCTTTGGGGGGATTTATGGCATTTTTAAATTCATATAAATAAATTAATAAATATCTGTTAAATGTTTTTTTTTTTTTTTTAAATAACCATTTATGTAAAATTCACTTTAAAAAAGATCCCCATTTCTAACTTTCATTCATGGAGATAACTTGAACAATTTGCCATGGTTTAGTGTTAAGATTTTTGCCATCTGTTGGAAAATATAACTTTAAAGTCTCTGAGAATATGATAAATTTCACTTTATATAAGAAACATAAAATTCACCGGTAACACTTTAGCTTAGGGTCCGATTCTCACTATTAACTAGTTGGTTATTATCATGCATATTACTAGGATATTGGCTGTTTATTAGTACTTATAAAGCACATATTAATGCCTTATTCTGCATGACCTTATTCTACATCCTTAATCCTACCCAATATCTAAACTTAACAACTACCTTACTAACTATTAATAAACAGTAATTAGGAGTTTATTTAAGGCAAAAGTCATAGTTAAAATTATAGTTAATAGTGAGAATTGGACCCTAAACTAAAGTGTGACCAAATCACTTGTCTTTAATAGGCAGGTCTGGCATGACGGGCTGATGATGACAAATACAAGAGAAATGTACTTATTTTGACAAGCACCGAAAAGACTTTTACAATAAATGTATGAATAAACAACAAATGCAAACAACATATGTGTTCCTTTGGATTCATATAATAATATGTCAAAGTAGATTCATTTATCAGTTTGTTTTTATCTTGATTTTGTTCTAGTCATAGTCATTATAATTGGGTCTTTATCACCACCTAGTGGAGAACTGAAGAATCACAGTTACAGTTGCAGTATTGGAAGGACCGTCTTTACAAACCGTTCTACAAACTAAAGCCAAGTTTACACTACAGGACTTTAAACGTCGGCAGATCTCTGTGCTGTTCAGACTACATGATCTGCTGTGGAGTCTTGAAGTCGTTGTGGTGTTCACATTACATGACACTACGTAAATGATCCGCAACAGGAGGTTACACACTACATGACACACGATACTGACGACAACTGTCACCCAACGACTCTATATGAAAATGGATGTTGGGAGGAAATTAGATTAAATTTTGAATTAAATTTAATTAAAATTAAACCGTTTCACACAAAAGTTTAAGACATTCTGGCTGACCTCCCAGAGTTAAGGCGACTGTTATTTTAGAACGTTTCCCTTTATTGTTTCCATGACGACGCATCATGCTTGTCACATGACACACCACGGCCCCCGGCCACACTGTATGACAGATGTATCGCTTTTCTCACCATGTCATCAACTATCTGATATTCCGATTCTCAGATATGTGCAAGTGAGTGTTTTGTCATTTAAAAACCTATGTAATGACCTTGATCTTAATATATGACGTGAATTCATCCATTTGTCCTGAAATACATGTGGCCGGTGAACTGGGAGAACAATAGAGTGAGTGAGCTTTATAGTTACTTACACAATGTGTTTCTGATATGAATAAACGTCCGCAAATTATATTTGAATGGATTGTTATTGCTGCTTCCATAGACATCAGTGTATATGTCATTGGCTGTCTCGTCGCGACACGTGACACCACAGGATATCCAGCCTGCCACAGCTCCAGATATTTAGCATGCTAGATATTTGTCTGGCGTCTGCGAGGTGTCGGCGACGCGTCAGCGAGCCTCTTTGATGCGTCGTTGAGTAGTTCACACATAAAGATTGGCGAGCGCCAATCACTCGCTGATTTTCCCCCGATCACAGCCCGACCTGTCGGCGAGCTCGTTAACTGGCAAATCGGGCTTAAAATCCTGTAGTGTAAACTTGGCATAATACTGTAAAGCAAGTCAGTCTATCAATGAAGGCCTAATCGGCTCCGGCACTGACATCACATCAGCTGGACGCAGCACAGAAGATTCAGAAGAAAAGAGCTATATAAATAAAAAAGAACACAATATTTTAATCTCTGCATTTAAATCATTTCAAATTTACACAGTTTCTACACCAGAAATGACTAAAGCAGAAAGAACCCATTATAATCAGCGCTGCTGTCTACACTGGATGTGGCGTGACACGACAAATTCCCGACAGTAAACTAATTCCCTGTTGTATTTCTGACGTACTTCAAGCAGTCACACTACTTCTGATTCGAAGAACAAAAGGATTTGCAGCGGTCGCTCTGTCACGCTCTGTCACGACAGCTTCAACTAGATCACAAAGAAATGGTAGTTTCTGTGAAATAACTGAAATAAACTTAAACCATGAAAGTCAGAATATGACCATAAGTAGCTCCAGAAGGTCCTGTTACTCCTCTAAGAGTGAAAACTGATGAAAAGAATCTGTCCTATGAAAGATTTGAGCACTGGTTCCCTAACTAGGGTTCATGAGGTGACAGAGGGGGTACACCAACAAAATGCTGGTTTTTGCCGAAGATTGTAGTGCCGTAAAAGGTCAAATATATGATATCCAATCAAATTAAAGACCTTTTGTCACGCCCATTACTCCAACCTGCAGATACCCACAGAAGTCTGCTAGCAAATCACACTAATTACTGCCGTTCTCGACAATGTACCTTATTTGTAAAAGTGCGGTTTTAGCACTTACATGAAGAACAAATAGCCTATAGACACAGACTGTGAGATCAATTTAAGACTCAAACTCTCTTCGATACAGAAATACACTCTGTGTGAGTTCTTGTTTTTAATGTTAATCATATTATTCCAGCAAGAATGCAATTTTTCTTGAATATCCACACAATTGCAAATGTGACTGATTTTATACAACAGTTCAACAAACAAAAGGGTAATATTAAGTGATGTTCATTTTAAACACAGTATTGCTGGTATTTGTTTCGTGAACAAATCGTGAGTGTCAATTATTCAATGACTCATTTATAATTACAGCCACTTGAGTGACTCACTCATTAAGACAGTGACTTGCTGCCACCTACTGGCGGTTTTAGTTTAATATTTAAAGGTATCACTTCCTTTTTACCATCATTTCTTATTTCTCTATTGAACATTTTTTAGTTAAAACAATATCTCATGACATTATTTATGCCATAATTGCATTCATGCCACCTCTGAGCAGCATTAAATACATCTTGACGCAGCTCGTGCCACTGCAGTGCAAACATGGCTTTTGTTGATAATGATTTCATTTGATTTACATTGGTTTAGTTTAATTTATTGTATTTATTTATGAGTGACTGCAGTGTGAGTGGAAGAGAGACACTAAAGCTTTGGGAACCACGTGTGTCAGTGTGACAGTTCTGCCCCCTACAGGCGAACCTTCAGCACTGCACCAGCTGATCATGTGCTGAAAGATCACTGACATTCCTTCTGACCTCACATGTTTTATTACTGTGGTTCTCATTCATGTTAATGGAAAACAAAACAAATATCGTTGAAAATTCTCAAATGGCAGCAACTGAACTGAAGCAATAATTCACTGTAAGGAAGCATGTTAAACTGCTGATGCAGAGAAATTAAAGATAACACACTGTTAATCAACACTTCTTTTAGCTGAACATTAAATATTTTTTAACACAGATTTAAGATGTGCTGAGAATCAGAAAAGATTGAACCCTAACGTGGGATTTGAGTAAAGCTGTCCCAACAAGATCTTGAAGCCTTTCTGTCATTGATTGTTGGTGGATCTAACATTCAGAAAACTGAATTCTACATCTGTTTATTTCATGTAATCATATCCCAGAAGACCGTTACTGCATTGTTCTGTTTCATCCTTTTAGGGCTTTTGTAAACTGTTTCTTTAAATGTTCCAACAGATTTTCTACTGCAGTCAGAACTTTTTCTTTAAATTTACTTAAAATCTGTGTAATTATTCACAGAAAAGACACTTTTTGTGCTCGTCTTTAAACTGCCACAAATACATTTGGACCAACAGTTTGTTGAGAGGATCAGGCAATAATGTTTACATGTAGATAACTATGATTTTGATAACTATAAGGGCCACATTTACAAGAGGTTTTGAAATCACCTGTAACTTCTCTGGTTTTGACATCGAAGTGTAAACAGACGGCGGTGAAGGTGTTTAATGAAGAGTGTGATCTGGTCTAGCTGATTTTGATGGAACTATTTCTGCTGTTTAACTGGTAAGAGAGCACTGCTGAGGGTTCATGACGTCCAGCTGTCTCTCAGTCTCTTGACGCGGCGCTCTGCTTTTGCCTCCTTGAAAACTCAACCTTTTGTCATTTGGTCAAAGTGTCCCCATGAAGCAGTATTTACTACAGCTTTGGAAGTCATTTTTGTTTTATGATGATTTGTGCTGAATTCTGAGTATTTACTAAGTTACTTTTCAGATTCCTCTTGTATTGTAAAGTCTATAGACCAGCTTCATGTGTTATAGTAACACAGATGAGCAGACCAGACATGATGACAGGAGGCTGTGTTACTGAACAAATTCCCTCAGATTCATCAGATTTTATGTTCTGTAATGTGTTCAAGCAGTTTGTGGTTCGTCTAGTGGATCTTCTGTAAAGCACAGACAGACAGTTTCTTTGGCCTTTATTGATTCACCACACAACAGTGTTCACATTAGTCTCTCATTATTCCTCTTCATGTGACACAGATTCAAAACATTTGTAAAAACTCCACAAACTATGTTATATATATATATATATATATATATATATATATATATATATATATTGAGATGTAAATGTCTTGTTTGAAATAAATCTATGAGCTACAGTGTTGTTGGCATAAATATTGTTAATAGAAGGACATTCTGTAAAGGAAAATGTATTGCTGTCCTGGTTCTAATTGTTTTTCTTTCCCCTTTAAAAAAATAAACTCATGCTGAATTGAAACACGTGTTGTGTGTGTGTGTCCGGAAAAAATGAATTCCCATATATTAAACAGAATAAAATCCCAAATAGGTACGAAATATAACGTTCGCTGAACATTACGCGACGAAAGGATCGGCTATAGTGTTTAAGGAGGAAGAAGACGAGGGAAGAGGTGTTTCTTCAGGCCCTTTCTCCTCTTTCATTATTTATTTCCTTATTAACTGCGATCAAAACATTGATGGTCGATCATTCGCCGCTGAGCTCGAGACCCGCGGATTATCGTGCAGTTTTTCACTTCGGTGAGTGAGTGTGTTGCGATGGCTCGCCCACGGCCCCGGGAATATAAAGCTGGAGATCTGGTTTTCGCCAAGATGAAGGGATACCCGCACTGGCCGGCGAGGGTGAGTACGAGCAGTATCCGAGCAGAGCGGCGGGGAGGCCGGTTACCGGAGCTCAGAGGAGCCGCTACTCACACACACACCCCCGCGGAGCGCGAGCGGCGGCTTCTGCGTGCAAATAAGGGCGAAAACGGCGGGAAGGGGATCTTAATGCATCAGTAAAAGCCTCCGACACGCGGATCATGAGTGTGAAAGTGTTTTTGTCTGTCTGTAGTGTGAAATGATCCGCTTGTTCTCGTCGTTTGGGGCTCTGGGTTATTTCAGGCGTTTATGAAGTGTTTGAATCACGGGAAGGGTCTGGTTCCGAGTTATTCTGATGTGTGCTGGGTTTATTGCTGTATGTTTGTGCTGCTGATGTTATTGAGTAAGCAGCTGTTCCTCATGTGGGCCCGTTCGGCCCGCGCGACACCATTTCATTCAAAACCATCTGAATGACGTTCATCCGCGGCGCGTGGAAGAACCGAACTCAGTTCGAACCGTTCCGTGTGTGTGTGTATGTGTGTTAGATGATCTGGGCCCATAACAGAGTTTTGATTTCCGCTTCATTTTAAACCCAACCCACCATGTTCTCAGATCAAGTGGTCTTATAGTTCTGGACACTGGATCAGGATCCGAATCATCCACAAAGTGGTTTTCGAGTCTAACAGCAGCATGTTTGTGTTCTTTAAAGAAAACGAGCAGAAGTGGCAAACATGCATGTAAAGCGTGTAAAATGTGAAATGAGGTAGAAGTGGGAAAGAGTGTCATCTGTAAACATGAGGTCAGACGTGGTTGGATGAATAAAAACACACACATTCATTCAAAATAATGTTCCCAAACAAAGTGAGAGTTCAGTGCTGAACTGTGTGTGTTTTATTCTAGATTGATGAGCTGCCAGAGGGAGCCGTGAAGCCGCCAGCTAATAAATACCCCATCTTCTTCTTTGGTACCCATGAGACGTGAGTGTGTGTGTGTGTGTGTGTGTGTGTGTGTGTGTGTGTGTGTGAGTGAGAGAGTGAGTGAGTGAGTGTGTGTGATTCAGTGATGTGTTTCAGTGTGTTAGTGATGGACGGCTGTATAAACAACCAATAATCAGACAGTGTGTGTGTCTCCTAGTGCTTTCCTGGGCCCTAAAGACCTGCTGCCCTACAAGGAATATAAAGACAAGTTTGGCAAGTCAAACAAGAGAAAAGGGTTTAATGAAGGCCTGTGGGAAATTGAAAACAACCCTGGTGTCAAATTCACTGGTTACCAGGTGAGTTGGAGTATTTGATGAGCTCAAGCGCGTGTGAGGGTCACATGATCTGATCTGTCCGTCTGTCCCAATCCTTCAGGTGGTGCAGCAGCAGAGTTCGTCAGAGACAGAGGGGGAAGGAGGGAACGCGGCCGACGGCAGCAGCGAGGGCGACTCCGTGGGCGAGGAAGAGGAGGGCAAGATGAAGAGTGACAAGGTCGGATCCAAGCGGAAAAAAACCGCATCCTCAAAGGTACCTCATTTTTATCTCAATATGGATTTCAGAATCCATGTTGTTTGAGAGCAGCTTCACTGAAGCACAGACTCCATGAGGTGTTTAGATCATGAGAGAAAACAGACTCAGGACACGCGCCAAATACATAGAAAATCTGCATAAATCAAGTCATGTGTTCACTGAATAGATGAAATGAGTATTCTTCTGCTGTATGGATCATGATGAGGTCAGTGCAGCTCCAGGTCAGCAGGGGGCAGAATGTGCCACAGAATCACATCACTGTATTGCTGCGGCTCAATTTGTGCACTTTTGCACTATTCTGTGCTTTTTAGTAGTAGTTTGTTCACACTGAAAATTCCAACAAGAAAAAGAGCACTTCAAATAGCATAAATAAATGAAGTGTGGAACATTGGACGCTATCAGACTATGACAAAATCACCTTTTAAACCTCACACACTATATAGTGTAAGTGCGTAGTGTATAGTACGTCATCTGGGACGCAGCTTATGTTTGAGATCAGAGATGTTTTCACCCTCAAACCGTCGCTGGGATGTGATGAAGAGTTAATCGCCGAAGGATTTTATATGTTTTAGAGCATGAGTCTGAACGCTTACAGCCTCTCGCTGAGCCCTCGCTTAGCAACAGCTGTTGCCTAGCAACAGAGTCCTGCACGTTCATATATGTAGTGCTGCTTGAACAAGTTTAGTGTAGCAGCGTGAGAAAGAAAAGCAGATGAGAGTTTCTTCAAGCCTGTTTTCAGTCTAAAATTCTCCTAGATGTCGTCCAAGCTGTCCAGGAAGGGATCGGGGGATGAAGATCTGGAGAAGGATGGGAAAGATGAGCAGAAGAGCGGATCGGAGGCTGGTGACCATGACAACAACATCCAGAACTCTTCAGACAAGACCTGCAGTCAAGGGGTGAGAACATGTGACCTGATCCGCACATATAACCCTGTTTTACAGTAACGGCGGCTTCAGGAAATCACTCATTACAGTCTTTACCTAATTGCTGAATAGAGGTCTGAACTGAAGCCCGAACCTGAGAGCGTTTAACCGACCCGACCAGAAGTCCATTTCTCACAGCAAATACCGTTTTGTGACATGCTGTATTTTAGGATCGCACGCAGCGATCAGAGCACACCGGAGCAAACGAGAAAAACTCTGGACCCCCGCAGTGAAACGGGAAAGAGATCCGCTCCTCTTCCACGTCTTCTGCTGTGACCGAAAGAGTTTTGATCAGTTCGGTGCTTCAGTCAACACAGCAAACACACACACACACACACACACACATATATATACATATAGTTTTTCTTTAGTTACAAACACAACCTGAACCCGAAGCTGTTTATAAATCAATAACCGGCTCGGATCAGGTTCAGACCTCTATTGTTAAAACGGTTTAAAACGATGAGGGAATATTCCTCAATCCCAGACAGCAGCGACTCCAGCGCATCCGTGATGTTTCTCTGACTGCTGCTTTTCTCTCTTCCGGCAGAATCTCCGGGAGGATCATTAGACGATCATCGGACGACGGCTCGTGACGCTGATATGTCATATTGTAAATGCATCTTATTACACTGATCGCTTGCAAACTCACACATTATTATCTGGGTCAGTCAAACACACACACACACACAGTAAAAGAAAACACAAAACGTCCAGGATTCACACACAAACGTCATTCCTTTCTGCTGATTTGATTTTAGAGGTTTAGCTTTAGTCCATTCAGATCTCATTCATTCCTCTCGTGTCGTGATAGAGATTTCTTTCTCTCACAATGGATCAAACAGACGTTTGTCTGTCAAACGACTTTCACGCTTTTACGTAATCCGAGAAAACGAGTGGAAGCGTAGAATCCGTATGAAGTCTCGTGCACAAGCAGAGTTTAACTCTATTATCTCTGTACATTTGATTTGGCTGTAGATTGTAGGATCTCTGTATATTCTCCCAGCACTAGCGGTTCTGTGTCGTGGGTTGGTTGTTTTCTAGCCTTTCTAGTGGCATGCTGTAGTTCCACATGTTGATGATGTTCTTCTGTCTGTCCGTTCCTGATCACAGACTCTTCCCTACAGAAAACCGGCCCTTTGTTTTTATTATTTCTTATCTTTGTTTATATAAAGAATATATTCTATTTATTTTTGATGATGGTAGATGACACATCTGTGGTAAATTCGCACTCACCAATGTGGTTTTCCTGTCGTTTCATTTTTATTGCCCTCATACATGTTGCATTTTCAAGGTTTGTAGCCACATGTAAACTGTTTTTCCTGTTTATTGACAAGAATTTTACAGAATAAACTCATTGGAATGCAAGTGCTTGTCTGTCGTGTCTTGATGTAGTAGTTCACTTCTAAAATGTCTTTGGGGTTTGTGTCCGTCAGTGGGATGTTGGGACTGAATCCAGGCAGATCTCAAATCCTGTAATGTCACCATCAGATCAAAGTTGCACTCGTGTTTCTTCTCGTATGTTTTGAACCGTGTGGCATAGAAACGTAATCCTTTTCCCTCTCTGATTCCCGGATGTTTCCTCAACATTTTCCACCCAACTACATTCTCCAATGTTTTTAATTTTCTGAAATACTTTTTTTCTAAAGCTCTCATCAGATCTTCAGACCAAGGTGACCAAAAGTTGTTTCGACATCAAATTGTTCTCATGTAACACATCAGAATATCATTTTTGCTCATATCTTCTGAATTGTTTAGCCTAAAACGAGACCGGTCTTTATTGAGGCAGATTTTAATGATAGCCACTGTTTCTAGGTCAGACATTTTGCACATTTAGTAGTTTTAAATTTTGCTGTAAAATGTATAGGTGTATATAGAGTTTGATTTCACCGGTTGTCATTTACAGGACAGTCTAACATATCGCCCGTCCACCAGGTTGAATTTCATTGCAAACTTTTTCAGACTCAGGGAATATTCACCAAATTCGACTTATTTAATTCTTTTTTTGATATATCAGACCAATCTTGTATTATGTTGCAAGTAGTTTTAATTACAGCTTTTCCTACAGATCTGCTGCTGCCTGAAACTCATTAACATTTAATTGCAGGTTTTTCACAATCAGGATGAAACTGTATAAATACTAGACTATATCAAAACTGGACCCTGATCAAAAGCCGATACATTCACTGTATTTTGATTTTTTTGTGATTATGTGAACATGGAACATTAGTGTTGAATGGACTGTGGTGAATGTTCCCAGATCTAACCCTAACCCACACGGATGAACTCGATCATGGATATTATTATTCCAGCTCAGTGCAGCATTAAGGCTCATTTAAACAGTGGTCATATTTACAGTTGTGTATGTACAGTGTTTTCCTCCCTGATAATAAAACGATGCATGTATTTCAGCCTCATCTCAAACGGAAAGAACATGCTCACGAGTATCCAAAGAGATCAAACCATGTTTTCTGTTCTGCAGTTCATCACAAGGATGAAATGACTTTCTGCAGAAAGTTTGATCATCTTTGAACATTCTCAGGAAAACCTTAAGTTTGAAATGAGTTAAATGAGTTATTCTGAAGCTGATGCACTGAGGCGTTTGGATTCTCTATAATGAACAGTGTCGAACAGTGATGCTGATTCTTCTGATTCTTCCACTAGGCGGCAGTGCAGACCTGTTTCTGAATCAGCAAAATCACTGTTGGTGACTGACAGTTTTGGTGTGGTTTAATCTAGATGGACGAGCAACAGGTAATGCAGATATTAAAGAGAGCTGGAGATGGTTTAGGGTTATTCTGTATTCTTTAATAGAGTATTGAATATATCAAGAATAGCATTAATTGCATATAATTAGAATAGCATTAAAATTGTGTTAGTGCAGTCAATGATGGCCAAACAACATGTGATCAATCTGAAATCATTTGATCTACACACACATTTATACATTTACATACACACATTAACACTAAATTACAAGCTCCTGTAAACAGTTATTGTATGTAAGTCTGTAGATGTTTGATTCTTCTGTGCTTCTGCTTTTCCTTCCAGTTGACTGTATTAGTGTGACGTGCTGCCTGAGGCTCAAAATGCTGCTTTAGAGGATAAAAATAGACGAACATCAGCCACACACACACACACAGCAGCAGTGATGCGAACTAACAGCCTTTAACACACACACACACTGTCGGTCCTGATGCAGGTCACATTGTGCTGCAGGGAAGAGACAGACAGTCTGTTTTTGTTTTCTTTGCCTCAATCTCTTAATGTGTTTTTATAGTACATCATTCATTTTATCTTTCCTTTTCAGTTACTTTGTATATCTTTTGATATTTTACTCAACTCCTGTACACTGATGTGCAGTCAGTCTGAAGACAACACAAGGCCTGTTCCTGGAGAAGCAGCACACGTGTGTCTGCCATCATGAGAGAGAGAGAGGAGAAAGAAAGAGAGGGGCCCTCCAGCGCTGTCACATCACATTTACACACATTCACACTCGCTTCAGTAGGACTGAATAATGTCTTTGCTAAGAAATGGAAATTCAAGGGTTTTCTTATTTGTCTTTGTTCAAACCTTGTGCTTTATTCTAATGTTTTTATTCTGCATGGGAATTCTGTAAAGTTATGAACTCAGACATCCCACCCTGCCTGCAAAATCTCATTTCCAATCTAAACATTCACCTTTTGTGTTGTTTTTTAAAGGACTCAGTCAAAGAGGAAGGTTATGAAATTATTTAAAGTACTTTATTTACACAAAGGCAAAAGTAATTCCACTAGGACAAGAAATGATAAACCAAACAACATCCGCATCACACACCCGCTCAGATCGTGTGTCAGTAATGTGACCTCTGGCCGTAAGAACCGGAGTTTCGTTCATAGCGGCGGTCCGGGAAATGATGCCCGCGGCGCTCGTGCTGCCGCTCCGGAGCTCTAAAGGGAAACACACGCATATTTATATGTTTAATTAGTAGCCGTCAAATGCATCTGTTTTAACAAAGTTAGATATTAATCTCAGTCACCGTCTATCTCTGCGGCCGCGCGCCGCTCTCCAGTTCTCCACCACGGGCGGCGGATCGGGCGCGCGCTGCCGGTACCGCTGGAACTCCGCGTCCTCCGATGAGAAACGCGACGCGAACTGCGCGTCATAGTCAGCAGCGCAAGACATGGCGCTCTTAACGGGAACAGGTGCCTAAAGATTTTACCAGACCGTTTCAGTATGACAAATAAACGACGGCGTCCAACCTGATCAAGCTGAAATCTCACCTGCTAAAAGCCAAAAGCAAAAAACACCACGACACGTGACGTGCAACTCTTATTTCACTCCCTCACAGCCTCACTGAAGGTTCCGGTAGATTTTGTTCCCACGCTTCACAATCCACGCATCTTTTTACTGATACACTGTTTCATTGTGTGAGTTGCTTGATGCGATGTTTTTTTGTATTTCCACTACAAGTATTTTGCACGTAAACTCTGTGTTTTTTTACTGACATTGGCTTTTGTTTTACGGCTGGTTGGTGGTTTAATTAATAATGCAGAACAGTTGGATCAGTTGCTTCTGATACTGCAGCTCTGGAGCCGCGAGACATCCGCGATTCTGCAGAAATGTAAGTACGAAAAGTTTAATATGATTACTAGAAAACAATACTGACTGCAGTTTATCAGTTTGTCTCAAGTAAATTATCAGGCTGAAAAAAGGCGACGTGTGTGTGTGTGTGGGCTGATCCGCGGCGCGTCGCTGCTGAAGCGCGTCTGACTGTCGCTCAGTTTGAATTCATATTCATCTGCGGCGGATTGAACTCAACACTCCCACATTTATTGACACGTTTCACCGTTACAACCTTTAAATATTAATAAAGACAGACCAGCACGGGGTGAAAGTTAGTGTCCGCGGCGGGAGTTGAAGGAATCACACGGCAGAATCCCGGAGCCGGAGTTCGTTCGGGAATATCACATTTCAGCTCGAGCGAAATATTCGGGGCTGGAACTGATGCGGGAGATTTTTGACTCTTACTGTAACTAAAGCCGCTTCATACACGCCACAGATCCGACCTAAAGGCAGCGAAATGGGGTAAGTGACCTCGGCGAGTCACTTCTTATCTTGTCGTGTTCATGTGTTTGTTGTTCGCTGTCATTTCGTCGACAGAAACTCTTGCAGATTTATTTATGGATGAGAAATGACAGATCAAAGGTTGAAGGTTAGTTACATTTGTTGCGCGAGCGGCAGAATCGAATCAGATCAATCGTGTGGATTGTTAATGTGTTAATCATTTTATTTCTTTTTGAAAAGTGAATTAATTCGCCTCCGTGTCGCGCGCTCATCGAGACATTTCACGCGCTTCGTATATTCGATCTGGTGGCTTTATTTCAGTTTACTGAATTGAGCGACGATCCTTTAGGAGTAAGAAGTTGGATTGTGTGCGGATTGTGGGTTTTGTGTTTGAACAGCAGGTGATTTTTGGCTTGTATTTGCGCGTGCATTCAGCAGCCCCCGCACAGAGGAACCTTCACATGATCTTATGATGCTGTCAGAACATTAGAGAAGATTGAACTGTAGCAAACGTATATCAGTACAAATATGAATGGTTGTTAAATGCGAAAGTGTGTTGATGACAGCTGAAGCCGCACCGGTGCTGTCACTCTGCGCGTGCGTGCGTGAAACCAGCCTGGAAGGACTGCTAGTTTCTTAAGAAGCTGTAGGACCAGTTTGTGCGGTCAGTTGGGTTTCAATCACACAACACCGCGAAACAAGATCAAAACTGCAGTCTAATTATTACATCATAAAGTTTGTGGCACTAGAGTGACCCTTTTAAACCACAATATTACTGTGTGTGTGTGTATATATGTGTATATGTGTATATATGTATATATATAATAAAAAGTATGTTTTAGTGCTTGTGCAGATTGGCACTTCTCAGTCTGACATCACTGGTCCAGGCACTTTACATCCAGATGTTTAAAGGTTTGCTCATTGTTCTAGTTTTTCCACACTGTGGGTGTATTTTAGTGATGTGATGTTGATCGATTATTGCTCAGTTTTCAGCTGGAGGCTCTTTCAGTGACAGGAGGGTTATAGATTAACCTCATTCTCCACATTAACCTGTTATAGTGTGGAATGGCCTCTGTCGCTGCTGTTTGGGAAGGTAGACGCTGATAAACAGTGAGGACTAAACCCTAAACCGCTGTAGATGATGTGTAGTTCACTGGCCGTCGGTTGAATGAGGCGTTACACTGGAGTGGCTATTTAAACCCAGTGTCAGAGAGACCAGACGGTCACGCTGGCGCTGATCTCCAGTTACATGAATGGGACGAGTTTATTGACGCTGATCTGACACATTGTCAAGTTGCCGACTGCAGGTTGTGTGTGTGTGTGTGTGTGTGAGATCAGGACACTGTAGACCCCACATAGTACTTAACGGCTGGTAAATGACGCTGGTATCCAGTGGGGATTGAAGCCTCCATCACCAGATGGTGTTGGCCGCAACCATCTGCTGCTGCCCTGGGAGCCAAAGTAAATGACTTAAACCAGCACCATGTTCCCATCAACCCTCAGTAGTACTGATGATCATTGTGCTGAATGGAGATCAGCCCCATGATGCTATTTTAAAGGTTCCTAATGTTGTTTAGAGTCTCCTACAACAGGTTCACATGCAACCAAGGTCAAAAACACTTTAATTTTCTCATAATATCCGCTGCAGCATCAGCTCTTTCCTCTCAGTGTCTGAAACACTTCATTTCGATCTCAGTTAGATTCGGTCTTTCTAAACCCCTCTGGAATTAGGAATTACTGACGACTCGTTTCAAAATTGATTCTTTCCTTTAGGACACAATAACTTATTTGTTGTACACTTTGATCTTTAAACCTTTGCAAAATTTCTGCTTTATTACACACTACATGAAAGGTCATATTTGAAAAAGCATAAAGAGGCACTTTAAAGAGCGTGAAAGTTAATGTTGGAATAGTGGAGCAGCTAACGCTCTGAGCTAGTCATCAAAAATGTGGCCAGACGGGTCATCTTACACCACAACCTGCTGTCAATCCAACGCTCTAAATGCTTGTTAAAAGATTGCATATTTGTGAAATAAACCACGGCTATGATTGGGAGAAACACAAATTATATTTGGAGTTGGGTATTAAAGGCATTAGAGGTTCAGCCAAAAATCATTATTCTGTCCTCAATGGGCTCCAGTGTTGTTCAGTTCCCAGTGTTCTTCCAAACTTCTTCTTTTGTGCTCCACAGCAGCGAGAAAGTCATGAAGGGCAGTAAATGATGAGAGATTTATAATTTGTGTCTGAACAATCCCTTTAATTGTCGTCATACTTATTGACTTTAGTCGGTCTGATCTGTTTTGGAAAACAGTCCAGATTGATATTGATTCATTCTGTGACCAAACTGTATTGTGTTTGTTGACTCTTGAAGTGACTTTGAGCTTCAGGAAAGTGACATGACCGTCCAGCTTTGGCTTGAGTTTAACCTGCTGACCGCAGCGAGACACATGTGAGGACGGGTCACGACCGAGTGAAGCTTTGGTCATTTTAACATGCTAAAGCCTGAAGTAATCCATATACGAGTAATCCATCCTCAAAATACTCATTAAACTGACGATACACAAGCTGTGTGACATAATATGTGTAGATGCATATAGCTAGTTTGAGGATTAGAAGTTAAGGTTAACATGATTAGCAACCGGACCTGACTGATCACATTTCTGTCTGTCTGTTCTCTGACTTCAGGTCTGTCGCTGTGTAAATGTGACTAACGGTGGGTTATGGTGTCGGTTCGTGGTCGTCAGGGACGTGTGAAGCAAACAGTGAGATCTGGCCGGTTGAGCGGCTGGTTGATGATGTCACAGGGAGTGATTTGAGTCTCGTGTCATGCGCTGTTTTCTGTGCGATTGTGTTTCTGCTCATGAGTTCGTGTCGGAGCAGTCTGACCTGCCGACTGCACTGCTGGAATGTGTGTGTCCAGTCACAGCTCCGCCCACTCCCGAGGTCTGCTCCAGTCAGAGTGCAGCTCAGTGCTGTCTGAGGTCAGAGTTCAGGTGTGGCTCCTGTGGGTGTGTGTGCGTGTGCGTGCGCAGGTAGAACCGCATTCCTGCCGTGGCTCGGCTGAGACTCAGGGAATGTTCTAGATGGTTTGGTGTGAAGATGTGTGAGATTTACAAACAGCTATGAATCACACGGGCCTCGTCATCGTCAGGTTATTTTTGAGAGTGACATTGCTGTTCTGGTGAAGCCTCTGCTCAGGAGATGATGATGATGAGGATGATGATGTCATCAATAGGGATGTGGCAGGATGCTCAGTAATATGTTTGCATTTTGTATTTGCCGTGCTAACAGTCAGCGCAGTAAAACCCGCTTTGAGACTCGTCCTCTCTTCATCCTTTTCTCCAGCTTCAACAACACGCTACAGACTCACGTCGTCTTCACTAATGAAAACACAGATCAGTCCGTCAGAAACGGCACCAACGGATTTTAGGTAAATGAGTAGTTTTACTCATGCCTAATACAGATCGCTCGGGTCCTTGGGCAGACAAGGAAAAGGGTTACTAAACCACTGAACAGGATTCAGCCACAAAAGACCGCCTGCTCTTCGCCTACTGACCTAACGCATAAACATTATGGGAAGCGCGCGAGCCAGACGGGATTCAAACTTCGTCGGCTGAAAACCCAAGTTTAGTTTGAAGACGGAAAATGTACCAAGCACAATGTTCTCTCACCATTCCTGATTTCTCACCACGTTCGTCGTGATCTTGCGGCTGTCTGAGCAGAAACAAAAGCTGATTGTGTTTTTCTGTCTTCTCCGGGCATGTTCATATGTTAATTGCACAAGCTTATTTTGTCCATTAGATCAAAAGATCTGAAAAAGCCCATACGTTTACCCAGCCATAGACCCTCCCCTTGAAGAAATCAGGACAGAAGTGGTTCAAAATGGACAAAAGAGACGGATTAAAACTCCAGGTGTAAACAGGAATGTGTCTCCCTCGTCTACTTGTGATCGACCAAAAC
>JBCHWC010000144.1:167500-170000 GCA_039654765.1 Mylopharyngodon piceus | reverse complement strand
ATATGATACATGTCAAAATAGATGTGCAGTAAGGCTAGAGCGGGTCTGTAAGGCAGTGGCTATTTATTATTGGCTGCCGTACCAAATCACACATACAGTATGCTTGCTTTAATAATGAAAATCTATTTAAATGTGTTTTTAAAGGGGAAGCGCATCTCCTTAGCCTCACCCTGGAGTCGGTTTACCCTCCGCCAGTGAAAAGCGTCTAACCCTAATTGTGTCGTTCGTCAGGAATCTGGCCGTGAAACTCCATCGGGCAATCAGGCGTCCAGCATCAACGGAACCGATGATGAGAAGATCTCGTACGGCCCGGAGAACGAAGCGCTGAAGAGTGAGAATGACCGGCTGAAGTCTGCGGTGGAGCAGAGGTTAGTCTCTCTCTCTCTCTCTCTCTCTCTCTCTCTCTCTCTCTCTCTCTCTCTCTCTCTCTCTCTCTCTCTCTCTCTCTCTCTCTCTCTCTCTCTCTCTCTCTCTCTCTCTCTCTCTCTCTCTCTCTCTCTCTCTCTCTCTCTCTCTCTCTCTCTCTCTCTCGCACGCACACACACACGTTTTGTCTGTGTTTGTTCCAGACTGTCAGTCAGTGGGGATTTTTCAGGTACACATGACTCATTGAATCATACATTCAACCGATTCAGTCAAAAACAGGTTCATTCTGGAATGATATTGTTTTATTCACATTTATGATATTTACTAACCAGCCCTAAACCTGCCGACATTATTAGATCTGAATCAGAACATCATCTGACTGATTGCTGATCCATTCAGACCCTCAGCACAAGCGCAGACGTGAACCTGAACACCCGGTGATCTGAGTGTGTTTGTGTCTGACAGTAAGAAGTGGGAGACGGAGCTGCAGGCGCTGAAGGAGAGCAACGCTCGGCTGCAGGACGCGCTGCAGGAGGCGAAGAGCAACGCCGACAGCTGGAAGAGTCAAGTGACGCAGTGCCAGGAGGAGAACAACCAGCTCCGCAACAAGGTGAGAACGAGAGGCTACATGAACAAACACAGACGCTGAGTCCGTTAGCAGTGACACTCGAGTGATCATGACTAGTTTAGGGTTAATCTCAGTTTCAGAGATTTAAACAGAATCTTAGAATGAGACTTTTGCAATTGTGCTTGTCATTTGTGTGTGACTGAGCTGAAATATTGAGTGTTGGGTTATTGGCTCAAGTTTGTCATTGAAGAGGTGTGTGTTTGCGTGTGTGTGTGTGTGTGTGTGTGTAGATCTCAGAGCTGGAGCTGCAGTGTAAAGAGGTGAATCTGGAGAAAGAGAGAAATGCTCAGCTGACGGTCAGAATTCAAGAACTGGAAGCGGATCTGCAGGACAAACAACAGGTGTGTCAAACACACACACACTCACACACACACACCTGCTGTGTTCTGTCATGAGTGCACTTACAAACACGTATGATGCTGTTTTTCAGGAGCTTGAGAACCTGTGCAAACAGGCAGAAATCATCCCACAGCTCATGGCAGAATGTGAAAACATCACGGCCAAACTACAGGTGAACCGCAGCACAAACAGACATTCATTTCTGAAAAGGAAATCAGTCACACATCAGTCGTTTTTAAGCAGTTCTTGAGTCAACGAGTCATTTACTCACTGAGAATCGTCACTTTTGCTCATGTTCCTGCTAAATGAAGGTGTGAAGTAGATTAATGCCCCAATATACTTCCAGCGAAATCAAAGAACCAACTGGTGTGATGTCATTTAGAACAAAATTAGGCCAAAACTAAGGGGCTGTTTACATGACACTGTTTACAACTAAAAACTAAAAACTTTTTATGAGTTTGCCATTATCGTCTCTGTGTAAACTACATATATGCCAGTTTGTGAAAACGGTGAGGTCATGCGCATGCGTGTTCAGTCTTTAGGTGCGTAGTGTTTCTATACAAAGTCACATCGCCATCTACTGGCCTGGCAGCAGAATACAGCGATTTTTAGTTGTTTTCACAGATGCGTGTGAACAGGAATCGTTTTGACGACGTTGTCTGTACTCAAAAAATGCAAAGGAAAAACTTAGTTTTTAGTATAGCGTTGTCGTATAAATGTACCTTAAGTTCATTTGGAGTTTGTTTCAGGAGTTTGAAACCGCTTGTCAAAACTAACTTTTCAGAAAAGTTCGCTGCAGCAGGTAAACACCTCCAAACTCCCATTGGTCTGTGATGATGACTTAACAAGAGGGTGTGGCTCTGAGGCTCCGCCTTCTTTGAGGTGTAAATCTCCGGTTCATTTCTTCTGTTCAGTCCATCATGGTCAGACGCAAGTAAAAACATGAACACTGAGAGCCGCTTTATAGTAGAAATGGAAGCTGTAATTCTAATTGAAAGCAACACTGACACTAACTGTTTCCATCCACCTATTTTTATGCAAATTTTGTGATATCGCATAAAAAACAGTGGATGGAAATGCCAAGATGCACATAAAAAACTTATGCGCTCAATTGAGGTGGATATTTATTTATTTGATAAGAAAACGTGCATAAACTACAATGGAAAC
>JBCHWC010000144.1:132500-160000 GCA_039654765.1 Mylopharyngodon piceus | reverse complement strand
ACACACACACACGTGATAAACACACAACTCCTGCAGACACACACACACACACACGTGATAAACACACAACTCCTGCAGACACACACACACACACGATAAACACAACTCCTGCAGTGTGTGTTTCAGTGCATTCACCCGCTGGTTTCTCAGGTAAGCTCTGCGTGATGAAATCGCTCCTCTTTTTCTCTCCAGTTGTTTCAGCTGCTGCTGCAGGTGTGAGTGGGCGGGACTTGCATCCACCTGAACATCCTGCAGCTCCTCGGGGTCCTGACAGGTGTCATAATACACCACCTGCTCCTGCAGCTCTGCATAACACACACACACACACTCTCGTCAGTCTATGTCACACCGGATATTTTGGGCTGTAAATGTTTCTATTAATTTAGTAAAATGTGAAATCAGTGAAGCAGCCCACAGACCTCATGATCAAAACAGACTAATAATCATATTAATCCAGGTTTTAATTCATCTGAAAAAACTCAATCTGTTTTGTTAGGGTAACAGGACAGAAGCTATCATGAACATCGTTAGTTTAGCAGCGCTGACCTCTGATCTGTCTCTGTGTGGTCTGGATCTGCGTCAGCAGCAGCAGCTCCTCGTTCTTCAGGATCTCAAACCTGCAGTCATGAAGCTCCAGCTGCGTCTCGTAATACTGCAGCTCCAGAGCACTGACGGCGCTCACGGCCTCCGCCTCGCTGCGCATCTGCAAACACACACACGTGTGTGACCAACCAGCTCTGTGTGTGTGTGTCGCCTGATGAACACCATCACTCGTCTCCATGGTAACCAGCACAAAAGCCTTTGAACTCAGATTAGGGTGTTTGGGAATGTGATAAAATACAGAAATACACAAAACCTAGATCAAAATACCCATAATGCACTTTAAAACACTGAAGGAGAGTGAAACTGCTCCCTCTTGTGGATCACTGTCAAATTCTGGGCATATGAATATGGAAATACTCGGGTGTTTTTCTGTGTTAAAATACAAAAACATTTCAGCGTGTTTCCATCTATTACTAGTGTCACGCAGGTTAATGATATGCAACCTTATATAAAAACAATAAACCTGTACACACAAACACACACATACTCTCTCACACACACACACACAAAAACACACACACTCACACACACACCTGCTCTCGGATCTCGTCTCTCTTGCGTTTGACACACATCTCTTTGGCCCTCATGTGCTGCAGCGTCTCTTTAGCCAATAGGACTCTGAGTTTCTCTTGTCTGGGCGTGGCCATTGCCCAAGAGGCGTGGCCAAATCTCTTCTGATCTTGCTCCATCTGTTTCACCATACCTGAAAGAACAAACACACACTATCAGCAGAGATCAACTATCACACTCACAGCTGTGTGTGTGTGTGTGTGTGTGTGCAGTGAAATGAGTTCTGTAAAGTGAATCATTCTGGTGAGTGAATGTCACTGCATGAGTGATGATGTCAGCAGTGCTTGTGATGTCATTATTCATTGGGGGCGTGGCCTCATCCTATGACACGGCCGTTTTCCGATTATTATTATTATTATACATTTTATTTATAGGCGCCTTACAAACACAATAAAACAATCAACATTAAACAACAAATGATCATGATTACTGCCTGGACACTCTGAATCACATAAAAGCCTGCCTAAAAGATGGGTCTTAAGGTGAGGTTTAAAAACAAGAAGACTTTCAGTTTCGCACATCTTGTGGCAACAAGTTCCATAAATAAGGAGCTGCACGACCGAAGGCTCGGGACCCCACAGACGCTGTGAGAACAAGAGTGAGTGCAGAAGACGATCTTGAAGTATAGATATGAAGACGGTCAGATAAGTATGTAGATAATATGCAGAGCGAATGACACTATTTATATGTACTTCGAATGATAAAGTACTGTCAAAGATGACACCAAAACTTTTAATCTGTTTAAAAACAGACACTGGAAAATTATCAATATTCACAGAGGAACATTTAGATTTGGTCAGAATGGTTTTTGATTAAAAAAAAAAGAATTTCAGTTTTACTGCTAAGTTTGAGAAGATTTAATGTAAACCACTCTTTAATCTCAACTAAACAATCTGAGAGGACAGACTGAGGAAAAGTAGAGGTAGGTTTGGAGGACAGGTAAAGTTGTGTGTCATCGTTATAGCAGTGGAACCGAATACCAAATTTCCTACATATATTACCAAGGGGTAAAAGATGAATAATAAATAAAAGAGGACCCAAGACGGAGCCCTGCAGAACACCAGTAGTTACATACGAAGGCTTTGATCGAAACTGCTTCAGCTGTACAAATTGAGTACGACCCGTAAGATAAGATCGAAATCAAGTCAGGGGATACCCATGATTCCAATCGACTCCAGTCTGTCTAACAGAACGCTGTGTGAAATAATATCAAAGCTGCACTCAAATCGAGAAAGAAGTCCCGAATCAGCAGCTCACAATAAGTCATTCGAAATCTTAACTAATGCAGTCTCAACACTGATAAAAACTTATATTGCTCAAACTGCTCATATAAACTATTAGAAATATAGCTGTGAGCAGCACTCATCGGGGATCAAGCGCTTTAAGGCCTATAAGCACAAGCGTAAAAAGGTATAATGTTTTAATTAGCAAGCCTGTAACCATCTCGATCATAGACGGAAAAGACTAATTACAGCCAATACTGGCAATTTACCATGGGAAATTTAAAGGGTTTAAAAAGCTTTTTAACAGCTGAGGTTGAGCCAGAAACCTAGGACTAGATCACCAAAGTTGGTTTTTGAAATAACGGCTACTTTTGACCACTGTAGCCTTGCTATCGTTGTAGGCAGTGTGAGTACTACCAGCCCTCAAAGTTTCAAGTCTCTACAACTTACGCTTTGGTCTGCCTGATCACTTTTAGAGGAGAATTCTGATCCTTGGAAATTTTAACAATTACAACAGAGTTTCAGCGCTTGAACCCCTAAAGATGATCTCGGATGTGAGCTGCAACAATCCTTTCCCGTATTTTAGAAAGAACTGGTAGATTTAAAATGAGATGCAGATGACGTTGTGTGCTTTGCAGCTTTCTGTGCCACTTTTTGGGGATTTTTCTAGACTGTGACGAGAAGTGATGCATCCAATTTAACTTGAAGCATTTGTTTTATTTTAGTATTGAGCAGATGCTAATATATAGACCAGTGTAAATGTGTGTGTGTGTGTGTGACCTGTCAGGGCTTTGGACGTGTCTCTGAAGTAGTCGGCTGTGTTGTCCTGTATGGAGTGAACGGCTGATTCTCCGCGCTGATTCCACTCATTCATCTCTGCCTTCAGTTCACTCACACGCTTCGGCCCCAGTTCCTCGTACTGCAGACATTTCTGAACACAAACAGACCCGGTCCGTGAACTTCTGCTGCTTCTGACATCATGTTTATCAGTTAAAACAGGGATTCACATCCTTTATTATCACATCAGTGGGAGTGATTGACAGGTCAGATTTGGCCCATAAGTCAGTATGAATGAGCAAGGGATAGTGTGTATTTGAGCTGTAGTTATCAGTAACTATTTTATATGTTTTAAAGTATCTTCTGTGTTCTGATGTGTGTCTGTACCAGAATCTCAGTCTTGTAAAGCGTGGCGATCTCTCTGATGTCTCTGAAGGGCTGCAGAAGGTTCTGGTAGAACTGAGTCGCAACACTCACAAATTCCCTGTAAGCTTCATCTTCCTCCTCATAGATCTTCATCAGTCGCAGGAGTCCGTCAGTGCTGGAGTGACTCTGAACGAGCTGATGAAGAGACAAAACCACAACAACACAATGACAGAAGAGCCTCGTGATCACTGTGGGCTGAACAACAACAACAACAACAACAACAACAAGAGGAGAACGAGACAAAACAACAGGATAGAACAGAACAGAACAGCTCAGGTCCCGCCCGGGTCAGTGTCGCGCCTCACCGCGCGCAGCTTGTCTTTGGCGCGTGTAATCTCGTCCCGCATCGCTCTGCATTTAAACTCCTGCATGTTTTCGAAGTAATCGCGCTCATCCGCCTCAGTGACGCTAAACAGCGCGTCCAGCACGATCATGCGGCCGCACACGTCCACGGCGGTGCTGAAGTACCGCTCCAGCTGCCTGCACTGCGCGTCAGCATCGCACCGCGGCGCGCTGGAGAACAGCAGGTCCCACACGCTCGGCTCCCGGAACCCCGTCAGGTCGGGGAACAGCGGCTCGAGCTCGTCCCGGACGGCGCTCAGGTGCGCGTGCACGTATCTCAGCTGCACGCTGGAGAACAGACCAGCACAGCTGCCGCTCGCGTCTCCGCGCCGCTGCAGCGTCCGGTTATGACATGTCACCGCGAACTTTGTCTCGATCTCGTTCCACTCCACAATAAATCTGAGTTTGTGGCTCTCGCTGTCGTCGAAGGCATCGCTTTTAACGGCGACCCATCCGTCCAAGCTGTCCATCCGTTCGCTGTCCGCGTCGCTCATCGCGTTTGTGTTTAGCTGTGTTCGACTTGTTGCACTTCCGCCGTCGTCATCTGACGTCATCCCGTGGTCACGTGAAACGGGGAATTCCAGCGTTCTTTGCCCCTGACACACAGATTCATTATTATTCATTATTTGCCAGATATTAGGGCTATTATAACTCATTTTATTCGGTTCCCAACAACGTGTCTCAGGTTTTGGTTTAACATCCCCACATTTATCTGCTCGCTTTATAAATCTGCTCATCCTTAGAAGTAGTACAAAGATCAAATGTAGGCCTACTTGTTCAAAGTAATTATAACATCCCTCATTTTATCTTGAACATTATAAACAGAAAATGTGAATTAAGACAAATATAGACATAACACAAGCTAGGCTAATGTGGGTCTTTATATGATATTTCTGTTTAAAGAAAAGATTGTGTGGATGATTTACATGAAATTAAACTACAGAAACTGCTGATTCAGATGAGACCAATTCTGTCAATTAATATTCATTAACGGGAAATTATCCTTTCTTAAATTTTCTGTAAATCCTTTATAGGAAAAATAAATGAAACAATTTGGCAATAAAACTAATTTTTAGAATTTTTTTAAAAAAAAAAATCTGAATTTTTTTTTTTCAGATTGATATGAATAGCAAAAGCCCGTCACTGCACTGGTCATTGGTTTATATACATTCGTGATTTATTGTGTGAAATTGTAAACATTAGAACATAAACCGAATGTGTTTAGAAATGAAAGCCTAAATATAAATATTATATTTAAATATAAAAATTACATCGAACTTTACATTCAGAGAACATGCAATGATGAATGAAGAACCAGATGTGTGATTGACAGGCACACATTATAAAATGATTATTATTAATGTTTTAGTGTTATTAATGTATCTGCAGTGACTGTACTGACAGTAAACGGGAGCGAGATTCAGTCTGAGGGTTTTTGAGCTGCTGCTGATATTCGACACGTCAGTCTATATTTATCTGTTGCTCTGAAACACTGAACACGAGCACGAGAGACTGCAGGTATTCCTCAACGCTTTTATTACTTTGACCGTTTCTGTCCGAAGATAAATGCAAGAAAGAAGCTGTTATTGTTAGGCTTGTTTGGTTATGGCTGTCTTGAATGTGTGTGTGTGTGTGTGTGTGTGTTTAAACTGTGTTTCCTATCGAATAGCAAAACCTCATCTTACTTTTTCTAAATCTGTGAAAAGATGATTTTATGATCAGCTGTAGTCTATAGTCACTGTAATTAGCTTGTGTTACGACCGATAGAAAGGAATATGCAACCAATGCTGGGGAAATTACTTTTAACAATGTGTTACAATATTGCGTTACTCCCTAAAATAACTAATTGCTTTACTTAGTTACTTTTTGTGGAAAGTAATGTTACTTTTGCGCGACTTTTTCTCACCTGGGCTGCATGCTTTTTTATTTTGTAATAACAAAAGTTCTACTTTTGGCAAATGTGAAGGACTTTCATTCCAGAAGTGAAATGAATAAGCTTCAGGCTGAAAGTCATTCTAAAGTCAAATGCAAGTCATTTTTGTATGGTTGAATTTGATCATTTAAAGTCAGCAGCAAAGACATTGGTTAATAAAGTGAGATTAAATACATAAAAAATATTTGTATTATTTAACATATTTAATTATTGCTGGTTTGCATAATATTTTAAGTTTGTATTTTACTGTTTTTTATTCATTTTGATGAATATGAATCTGTTTTTGTGCAAGTGAGATGAATAAATGCCTGCTCACATTTAGTCTAGAACTACAGTAACCATCATGTTCACACAGCGAACACACGCCTCTGAGCTTACTCTGAATCAGAAAGAGCTTTATTGCCAGGTGTGCTTACACATACAAGGAATTTGTGTTGGTGACAGAAGCTTCCACAGCAGAGACAGAATAACAGCGACAAGACAGATGATAAGAATAAAATAAGCCGAGTGGAGGCATTTAACTGTTCATGAGGAAGATGGCCCGAGGGAAGAAACTTTTCTTGTGCCTGGTTGTTCTGGTGTTCAGTTCTCTGTAGCACCAACCAGACGGCAACCGTTCAAAGAGGAAGTGGCCTGGATGTGAGGAATCCAGAGTGATTTTGCCAGCCCTTTTACTCACTCTGGATGAGTACAGTTCTTGGAGAGTGGGGAGGGGTGTACCGATGATTCTACCAACAGTCCGGACTATCCGCTCTAGTCTTCTGAGATCTGATTTGGTAGCTGAGCCGAACTAGACAGTTATAGAGGTGCAGAGGATTCAATGACTACAGAGTAGAACTGTTTCAGCAGCTCCTGTGGCAGGTTGAACTTCCTCAGCTGGTGAAGGAAATACAGGCTTTGCTGGGCCTTTTTCACGATGGAGCCTATGTGAGTGTCCCACTTCAGGCCCTGAGAGATGGTGGTGCCCATGCTCCAGTGCTGTTCATGATGCTGAGTGGGAATAATGCTGGGGGGTTTCTCCTGAAGCCCACAATAATGTGTGTTCAGCTCCAGGTTGTTATGACTGCACCAGACAGCCAGCTCTTTTTAGCTGCAGGTGTTGATGAATGTGTGGAGAGAAGGCCAGAACAGGTGTGGGGTGTGAGACAGGATTTTTCAAACCTGCAGTAAAACTCATTCAAATCATCGGCCAGTTGTTGATTCGGCACAGTGCTGGGAAGTGGTGTCTTATAGTTAGTAATGTCTTTCAGGCCTTTCCACACTGATGCAGGGTCGTTGGCTGAAAACTGTTTTTTCAGCTTTTTAGAGTAGTTCCTCTTAGCCACTCTGATCTCCTTTGTCAGTGTGTTTTTGGCCTGATTATACAAGACTCTGTTCCCCTTCCTGTAGGCATCTTCTTTGGCCTGACAAAGCTGTCTGAGTTTTGCTGTGAACCATGGTTGTAGGTTAAATGAGTCCTAGTAGGGATGCACATATCATCACAGAAAGTGATGTATGATGTTACAGTGTCAGTGAGCTCATCCAGATCGGTGGCAGCAGCTTCAGAAACACTCCAATCAGTGCAGTTGAAACAGGCTTGTAATGCCTGCTCTGTTTCGTTGGTCCATCTCTTTACAGTTACTACAGGTTTACTACAGGTTTAGATGATTTAAGTTTCTGCCTGTAGTATAAGATGAACCAGACGGTGATCAGAGAGCCCCAAAGCTGCATGTGGAACAGAGTGATATGCATCCTTTATTGTGGTGTAACAGTGGTCCAGTATATTACTGTCTCTGGTGGGACATGTAATGTGCTGTCTAGGCAGTTCACGGGAAAGATTTGCTTTATTAAAGTCCCCAAAAAATATTGTAACAGAGTTCTTCAACGCTGTTACATCTGTACTCCACCTTTCGTTGATGTAGAAGCATGTCCTGGCGCCGCGCAATTTCCCCGCTGATTCTGCATCGCAATCCACTCTGAACAGCTGGAAGCCCGGCAGATGTAGTGCGCTGTCCGGGATGGCTTCATTCAGCCAGGTTTCTGTGAAACACAAAGCAGCAGAGTTCAAGAAGTCCTTATTTATTCAGGTCAGAAGAAGGGAGCAGAGATTTGCCAGATGGATACTAGGCAGTGCGGTCCTAAAGCCACGTTGTCTGAGCTTGACTAGCACGCCGGCTCTCTTTCCAGGTTTGCGCGTCCTGGAGTGCTTCAGAAAAACATCAGAATAATCAAAAACTGGTGAAAGATTGGGCGGTGTGTACGTCCCTGGTGAAACTGATTGTAGAAGAATAACTAAAGACAGGACAAAGTAACAAAAACAGTAAAACAACTGTGGAGCTCCACACCGGGTCAGTCATTCGCGGGGCCATCAGCGGTAGCTCACGATTCTCTCAACATGAGGACAGGAGAGCTGTCAGTCAATACATGGGAAAACAAAGTGACTTGCGTTACTAACTTGAAAAAGATATTTTGTTGTGAATTTAAAAGTAGTTACTTTACTAGTTACTTGAAAAAAGTAATCTGATTACATAACTCAAGTTACTTGTAATGTCTTACGCCCAACACTGCATACAAGTGTGTCGATTCAAAGCACCTTTCAAAGCCAGATCTCAGCTCTCAAAGTACTTTCAAAGTATTTTCATACAGGATCAGCACACACACACACACACACACACACACAAACAAGAAAAATAAGATAAACACAACAGGATAAAATGAACATTCAGCAAGATATATTCAGACGGTGAATGGATGAATATGAACATGAAGATCAGAGCAGAAGTGTTTCTGATGATCGTCTTGTCTCTCGGTCAGTATGGACGCGTATGAGGCGAGGAGTTGTCTGGATGTGATCACGGAGGAGCTGAGCGAGGAGGAGGCCGCTGACGAAGATGCATTTGTGATGGTGCAGGACTCACACTCACCTGATGCCTTCTGCTCTCAGTGCCGCACACTCACACGCACCGGCGCCGCGGCACACGCATGTCACACGCTCCTCACGCTCGGCACGGCCGCGCAGCAGATGAAGGTGAGAACGAGTCATAGATTCATACAGGTTTGATCTGCTCCTCCTACCTGTGCAGGTGTGTGATGTGATCACGTGCTTTTCCAGGATGAACTGTCCCGAAGCAGGGGCAAGCTGAGCGAGAAGATCGTTGAGATGGAAAACTTTGCCAGTAACCTGGAGGAGATTTTCATCACTGTGGAGGTCCGTGGACTCGGGCATCATCTGTGCCGTCACGCACACGTTCAGGTGATGTTTTCACGCAGTGTGTGTGTTTTCAGGAGAACTTTGGACGTCAGGAGCAGAACCTGGAGCAGCACTATAACGAGGTCCTGCAGACGCTTTCACAGAGAAATGATGCGCGAGCAGCGGCGCTGGACGAGCAGAAGAACCGCAAGCTGGAGTGTCTGTACAGCGAGCTGCTGCAGTGCGGCCGAACACTGGACGCGTCCAAAGAGCTGATCGAGAGCGCACAGGAAGTTCACCGCAGACAAGACAAACGTGCCTTCCTGCAGGTCAGAGATCAGCACCAATGATTCAGGCTTATTAGAGAACCATGACATAATCAGTACTGTGTTTGACCCGCCCTCCCTCTCTGATTGACAGGCTGTCATGCAAATTATTAAGAGGTAAGGAATGCAGTGTGTGGCGTGTCTAATAATCACTCTAATACTCACCTTCATGTCGTTTGAAACCAGTGTGACTTTCTTTTGTTCTTCTGTGGAATACAAAAGATGTTTAGTTAAACTCTTTTTATTGATGTTTAATGAGATAAGAAAAAAAATCACCATAAATCAGCAGGGGCGATGGAAAGGAGCAGTAATGCTCAGAACGAGTTACATATAGAAGAAATTACCAGTCCATTGAGTTTTTCTCTTCTTTAAAGTATGATAGAAAGGGTTGCCAAATACTATGAAATGTTTCTGCATTGCCTTCACAAAAGCAGATGTTTAGCAGAATGTTCATATTGCTCTTTTCCACACGAGTGGATGTTAATGTTGGACTGAAGCTGAAGTCGTTGTATTCAAACCTGCCGCATCACGATTGGTCACAAGACGAACCAAGAACATTTGAGGCTCCACGTTCATTCCTGCATTAGATATGAACATCTCAACAGTCTGTGTTTATGCTTTCAACATGCTTGTCCTTCATCTGGAATGACAGGACAATAAAGTGACGTGCCTGACAGGCGTAGATTAAAGCAATCAGGAATGATTTGTCATATTCTGTCCAATCAGAGTTGAGCAGTTTTCCAGTACGGAAGTGGATCTGAAGCTGGGAGTGTCTCTGGACTTTGATGTGCCGACGACGGATCTGTCCGATGTCAGACAGATGATGGACTCCATAAACGTGCTTCCAGGTCAGACGCCAGCTGCTGCTCTTATATTAGCTGCGTTTCCATCTACATATTTTATGCCAATTTAGGATGTGCATAAGAAATGCTGGATGGAAACACCAAAATAAAATGTCCAAAACTTAAGGTGGATATGAAGACATGTACATGAACTTCAATGAAAACACATTTACTAAACAAATTCAAAGGCACATTAAGAAAAGTCATGCAACTTTGCATCAGGTCATGTAACTGAATGAACTGATGAAAGCAGAAAATATTCAGAATTTACACATCCATTAAATTTACAACATAGAACGTAAACAGAGCTAATGATGCTCTTGACGGGTTTAACAGCCACTGAGAGCCGAGACAAATTTATGGCTTCATAAAATACTTTTACTGTCGTTTAAAGGGCTTGTGTCATGAGGAATCGAATGGATCTTGATCTTTGGAGATCATTGTACTATGAAAACATACTGTAACTTTTAAAACTTTTATTCCTCAGTCCTACAGGAGCATATATTGACACTAAACTACAAACATCTGGTTCTGAACCTCTGTAACCTTCAGACGTCACACAGATGAACATCAACATGAGCATCTTTACACTGAGGTCCACTGATCATAAACTGGATCCGTCCAGTTACAGTGAGGAATAGAGACCTGAACTGGCTGATCAATCTGAATTTCTTCTTGCAAATTTGATTGACATGCAGCAAAGGGGAAAACTTAATGTGTGCACAAAGTCTATCTCACAAAATACTGTACAATATGAAACGTGTGTGTGTGTGTGTGTGTGTGTGTGTGTTGTGTGTCCAGCTCCATCAGCTCCAGTCATGAACCCTCAGATCTGTAACTCGGCCACTGACACGTCGCTGCACGTGTGCTGGAGTCTGTTCTCGGACGACACCGTGGAGTTCTACGAGCTTCACTGGCGTCTGATCTCGGACGACTGCACCATGGAGACGCCGCAGGACGGTAAACACGCCATCATTACCCAAACCAGTTAATTTCCCATTTCACTGGTCAACTCAACAGTCACCTGTCAAGAAAAGATCAGACTTCAGAAAGATCAGGATCTGATACAGTAATGCTCAATCTGTCAGGATGTAAGACTAACACTATATTGAGGTCAGGGGTCAGGTTGGTATTTGTTTCAATTGTCGTGATTTGACCAATGAAGTCAATGAAGTTTAGATTGGGCTGCAGGGTTTGTGCTCAACTGCAGCTGTGTGTGTGTAGTTGTGTATTAGTGTGTGTGTGTTTGTCAGTGTCTCAGCTGAAGGTGAAGGAGACGCACTGCACAGTGTCCGATCTGCTTCCAAACGCACAGTACGAGCTCTGGGTCACGGCCACCAACACCACCGGCATCAGCCCAGTCAGCGAGAGAGCCGTTTACATGACGGGTACGTGCAGCTGTCCTGCAGGTCACTGCTGTGCTGACCTCGCGTAACAACTGTGTGTGTGTGTGTGTGTGTGTGTGTGTGTGTGCAGTTCCCTCTCCTCCCGTCATCAAGCCACGGCAGTGTGTGAGCAGCCTGGACGCGGCGCTGATCCGCTGGGACTCTGGAAACACGAACCCTGTGGAGTCATACACACTGGAGTTCAGAGAGAGAGACGCAGACGGCAGCGGCACTGTGACCGAGTCAGTGACACACACACACACACACACACACACACTAAAGTCACATGAGAACGACTCACTCACATCCTTCAAAATCTGTACGACTTTCTGCCGAACACGAAACGAGACATTTTGAAGAAGATTGCAGGCGTTTCTGTTGATATTATGACAGTCAGTGGGACTCAACTGGCATCTTCTGAAGCGACACGATCACAATTTTAGTTTAAGGTATATGCACTACTAAACTCCAAATAACTTTCAAAGATTTGATGTCACTAACATGATTATTTTCTGCTCAGAAGCGCTGACTGTAGAGTTCATCGGACCATCTGATCTCCTGCCGTTACAGAGAACTTTACTTTTCTCATGATGGGAATGAAGCGTCTCTTTAGGGTTGATCGTGACACACATGCTCTTTCTCCCGGCAGGTCCATCGTGGCGATCCCGTCCTGTGAGTGTCTGGTGCAGCTGCAGCCGTGGAAACGCTACATCATCAGCGTCAGAGCCGTGAACATCGGCGGCCCGAGTGAAAGGAGCGAACCCATCGACGTCTCCACCGCAGGTTCAGCTGAATTCAGCCGTAACTCAGTGCCTGTGGGCTGATGAACGCTGTGGTGTGACGTGTTTGTGACGTGTGTTTCTGACAGGTACGTTTTTCCACCTGTTGGAGGACACGGCACATCCGAGTCTGTCGCTGTCAGCCGACGGCCTCACCATGTTCTACCTGGATGAAGATCTTCCTCTCAGTCACATGACCTTCAGCGACAGCACCTTCGCCAGGTCGCACATGCCCGCCAGCGCTCGCTCTCTGAAGCGGGTCGTGTGCAGCTCGTGACCGTTGTGTGTCTTGCAGGTGTGTGGCGGTTCTGGGGGACCTGGTGCCCATCAGAGGGCAGTATTACTGGGAAATCGAGGTGGACGAAGCCACAGAGTTCCGTGTGGGCGTGGCGTACGAGGACACGCAGCGCAACTCCTACCTGGGCGGGAACAACACGTCCTGGTGCATGAGACACATCGTCACGCCTTCCAGGTGCGTCACGTGACAAACGTTAAAAGCTCTAATTCATGCATTAAAGATAGATAGCAATGTGCTAATTCAGGTTAACAACATGCTAAATCATTTTAACATCGTGTTAAACATCCTAACAACAGGTTAATTCATGCTAACAATGTGCTAAAACATGTTAACGTTAATTTGTGTTAAAACGTTATTCCTGTTAGCAAAATGCTAAAACATGCTAACGACATGGTGAAACATGTTAACAACATGCTAGCAACATGCTAATTCATGTTAGCAACATGTTAATTCATGTTAACAAAATGCTAAAACATGCCAGCAATATGTTAAAAGTAATATGCTAACGTGCTAAAACGTTAACAACATGGTAGCAACATGCCAATTCATGCTATCAGTGTGCCAAAACATGCTAACAGCATAATTCATGATAACAACATGCTAAGTCATGTTAACAATGTATTAAAATTGAACTTTACTTTCTAGTTTTAATTTGTTCCCTTACTAATTGCCATTTTTAAGATCCAGGGTTCTCATGATCTTAGACAACCTGGATATTTTAAGTAAAGGGTTTTTTAATAGACCTGGAAATGAATATGAAAAATGAATATATACATTAAAGCATATAAAAATGTATTTTATTGGGTAAAAATTGCTTTTAATGAGTAAACAAATGATTAAAAAAAAAAAAAAACTAATCACAAAACGTAAAGTCATGTATCTTTATTTGTAATAAAACATGCAAACCATGAAGAACTTTTAGTTATTGGTATTATGAAATTTAATTAGTTTATAATTATTGTGTCATTATTTTAATATATTGCCACTCGTGGTTTCTGTAAATATTTTGTAAATGAACATCTTTGTGATATACCACAGTATCAGTAATATCTTGAAGTCAAAAAAAGTTGAGAATCGCTGATGTAAAGCATTCTGGGAGGACTGGAGATGAGAAACACTCATTAAAGCAACACATGTTTATTTCTCTTGATCTGAAAGCAGAAAACGTGAGGGAAACATCAGTGGTTGTGCCATCTCCCCGCTGCTGAAAATAATCGACAGTCTAAAGCAGGAGGTCCAAACTCGGTCCTGGAGGGCCACTGTCCTGCAGAGTTCAGCTCCAAAACACCTGCCTGGAAGTTTCTATATGCCTAGTTAGATCTTGATTAGCTGGTTCAGGTGTGTTTAATTGGGCTTGGAGCTGAACTCAGGACAGTGGCTCTCCAGGACCGAGTTTGGACACCCCTGGTCTAAAGATTAAAACAAACTGAATAAAGGAAAGAGACTGAATTAATCGCTCATTTTTTTTTTTTTTAAGTGTCCTATAACATGGCATGAAGGTCACATGACAGGCAGCGTGTCACGCTGTGATTGGCTAATTTCCTTGTCTCACGCTCACAGTCGTCTGCGAATCTGCCCGAGAATCAAACTGGTGAAACGGAGGATTAATTACAGAGTGAACAAGAAACACTTTCACTCACATCAGAATGAAAATCAACTTCAAATAATAATCTTGATCATTTCGATAAATCAAAGTTGTGACCATTATGACATCATCTGTGTTTACCAAGAACTTGACTAATCATCTTAAAAGGTGACAACTAGAACAATAACAGATGAAAGCTATTAATGAAGAAGCTGATTATTGAACTGCTGCATGAACGAGACGTTGAGTTGATCGAATAAATAAGTTAATATAAACAGAGTCTCAGACGCCCGTTGTTGAATTCATTTACAAATCCACTGAAACACCATCAATCTACATGAGACTTCAGATGACTTGACATGAACTTCTGAGAGTTGTTCAAGACGTCACAGATAAAGGAGGATCTTCACTCTTTAACTAAATGGACATGCTTTCCTCCAACCACAGGATTGATTTAGTGAAGTTTATATTACACTGATCCCATTCGGCCATTTCTTGAGGATACTGGTGTTTATAATAGGTTTGAGTTCTGAAGGTTGAATTGGTTTACATGATAAAGAAACTAATTAATCTGATCACATGCTCTTCCTCTGCAGGCATAAATATGAGTTCCTGCACAACGGCTGGACGCCGGACATTCGCATCACGGTGCAGCCGCTGCGGATCGGCGTGTTTCTGGATTACGCGGCTGGAATCCTGTCCTTCTATAACGCGGCGCTGCGGCAGCACCTGCACACCTTCAGCTGTCACTTCCTGCACTACCTGCACCCCTGCTTCGCCCTAGACAACCCCGGAGCGCTGACGCTCCGCACCGGCCTGTCGGCACCCGCGTACGTCACGCGCCCGTGACGCAGATGATCTGAAGAGATTCTTGAGCTGAATAAAGGAGACGGCAGCATCTGTGTGGCGTTTACTTCTTTATTATTCCATAGGAACAGATCCACATCAGTCCTGCGAGTAAAACATGTGATGAAATAAAGTCTGTGATGCTGCAGTTCAGACCGCGCTCTTACTCCCGCTGCGCATGCGCTCCTCTTCTTCATCTGATGAGTCTCCTCCGTACGGAACGAGTCCAGAGCAGCTGCTGGAATCTTCTGGAATCTTCATCTTCTTCACCTGCTGTTCTTCAGCTGCAGGAGATCAGAGAGTTCATGATGTCACAGGCTTCTTCATTTTAGGTTCAAGAATAATCCCTGTATGCTAATGACAGCTCTGTGTGTGTCTGTGTGTGTGTGTGTCTGTGTGTGTGTCTGTGTGTGTGTGTGTGCGCGCGGTTACACACCTGTGTGTGTGAGGGTTTTGCTGCAGGTCTCTTCTCGTAATCTCTTTCTGATTGGAGCAGCTGGTGGCGGCATCAGCGTCCTGAACAAGAAACATCTCACGTCACTCACATCTCTAACAGAACTAACCCATCCTCAACCCTGAACTCAGTAAATACAAAACCTGTTGCACACATTCAAATACAGCAGAGAATCACATGCATGAAGAGCAGCAGAAGAATGTTTTTTAAGTGCCCATATTGTGTTTTTTTGGGATATTCCCTGTCATGTAGTGTGTAATAAAGCTGTTTGTGAATGTAAAAGCTCTGCAAAGTTTTAAAGATCAAAGTGCAGATAAAAAAAAAGCTATTCTGAACTGAAACGAGTCGTCAGTAATTCAGTCTCACTTCCTGCTGAACCTGAGTAGGTTTGTAACTAATTTGCATAGTTACAACCCTCTGGTCTTCATTGGCTGAACAGCGTCTCTTTGCCCTGCCCTCAATCACTGTAGCTGTATCTGAGACTGGAAGAGTTTGGTTCGTGTTGTTCATGTCGAGAAGACGCTGTTTTCTGCTGCCAAAGCAAATCCACTTTGATGAGATTGATACGGTAAAACCGACGCCATCGTTACTGTTCGTATCACTGTGAATCAAGAGCTGAGATTCAGATATGATAATGAGCGTTTGGTTTCTGACCAATCAGAGCAGAGCAGCTCTCAGAAAGGCGGAGTTTAGAGAGACCGAATCCTTGATCGAAGCGTTTCAGACACTGAGAGAAAAGAGCTGATGCTGCAGTGGATATTATGAGGAAATTAAAGTGTTTTTGACCTTGGATGAATGTAAACCTTTGAACCTTTAAAACAGCATCATAGGGGCACTTTAATGTGGTGAAAGTATTCAACAGTCGACATCACTGAACTCAATGTGAGTCTACAGACTACTGCACTGATCAGGTGACCTCAGAGCAGTGCTGAACACCATAACATACGAACACATGATTATAATGACTAGAAAACATGAATAAACAGAAACAGAAGGATGGAGACCTGCTGTCCTCTGCAGCACTGACGTCCTTCACTGACACATCTGTGGAGATCTGAAGACAAACACACACGTCAGATCAGTCTCAGAATGAACGTGATGACTATCACTCTCAGTCACACACACACACACACACACACACACACACCATCACTCTCAGTCACACACACACCTGTGTTTTCTGCTCTTCTTCTGTGGAGTGTTGCTCTGGGCTGGAGCTGCCATCTGCTCTGTCTGACGCTGCATCCTCCTCCTACACACACAGTTGGTTTAGTTGGTTATCTGATCTGACATCAGTCACATTCACATCAACTGTATTGATTGACAGGCGTGACTCTCTCACCTGCAGCAGGAAGGCACTCTGTTTGCGCACCGGATACTGCACCGGGCCGCTGCTCAGCTGTGATTGGCCGGACGCTCCGCTGCAGTTGTTCCAGTATGTGGGATACGAGCTTGAGTAGCCGTTGGACGGGTAGCTGTACCACGACTGGCTGCCGTAGCTGTTATTCGCAGCATATCCGTGTGTCGGGTAAACTGAAACACACACATCAGTCAGACACGAGGGTCTCTTTCCAATAAAGATCTGCAAAGTTTGCTTGAATTTTACTAAATTATCTTTAAAATACAGTATCCTGAAAAAGGGTCTCTTTCTTTTGCTGAGTTTATATTGATACAGTGAAATAAAATTACTCATTTTGTGAAAAGATTTTGGTCATATCACCGACCTGAACACGTGTCAGGTGAGTTTCATTAGAATGGGAGGCATTTAGTTTTGTGTCAGTCGAGCCAAACTGAGACCCAGATTCACGGTTTACATGAACATCAAACGGCTGCCTGCTGTGAAAAGCTCTGAAATGAGCCGTTCTCTGAAGCACGTGAACACTGTCACTGGATCAGTTCAGTTCAGATCACGTTCACATGCGCTTTCTTGACCAGATTATGCTGACAGTGCGTGTGATGTAAACATGTTAACCTGTTTTCCTTCATCAGAGTAAAGTCATGAACAGGTCAGCATAAACTGACTGACACAGCTAGATTTCTCCCGCATGTAAAAACATCAACCTGTGGCTTATTGAAGCACGCATGTGTGACATGTGACAGGAAAGAGTTCTTACAGCGGATTGAAGCGCATCCAGACAGAGGCAGCGCTTAGCGGCAGGAAATATATTGCAAACTCTGACTCTTTCTTGACCCAAAAATTTTATAAAAATGTGTCTCATCTCGTGCAGCCAAAGCAAAAGAGGTTCAGACAAAATCCTGCTTATTTACTGAACATGACATCTCACATCATAAACACAATACTCACAGTCAGCTGCACTAATGATTCTCACGTCACTACCAGGAAATAGCCTGATTTATTAATGCAGTTTTACAAACACGGTTTACCTGAACTGCTGGTCACAGGTTTGCATGTAAACCAGGACAACAGGTTCATTCAACAAGCTGATTTTTGGGATTTATCAGCATATAAACATGTTTAGAGACAGAAGAAAACACACCTGGAGCAGAACCTGTGGAGGGAAACGCCGACAGGAACCGCGTGTGATCCGCCCGCACCTGGAGAACCACAACATGATCAATCACACACCATATGATGCTCAATGTACACACATACTTACTTATTCTCACAGACCGACTCACTCCCTCACACACACTCCCTCACACACTCACCGTGTCCAGGAGATTTTCGCACAGCTTCTTGGCCGCCTCCAGTCCCGTAGCGTTCGGGTGGCTGTAAGACACACATGCGGTCAGAAGCGCGACGGAGCGGCTGAAGCGAGTAGGAAAGAGCGGCGAGGCTTTACCTGATGTACAGGTACAGCGGCTCGAAGGACTCGCGGCGGGACGCCTGCTCGATGTAGCCCGATCCTTTGCCTCTGAGGAAAACACGAGCGCCGGTCTCAGACTGAATGTGCTGCAGGTACGAGCCGGACGGACCCTCCACACGCTCGTTCACATTAAAGGACGGCTGCGATTGGTCCAGTCCTACAAATATCTTAGTGTGCACAAAACTCTGCAACCAACAAGACGGCCACAGTCATTTACTTACTCCAAATACCTCATCAAAGCTGACAGCCTTCTGGGTAAATATCGGAAGAACGCATGCGTGCGAGACGAGTGTGTGTGTGTTTACTGCGCTTCTGTGGTCGACTCTGAACTAACTGTGCTGTGTGTAAAACTTCATTCTGTTTAATAATCTACAAACTGTCTGTCAGTCGTAGTGTGAGTGACTCCAGCGTCCGTTAGAGATGAGGTGCTGACGTCCCATGAGCACATTCAGTCGTTACTACGGTTACAGCAGAGCAGCTCACATGTCAGTCATTGAAAGACAAATACATCAGTTCACTCTCACATCATCCTACAGTTCATACATCATCATCATCATCATCATCACACTGCAAATGCTCCAAATCACTGTGAAAAATAATTATATAAACTCAAATAAATATGATCATGTCGTTCCAAACCCATGTGACTTTCTGCTGCAAGACACACAACCAGATGTTGAGCAGAGCGCATCACCTGATGTCACAGGTTTGGAATGACATGTTTGTTGATGTGATCAGAATCACAGTCTATGACAGTAAAGCAGGATCTGTGTCAGCAGCGCAGTGAACTCCGACCTGCCGCCTGTAGGCTGGAGTCGTTCTGACGGCTGTTTCTGTAGGAGGCGTGTATCAGCAGAGACCACATGATCAGCAGCCCCACCTTCTTAACCTCCATAAACACACACACACACACACACACACACTCTCTCTCACACTCTCTTACCCCTGAGTGGGGCGGGGCCGGTTTGTGTCCGGGGATGATTGGAGCGCCGGCGGCTCGAGCGGCAGGTGGGGGCGGAGCGGCGGCTGTGATTGGCTGACGGTACACAGGTACGGTGGGCATCACTGCGGGCGTCTGTCCACCTGACGAGCGCAGGACGTCCTCAGAGATGATCTGCTTTATTCTGGCCACTGCCTCTGACAGAAACACAACAACCTCCTGTTTAGATTCACTCCAACACGACATGATGCAATAAACCACAGTCATGCAGGACTAATGCAGTGCCCTATGAGCCGAATCTGAGCTCAGTACTCACTGTTGACGTCGTCCTGAGAGCGGCCCTGAACCTGCAGATACAGCGGTCGTGCCCTGAACACAGAGAGAGCAGGTGAACACACACACACACACACACACACACACACACACTTCAGGCGACAGATACGTACACGCCTGCACTGCTGCATCTGTCTGCGTCGCTCATGTAGAGGCCTTTAGTGGAGACCGCAGCGCCGCTGAACTGAGCGATCTGCAGCAGAGAGGAAAGAGTCACACGTGTGCAGAGCGGACACACTGATGTCACGTGTGTGTGATGTCACGCACCTCCTCCTGTGTTTTGCCTTTGGTCAGCAGATTCCTGCAGTCGATCGGCACGTCGTTTATGTCGACTTCAGCCACGACGAGCTCATCGGCGACGACTGGAAGAGCAGAGATGGGCGGCGCCTGCACACACACACACACACACACACGTGAGCTTACAGAACGACAGCAGGGCATCATGGGATGTGTGTCTGTAGGACAGTCAGTACTTTACTGGGCAGCGGCTGCAGTGGTTTCAGTTTGCCTTTGGCCATCAGCATGGCGTTGATTTTAGCCGCCATCGCCGCCGCCATCTCCACGCCGCCCTGTGGAGGATCGGATGCGTCCGTGGAGCCGCCAGACGCATGCGGGTCATTGGGCAGGACGTCCGCTTTGGCTCGATCCCATCTGCTGTTCACACACCTGCGGGAGACAGTGAGCATCATGAGCGATGCGTGTGTGTGGCGACTGTAGGCCGCGGCAGATTCACGGCTCTCGGCCTGTTCTGATCGTCACATGGTTTCTGTAGGAGGCGAGTATCAACAGAGCTCTAGTGCTGAGAGAGTCTGTCTTCATGACCTCCACACACACACACACACACACACACACACACTCTTTCTCTCACTCTCTCTCCCTCTCACACTCACACACACACACACACACACAACAAATCAATCAGCAAAACGTTACATGATAACATACATTTCTGAAAATCCTTTTCCAAGTTAGGAATACAAATTTGGGTCTCTTTTCTGGACTGTTTACTGTAAACAGTCTTAATAAATTTTATTAAGACTGTTTAATTTTAATGTCATTCTTAATCATTAGATCCTACAATAATGAAAAGTACAGCTATTTACATAAATATGAGGCGTGAGCTGTGCTTTTTTTATTTTTTGTATAACAAAATGACTTTTGATTTATAATATATATATATATATATATATATATATATCATTATTTGTATATATTTGGAAAATGAAAAATCTACGTTTTTTTTTTTTTCCTGAAACACGCTACTTCAGTTGTACCAGAGTATCCTGTGAAGTACCATGTAAACACCACAGTAATGATTCAGTCCTGTAAAATACATGTAAACATCACGGCAGAACTGTACATGTGTGTAATAATAGGAACATGTAAAGCACTTAATCTTATAGAGTTATGTAGTATAATGTTGTCAGAAGACTTCTATTTGTTCGCGCAAAGATGAAAAGAGAAAGAATTGAGTTTGTTTCCTGCTCTCTGAGGAAAAACACTCACGGTGATCCAGACGCCATCTGCGGGGATCGGAGCTTCACTCGCGGGACACCGAACACCAAACCGACGCTGATGTGGAAATTTAAACACAAAGTTTGATAATCGATTCAGTCACAAACACACTCGACGAGGCCGCAAACGCAAGTCACGTGACGCGTCTGTTCTTCGGCCGCTTGTGTTCAGCGGAGCTCCGTCGCTCGCAGCGCCACCTACAGGATACAGCGCTGCACTGGAGCTGGAACAACGGCGTGGCATTTGGCGTAATTTTATCTTAAAAAGAAATCGACTTTGGCAGAAAGTGGTGTGGACACCCGCAAATTACTATTACCTGTGGTGATTATTACTGGACGAGACCTTCCGGCTTACATAAAGGACACAGTCAGAGTTCAAACACAAACGATAAAGGGTTCGTTCACTCCAAAATGATCATTCTGTCGTCATTCACGCGCATTAAAGGGATAGTTCACCCAAAAAAATGACCATTCTGCTATCATTTACTCACCCTCAAGTTGTTCCAAAGCTGTATGAATTTCTTTGTTCTGCTGAACACAAAGGAAGATATTTGGAAGAATATCAGTAACCAAACAGATCTCGCCCCCCATTACCATAGTATTTATTTTTTCTACTATGGTAGTAAACGGGGGGCGAGATCTGTTTGGTTACTGACATTCTTCCAAACCTGAATGACCTTCTTCTGCAGAACACACAAAAAAGACATTCTGAAGAATGTCAATATAATGAAAGTCAATGGGGTCCAATATTGTTTGGTTCCCAACGTTCTTTTAAATATCCTTTATGTTCCACAGAAGCAAGTCATGCAGTTTTAGAAGAATATTCCTTTAAAGCAACTGTGATTTAAAAAAACGAGTTGATAAACTGCTTTAGAAGAACTACATTTTTTTGGATTCTAGAACTACAAACTTAACTTTATTTACATTTTTCTAAATGATTGTGCATTAAATCAGATGCCTAAAGGCCCGGTTTCACAGACAGGGCTTAGATTAAGATTAGGCCTTAGTTAAATTAACACATTTAAGTAGCTTTTATAAACATGCCTTAGAAAAAAACATTACTGGTGTCCATCTTGAGACAAAACAATGACTAACATATTTTTAGATTTGCTTTCAGTTAAAACAGATCAAACGTGTCTTAGTCTGAGACTAACTTAAGCCTCGTCTGTGAAACCGGAGGAATGTTTGATGCGATCTTTCTGTCTGTAAACGAACGCAACATCCCAGAGTTCATTGCTGACTGTAATTTAGTTTCACAAGCCTCAGGGTCAGAGGTCATCTTGGGGCTTATTGCTTTATCACAAGCCCATCATGGACACAAAGTCAAAAGCTCTACAAACTAACGCTGACGAACCCTCGTTTCTGCCCAAAATCAAATCTTACAATGCATAAAGGAAGTAAAGCCTACATTTTTGCATCATTTTGTGACAATTAAGCACAAATTGTCACTTCAGTCTCACCTGGACGTTAGTTTTATTATTGTAGTTTCATTTATTATTGTAGTTCTGCATTACAATAAAAAATAGCTTTTTATTAAATCAAAAAGGGCAGTACAACAAATACTACAATGATGTAGAAATACTTTACAATTTAAATAACTTCTTTTGACATTACAGATGAGAATTTAAAGTGGAATTTAAAGAGGTAATTCATCATGAAAATAATGTCACAAAGCAAAAAGATCATAATGGTCCTAAATACAAAATAGAATCTCATTTTTCATTTAATTCTGGAGCGAAAAATGAGCCGGGCTAAAGGCCACGGGCCCGAAACTCCAAAGTTCACAATGACGGTCCATCGTGACGGCAGATTCTTCACCGTCTGCGCTCGTCTGCGTCTGCAGGAAGATGATCTGGATTTCTTTTAAAATCGGAGACGTGCTGGTGGGACGAAATGAAGCACACAAATCTTCAGCTTTATGACGGTTGTGGAGTAAACCAGCGTCAGCTCCGAGAGTCACAGAACCAACGGGAATAATCAAAACCCTGATGAAGGACAGAGCGAGGATCCGCCGGACGTGAAGAGTGAAGCGATCGTCTCTCTCCCAGCAGTCTGAGATGCTTTACATCGTTCCAGTGTAAAATTATTATCTATAAAAATATTGAGATTTACTTCATATAACATGAGTGTGTTAAAAACTGCAGGTGTCCGTCGCGGGTCAGCAGCGCCGTATAAATAGAGCGTATAAAATAAGGCAGCAGTCTCGTCAGTAGATCGACCAAATAGAAAAAGCTCCGGAGGAAAACGGTTGAAAGTCTTCAGGCAGGAAATAACCACTGCCTCAGTCTGCAGACATCACATACAGATGATAACAACAACATCAGCACTCGTCTCAATCACCTTTGGCGTTTAGATCACGTCTCATTTATCAGCTAACATGATTCTCATCATTAGTTATTAATGATAAATAAACAGGAAACACCAGGACATGAACATGGCTCCAGAGCCGGAGGAAGCGAGGCCGGCGTTTCCCGTCGGCCGTGTGCCGCTCCGCTCGTCCCAGTGCCGTCACTCCGGCGGCGGCCGCAGGCTCCGCAGCTTCTGCTCATCCAAACCCTTCCAGTACTTGAAGTTGTTGTCCAGATGCTGCATTAGATTGGGCAGATCGGCAAACGCTGGAAACCGAGAAAAACACATCGGTTCACTTCATATCAACACACACACACACACACACACACACACACACACGGTGGCAGTTCAAATAAACATAAATCAATTATTAACGATTAATCTGAGACTGATCATCAGTGTGTGTTTATCACTCATCCATAGTGAGAAGGTGTTTCTTTACCATCCCAGGCGTCAAACATGTCCGTGATGAAGTAATCGATGAAGGAGATCTGGGATTTGGGAATGCTGCAGGTGTTGCGATCAAACACGGGCATCACCACCGGCAAACCCTGCTGCTTCTCTTCATCCGTCTGCAAAACACACACAGATTCAGCTTCTGCTGTTATATTGAGCCGATGACAGTTTCTCAGCTGCCGTTCACGTTTTCACGGTTAGATATTACACTGTTGTCACATGAGCTCACGTTTCATCTAACCTGAGCGAAGTACTCCTCTGAGATGCGTCCGGCCCACTCGATGCAGAGCTCCAGCGGCCGGCAGGGGTTGGAGATATCGGCACACTTGATCAGCATCCGCTTCACCAGGATCCGGTTCTCTGGAGCCGTGAGGATGTTCTTCACCGAGTCCTCATCACCGCTGCCCTACACACACACACACACACACACACACACACTTTTGAGTCATGATTTTTTTCGTTGGATTTTTTTCCATTAGATGGAAACATCAAGATGTGCATAAAAAAAACGTGTGCTCAATTGAGGCAGATTATTGTTATATCCGATAAGAAGACATGTGCATAAACTACGATAGAAACACGTTTACCGAATAAATCCCTCAAAACCTCAGGTGACTTTGCCTCAGCAGAGGCTGTGATTGGATAACTGCACTAACCAGCGGACCAATCGCATCGCAGCATCTCAAATGTTGGTTTGGTGGTTCTGAAACATCTGAGTCAAAGTCTGTCATCAGAATGATTTGGTTTAATTCCCTCCAGAAGCGTCTCACACGATTGTGTTCCCAAACACCAGCATCCGAACGCAAGATCACATGACAGCGTTTATTGTGTTTCGTCTGACGCTCTGAGACCAACTCATTTATGATGGAGGAAAAAAGAGCCCGATTGAAGAAACTTACATTTTTATTACTGATATTTTACGCCAATTTCTCAGGAAGTGACGATTGTTCTCTTGAACACATGGGATGGAAACGCTGCTTTTTTCGCAAACGTTTTATGCCATTTTCCAATTTTATGGAAACATAGCTAGTGTTTCCAGAGCATGTCACATGTTTCCCTGATGTGAGAAAATCAAAATAAGCAGAACAACAAAAGTCTCAAGTTTGCCTGGGAAAATACCATAAAATGTTTTTAACCGAAAAGGTAAAAACTTTGGGTGAAAATCAGAACAGAAGTGTGTGTGTGTGTGTGTGTGTGTGTGTCTCACCTCGTTCTCCTCCAGTGCTGCCAGCGGTTTGTTGATGCTGTTGACAAACTTGTTGACGTGTTCAAAGTGTTTGGTCATCTCAGTGGCGAGGACCATGTCTATGACGGCCTGCCGGAGCGTCCGGTACTCGTTCCTGTGAGAGAGCGGCGGCGACAGCGAGCGTGTGTCAAAAATACAGAGTTTGAAAACCAAGGAGAAAATAAAAAAGTGCAAGACTGTACTTGACATCTTTAATGAGTAAATGATCTACTCATCCCATGAAGCATTGCAAATGATGCAATCAAATAAAAAACAATTGTACAATTCAAACTACTGACGTATGGTCAATGATAAGTTTAAACACATATCTGAAGTATATCCGACAGACAGGAAGTGTGCGAGCACCTCTCCATGTTCTTGAAGATGTTGCACTTGTCGTCTCGTGTGGTGATCTGGAAGGCCAGCGCCGCGTGGTGACTCTCCAGCACGGCCGTGTCGTTGTACAGTATGGCCAGTTCACTTCCTGCGTTACACAGGAAGGAGTTTGTACGTCCAGGATGGTCGACATCATGCACGGTAGCAGCGATCAGGGCCGCCACCTCATCTATGGGGTCCAGACTTTGCTGAGAAACAGACACACGTGACGCGTCATGAAGTGTCTCGCTGCGGTCACAGCATGTGTCTCTCATTAGCAAAAAAATCACAGAGAGCAAGCTTCCGCAAATAATGCTGAATCTGCTGACTGTGTCTGTGTGCGAGTGTCAGCTCACCTTGACGCGCTCCTTGCACAGGAAGTAAGCGGTGGCGTGTAGCACGTCTGCGGCGTGTGTGGAGTTGTGGTAGGAGTTACTGGAGTGATAGTTGGCCTCAACGATCTGCAGCCACGAGCGCAGCGTCGCCTCTGGACAGCTCAGAAACTCACAAACACCAAACCGGGAGAAGATCTTCAAGCCCAGAAACGTCAGAGGCCTGAGAATAAACACCATGAAGCATGAGGACCACCTGACAGTCACATGACACACACACACCTGTACAGAATCTCTAGCAGCACTGCGTGTGTGTGTTTTATGGAAGCTTGTTTCCACCACGGAATAAAAAAAATAAAAAAAAAGGTAATTCTGAGTTTATATCCTGAAATTCTGGACCTGATTAATTACATATAATCTTGGAATTGCAAGTTATAAACTGTGTGTGCGTGAGTGAGTGAGTGAGTGTGTGTGTGTGTGCGCGCTTCACCGCTTCATGGTGGCCGACTCCAGGTTGAAAATATCAAAGTCCCACGAGTCTTCGTTTTCCATCGTCTGAGCAATGCATGTTGGGATATCGTTGAGGGACAGTGGCGTGGTCAGGTGACTTGGGATGTGATGCAGCTCTGAAACACAGTGTGTGTGTGTGTGTGAACCATTGCACAGGAACAGGGTCAAAGGTCAGAAAATGAACTCTGCTTACGTTTAGAGGCGAGGATGTACTCGTTCCCTGATAACCTGCGCAGTCCGTCCTGCAGGAGAGAGAGAGCCGTCAACATCCCACTGACAGCAGAGACACACAACACTGCAAACTAACAGCTACCCACAACACACCTGGGCCGAAGCACCACAGACACAGACACGCGCCCCAGTAATTAGAAATGGACAATTGTTCCCCCAGTATTCAATAATGATGCTGCTCTGTTTGTTATTTGGATGACAAAAGTTTCAGAAGCCATGTTATGCTGCTCCGCCTCAGCGGTCTGACAGCGCTCGTCAACGTCAAAGTGACTGAGATGGCCAAACAAATCACAGAAGGCGGGGCTTTACTGTTTACAGATACTGAACATGAATTTTAGTTCAATGCTTCACTATTTAACAGATGTAAGGTAAGATGTAAGTAAATATCCAATATTTGACAAATGTTTTCCATAACAACCAACTGATATATCCTGCGATTCAAACTACTCCACTTGGTCAAATGTTATTATTTTGAATTTAAATATACAGGATGAAAATTTGCATGATTTATGTAATTCATAACTGAATATGATGAAATAAGTAACATTCTGCTGATTTGTGTTTTCAACACATGCAGTCACTCGTTCATACGCCTGTTTTAAAATGAGAAAACAACAACAACAAAAAAAAACATTTGCAAATAGTTCATATTCATTACAAAAGCAACCAATCTTCAAATGATGATTATTATTCTGTCATGTGTGTGAGGGTCAGTTAACCTGAGGAATGACAGTGGACGCCGTGTGTGTGTGTGTGTGTGTGTGTGTGTGTTTCCTGCTGTCACTATTACAGTCACCATGAAATCAAATTGACACAATTCATGTTTTTATGGAATATTACAGTGTTTAT